>LDUD01000016.1:661606-720329 GCA_012184295.1 Dactylella cylindrospora
ATTCTGTTTGCGGGAAGTCCGAAGTTGAGCGCTATGACGATCGGTATAATATCCTGGCCAGCTAGGCGAAGGAGCAGCAGCACATTTTCAGAGTGAGAACCAGTTTAAGTGATAGGCTTCGCTTATCCCTTTCGATTTGCGTACATGAAAATCGAAACTCCAAGAAACTCTCCTTTGAGACTCGGAGACTCAGGAGACATCCCTAGCTTAGGTTTTTCGTCCGCGAGTGGGGACTAAAAACGCGCCTGTGGGGACTCTCCGGTTGCAAGTTGTCGCGGATTTCCGATCAAGTCTTCGCATCCTACCCAGCTTCCTAGTATTACGCAACGGAACATGGTCCGAAGACGAAAGAGGCTAACTGGGCGGGAACTTGGCATAAGCTTTTTTATTTTTCGGCCGGGACCCACAATGCATGCTTGTTTTGATGCAGCCAAAAGCCTACCCATTTTTATAAATTTAGACCGCTGAGGACACTGGGGTAGAGAATCCATGCCTGCCTGCCTAGATAAACCCGCGTAGCCGAAGAGTGAATCGAGGATCGAGCTCGTATTGCAAGTCTATCGAAAGAGGCTGAATAGGTAAAGCATATAACCGGTGAATAAAATATGGCCGATACTCCGATCTAAGCGCCTTGAGGAGTACCTTATCTTTCACAGCATAATTATAGTTATCGTTAATGTTTAGACCCTTTTTTTTTTTGGGAGGTTGAACGACAACGCAGTTACTTCAAAACTCTATCTCTAGCGAGTGCCGCTTGCATGATTGTTAGCATTGATATAATATATGTCTCAATAGTCCGTCTACAGTCACTTACAAAATCCTTTGCCGACAGCTGCACGGAATCATTTTTGAAGCGTCGATTTCAACATGAGTCAGGTGCAAATACTCGAACCTGCTGATAGTTTAGGACGATGCTCGCCAAGGGCCGGGTTACTGATAGCATCATCCGTGTCGCCACAGCCTAATGCTGGACAGCGGCGCAGCTGCAGCTGCACTGCTAGCATAAAAATATTGCCGGCATATCGTATTGTCCTTCTCGCACCGCAATGCAGCAGGCCATTGTTTCCCCCGGACTTTTGAGAAATTTTCTTCTTCTTCCTGAGACCTTAAAAAGCCTCCCATTGTTATCGTGCCCTTTCCTCTTTCGCTCTGATGTACTTCGTACCTTCCTACTGAAGCAATCATTCAGCACCAATCTCGGAAATACACTGGAGGCTTCGATAAATAGATAGCTGCAAATATGAGTTATTCTTCTCCAAGGGTCTACTTGAGCCTTCTGGCATCTGCTCTTCTTTTCGTTTCCTATTCTTTATGGCGAGGTCAGTTTAGGCTTGAATCACAATTTGCCAATCTAAGAGCCCGCCAGTTTGAAGTGAAGGAGTATGTAGTGCTATCTACCAAGTTTGTGAGTACAAGTGCGAATTGATACTGTCGCGTTGAACACTCCTTGATGGTATATCTATATAGGAGAAGTACTAAGAATAATATTTGAATTTCATCAGAGTCTCGATGTCTTTCTGCCGTACTACTACGTTAATGCATTCACAGAAGTGATCATTGGAGCTGGTGCGTTACCTTCTTGCCTCCAAATAGTGCCGTGGAACTGAGACTACCATAAATCAAAATGTGCTGATGATTAATGCTAACCAATATTTTACTCAACAAAGATAACCAGCCGCTGCAATTAGCTATAACGGATAATTACGAGGGCTGGGTGCCACTTCGCCCAGAGTCGCTTAATGAATTTTGCAACAATGTCACCAACTACGAGGGCTGTAGAGTGGCTGCCAAGACAGGTTTTTGTGAGTGAACGAAGATGAAGGCAAATTCTAAATGGGATTATCTATTAATACGAAGAGTTAGACTCACTTAGCGATACTGCTCGCTATAACAGAAGCAAGAAGGTCGAGTTGGCGGAGAATCAATATTATTACGTACGTCTCCATTAACTTACAGAATCGGTCTGAAGCTTACGTAGACTTGCTGTGGATCTTTAGGGTAACGCCACAGGTTTTTGGGTTGAAGACTCATATACCATAGATAACATTACCGTAGACGCTAGATTTGTAGCAGCCGAACAATGGCAAGGGCCTCCGTTGCTAGCTCTTGGGTTGATTGAAACTACTACAGTGGGTCCGCGCAGCTACCCATCGTCCCTCGCGCTGCAGGGGAAGCTGTCATCCCCGCTCTGCAGTTTTTACGACTTTATGAATCCGTGGTCTCCCGGGTCTGTAGTTCTTGGTGGAGTAGATCGGGACAAGTTCTCAGGCGGTCTTAAAAGTTGGCTCGGTGACGGGGTTGGGAATATCACCGCGCCGGTGCTTCGACTTATCACACCAGAACGTAACGATACAATTACTCCGTCGATTAAACCTCGCGCGCTGGTTAAGATTGGTGCTGCGTAAGTCATTCTTCCATTCTATTGCTCCTTTATCATTAGTTAATCCGAATTTTCCTGGACTTGAAAAATATTCCCTTCGTCCTTCACGGTGTCGAACTCATAGCTAATGATCAGGTTTTCATGTAATAAGAGGACTATATATGCCCCCTGATCTGATAACAATTATATACTCATTGTCTCTGATTGCCGGAGCCTTGGACGATTACTATTCGCTTTTACCATGCAACATGTATATGCCTCCCGAGTACTCGCTTGAATTCGACTTTGATGGATTCATTCTCAACATACCCTTCAGTATGTTGCTTGTTCCTGTTCCCGGAATCGCCCCCGATGAATTCTGTGCTTTGGGGATTTTCTCGATAGATGAGCTGGAGGAAGAGTCGCGGAGCTTTTCATATGTTTTAGGAGGCGCTTTTTTCAGGTACCTGTACAAAATCATGGACTCGCTTTTTACCATAGCGTATACGTATATACTAATCGGGAATGTTTTGCCAGATCTGCCTATGTTATCATGGACCCGGCGTTGGGGTCAACAGCTATCGCGATTTCAAATCCGAACATCACGACGCAGGATATATTTCGGGTTGGTTACGGCGATCCCGCTTTCATTGACCTTAAGGGCAATGTCCCCCAAAAAACCGAAGATATTACCGGCCAACCCTCGCCTACTTCTACATACACGCTTGTGCCGACGCCCGAATCGAGCGAATCGCCCGTAGCAGTGATAGTTGGGAGCACCATTGGCGGCGTCGCTTTCCTCGTTGCAACTATTGGTGGAATCTTCCTTTACAGGCGGATAAAAAATCTACCCCAGCCACCTGATGTGGAGCCTTACTATCCCACCGAACTAGCTTCGGTTATGAAGTACCCACCGCCGCCGGCCGAGCTTAATAACGATTCGGTGCAAGAGCTCCCATCGTCGAATAGCGTGACGGCGCTTTCGAGCACCCTAACAATGATGGGGAAGGATATGTCGAGGCCTTCCGTCCCAGAGCTAGGAGATCCTGAGAAGAGGTCGTAGTAGCGCTCGTGGGGAGTGTTTTCCATGCAATCGCATTGTTTCACTCGAATAGTCTCGGAGAGCAGAATCTCACAAAGCTGGAAGGTTTGTGGACGTCTGGGTCATGAGACTTGATTTTAGCACATATTAAAAGGCGTTTTATAGTATACAGATACCCTTGTAGTTTGATATTTTCTTTCCTTGCATTCATAATGCAGAAGATGGTTAGTAATCTAGATTTTCAGAGAAATATGATACCGGAATCTGCAGCTACTTACATAGCCTGAATAGGTTGTCTCGTACCCAGGCTCCCCTGCCGTTTGCGTCTAAATGAATACAGCAGGTTGGTGGCCATTCGCTAGGGGTTGCATTGAAACGAGGGGCATTTCTAAGCCAAGACGCATATACATAAATAAATAAATATATATTTACTACATACATGTATGTATACGACAACGTTAACCTGCAAATATAACTAATGTTCAAGACCACGGGCAGATGCATTCCTCTCAACCCGAAAGTTTTCTAAGGGTATCCAGGGACTTTATTCTTGATCTAATCGATTCCCTAGATCTATAGATGTAAATGCGTTCGGCACTTAAATACGTGGGGAAGTGCCCGAGGCTTCACCCGCCCTCCAGGAAGTATGCGACTTGTGACAACGAGTGGCTAGTATCGTCTACCTAGATAACCTATGGAATGTCTCGAGTAGGCTTTCATATCGCAAGGATGATCGGTCCAGCGCCTTATTATTGCGCAACCTAAAATACAACACCCCAACTCATTTTTAGAAACTTGAGCCGTAAATAGGGCGTGCTGGACTTATAATGTGGACGCATGCTCTGCATATAGCTAGTTCTCAACTGTGCGATTACAAAACTCGCTACCGTGGCTAGAGGTAATGGTAATCGGTGAGTGATAGCGTGTGGCTATATCGTTATACAAGGAGGATGTATGCTTTTGACGGTGTTGTCTGGTAACAACTCCATATCACACGTATTTATTAACCACTTCACCGCGACTGTAGTTATTCGACATAATATCCCAAACCAAGTGAGTATCTCTAGCATTATCTCCCATGTATTTCACGTTTCAGTTCTTATATTGGTGACCGCCGTATCGCATATCTGCATTCCGTTCAGCTATGGGAATTTTTACATGGCCAGAACCCCTATTCCACATTTCTACCCCTATAATAAGCCCCGTTAACCCATAGCATCGAAATATTTAGCTCGCGGTCTGAGCGGAGAACAGACTTGGTCTCTGGATTTTCCGGTGAAATTATATATAACCGAGCTATGTATGGCTCTATAATCGCACGTATGGAGACAATAGCCGTTCCAGTGGTTAAGTCGGTTAAGTCCTAGCCTCAGAAGCTAGCGGCCGACATACTCTCTGGATATGCCATGCATATCCATGTCTCCTGTTTTGCCGAAAAAGACCCAGGGGGTTGCGAAATTCATGGCCATTTTTAATTTTGGCGTCACGGGAAGAGCCGTAGGCGGTATGTCGAATCTCCGAATGCGGACATGATTCTCCGCGCGTATTTGTCGTGTTGGCTTTTATGTATCTCGGGTAGTACGGTAAGCACCGCCGATTCACCCGGCGCCGCTTCTCCTTCGAATTTTATTCACTTTCTTCCGCCTTTTCAGCTTGCACTTGTATCCGTCTTTGTAACTCGACTCTGCCCGATAGTTCGTATTGCTTCCACGGCGTTGTAAAAGCCTGCGAGGGAGGGCCGTGGCGCGAGGCGAACGCTGGTTTCTTCGTTCGTCACGCGTCTTTCCCGATGGACGCGAAACCTCGGGATTGGTGATATCGGTTCTATAAATTGGCTGAGAGAGACTGGTAGTGGGCTCCCTACAGTCGATTGAGACCGTGTCGGGAGCAGGGGTTGGCGATGGAACTTTAGCGAGAGCGAGATACAATTCGCTAAATTTTATAAGATTCTGTTCGAGCTCGCTATAGGGCTCAGGATTAAGAGACTTGAGATCTGATGGGCTCATAAGCTCTACGATGCTCGAGCCACTGGAATTCGACGAACTCGACCACCTCCGGAGGCGTTTCTCACGTTTCTCAGGGTTTGCTAATAGGTTTCGAAGACGTAATTCGAGGAGCCTGGGTGGGACTTCGTTCAAAGGGGAAGGGGAAGGAGGGGGACTTTTAAAGTCACTCATATTGTGTAGACTGCTAGCTTTGTTGCATGGTCGGGTTCTCTAGAATAGATGCCCTCTGGCGCACACATCGAAGTTCTGTGGCAACACTAAGGGGCGGGCTATCATTCGCGTGATACAACCGCCACTTCACAGCCACGCTTTGTCGAGCGCTTCCTGTCATATAGGCCGCAACTCGCACCCCATCACACAGAGTGACATTAAGAAGTGAACCTATGAGGTGAGTGACACTAGTTGAAATGACACTTGGATAATTTCTCAATGATAAATGGGCCATCTCAGATATGGCTATCATGCATCCGTGTTTCAGCAGCCTTCTCTGTGAACCCTATGCCATCGTGCGATATGGTATCCGTGTCGAGAGTTTCTAGATTAGAGGCATATAGTGCTAGCCTTAACAAAGTTGCCCCAGGAAGTCAAACCCCGATCGTTAGAGATGATATCGGCCAAATCTCGAGGAAGAATATCCTCCCCGGTTAGTGCCGTTAAGGGGAGGGTCGGATTCCTATTGATTGCAGGTGACAATAAGGAAGAAAGAAGCATACCAGCCCCGAACATCGTAGAGCGCTCGAAACGAAAATATCCTGGATAGGTTTGTTTACATGAATCGTCGTCTAGATTTGCAAGAGGGGAAGAACGTAATATCGGAAGCCGAGGTTTTTCTCCTACTCAGGCTTCGGGAGGTATTGATCTTAGAATCCAATGTCGCATCACCTACCTTACGGTGGTCAATCTCAATGGTCGCCGCCCGCGGATTGTATTAAGGGTTCGCACCATGTTAGAGCGTGGATCTTCATAACACCAAAGAAATTGACCCACGATAAAACTCTCACTCAATCTAAGTTTAAAGACATTGGGAAAACAAATATTTAAAGGTAAAAAAAAGGCAATTCTCACTTGGAGAACCCTTTTTATCATTGTAAAATTCTATCTACCATCCTTCCCTTTTCGCAACCTTTCCCCTCTCTCATGATTTTCCTTTCTCAGGGCTCCATGGTCCTGCAAGTCTCGTCCCAAAAATAGCTCTCGAAGCAAAAATATTGAAAGGAAAACCGAGAAGAGGGTGGCTCTCAAATGCAAAAAGGGTAAAGAACGGAGAGAAGCCTCAAAAGAATCGGAAAAAAAGGTCAAAAAAGATAACTATCATACACATTGTTTGGTCATCATCGAGATGGTCATAATCGTCAAGAAAACTTTTTTTTGGATACCCCATTCCCCCAGTCGTAACATCATAATGAAAAACCCCAGTTCGTAAATGGTAAAGAGCGACGTGAAAGAAAAGGGTATAATAAAGATATAATACAATGGAAGAAGCGAAAAGAGTTCCAAAAAAGCGCCTTCAAGGCAATTATAAATTAACCTTCGAGGTTATCAAAGTAAGAAGGTAAAAAAAAAAGGGTATTGTCTATAACCGTTGATACACCTGAATTGAAAATGAGGAAAAATGAAGAAACAACACCACCTTGGTATCTCGTAACTCCAAAGATAAAGGGAAATAAGGAAATGCAACCCCCCCAGGACCCCAAAGTCTATAATTTGAAGCGAGTGGATGAAAAGAAATATTTGTGAAAATATAATACAGAAGAAAAGGAAAATTTGTTATAAATAACCGTCGAGGTTGGTGAATGTCTGGACATACGATGCCAGAACAGTTGGATGATATGGTTAGAAGACATCTAGTCTTCATGCTTGCGACTGATGACACTTGGTATCGTGAACAAGGCAGAAAGAAGAGGTACTGCTATCAACCGATATGATCAAAGGATGAAACCGGTTGTGCAGGCTGTGCCTCGAATTGGTGGATAAATGTTTGCTGTGCAAAATGTGTTGGTGCTGTCAACCGGCCAATCAGGAAACGTCTGGACGCTCCCAAAAGGGGAAGTTGCAACAACCGACAACACCCTACCAACAGTGGTGCGAAAAGGACGAAACAGCGTCGGCGCATTGCGCGACATGAAACGATCAAAAGAGGTTCAAAGGCGGCAGGCTGCCATTGAAAGGTAAAAATCTTGAGAAAAAAAGAGGGTCGTGATCAAGATAAAAAAAGATGCATGAACGAGAGAAAGAAAATTGGGTATCTTTAGCGAATGTGGTGGACCATGCAATGATCCTAAGGAAGTTGAAATGGTATTTAGAGGAAAGCAGCAACAACGGCAGCGACACCAGCAACGGATGCCAAAACCCAAGAGGTAGAAACCGAGGAGGCTGCGCCTGGGAATGGGGTTGGAGCTGGCAGGCTGGTTGTGCTGGTGGCATTGCTGGTTGGAACGGTGTAGGTAACCCAGGTGGATGTGGTGGATGGCTCCGGAGTGTAGTAAGTAGTAATAACCTTTGTAGTAGAAGTCCAGGAATCAGTTGACGAAGAAGAAGACGAAGAACTGCTTGACGAGCTGCTGGAAGAAGAACTGCTGGAGCTAGAGCTAGAGCTGGTAGATGTGGAGGACTGTCCAGAAAAAACAGAAGTTTGTAAGTTTTCACCCTTCGAGCTTGTATAATTTACATAGGAAGTAGTTTCACAGAGTGTGGGATTTACCACAGTAGAAGATGTTGAGTAGTATACAGGAGTTGAAATGGTCGTCTCAGAAGTCGACGTGGATGAGGTTGAAACCGATCCAACTGAAGTCGAGGTCGAGGTTGATAGACACGAAGTAGAAGTAGATCCAGGTCCAGAAGAGGAAGTGGACTAGTGTCCTCCGTTAATAGGAGAGGGGAAGGGGATTTTATTAAATTACTTACAGTGGTTGGCTCGTAAGAGGTGCTATAGACAGGCTCAGAGATTGGCAGAGTGGTGGTGCTGGTTGTGTATGGCTCTGGCTCGTATTCTTCTGGGGCGACTCCAGTGGAGGTCACGACGCCCAAAACGCTGGTGGAAGTTCGGGTCGAGTAGATGGTGATTGTGGTATAAGAGGTGGATGTCGATGTGGTGGTCGAATCATACTCTTCAGCGGAAGCGAGGGTGGCAGCAGCGGCCAAGGAGTAGAGGATAGTTGAAGTCTTCATTTTGAATGAGTGTTTTTCTGAATTGTTTGTTTTGCTGAAAAGCTCTTAGAGGCTGTTGATAAACCTTTTTAATAGCAAGGGGAGACTGTAGAAAGTCAGATATAGAGAGTGTGTTTCAATGAGTAAAAGCAAGTATAGAGAGAGCGGGTCGAGTCCGAGTATCTAGCTCAGGAAGCGATATCTTTGCGCGGGTAGGAAAAGATGCCGGTGAATATCAACTATCTATCAAGAAGCGAGAAAAACCTCGAGATAGGGAAGGGAGGGTGTCGGGGGGTTCTTATGCTTTTTGCTAAATGCTTTGCACCGTTGGTGCGGAAAAGGCGAGTACATGGAAGGCACATGGAAGGGAGCAACGGGAAAGGGAAGGCATCCTTCCTTTCTTTCCTTTTTTTCCTCTTCTCTCTTTTTTTTTCTTCTCATTCTAGTCCCTCGGCTGCGACTGTGTCACTTCAACCAAGGCACTAGTTGGGGTCCTTTTCGGAGATCGAGTGTGGATAAATCGCGCCAGAGGAGTGGCTACGGGGTTGTCGCAATGGGGCGGATTCCAGATCCAGACACTGAAAGGGCAAAGTTGGCGCGTGCAGGCGGTGTGGGAGAGCAAGTTGTTTGAGAGGGCCAAGGACAGGGCACACTCCCACCACTCCAAAAAAAAAAAAACAAAGGAGAGAGAGAAAGGAAAAAGGAAAAAGAAAAAAAAATATAGTACGATCGCCAGGAACAAGCTCCCCCTGCTTTTGAGAATTAAAGCAACGAAGAATTGTAGAAAAAAGAAAAACAGCTGAAAAGAAGTATTCGGGTTTTACTGCTGAGAAAGAAATCTCTCATAGACACAGCAACCAAAAAGTATCTTTCGGGTGGACAATACGAATGACGAACAATCAACGTTGCCAATGGCCGGCGGCTGGGTGGGGTGTTGTCCTTGCTTCTACTGTCTGTCTGTCGTCGTCGTCAGTTATCAGTCAGCCAGCTCTGTTGGAGCTCATTGAAAGAAAATTCTTTGATGGTTTTTTTCAAGCCTGGGCGACAAGAAGTACAGTTGTCCCTTGCATACGTAGCCATCTATTCCTCCTCCATTCAAAAAGCATCGTCAAAGCTGCCTTCCCGCCCCGCTGAGCTGTACATGTACTTGTCCGCTACAGTCTATTGATTGATTCGTTTTTTCATGAGAGGAACTCGATAAGAACAGTCACGTTTTCCCGCGTCCCCATCCATCCCACTCTCCCATGCAATGCGAACCCCCTCCAAGGTAAACTCAACCGAATGACAAAGAAGCCATCGATGGATGGTCTGTCTGTCGCATATTCCTAAGCAAAAAGAAAATATATTGAACCAGCCAATGGTAGTGAAGGTGTATTAGCAATGGTCTTTCCCTCCCCCTTCTTTTGCATGAATCGATGCCGATGGGTGGTGGTGTGCTGGCACCAAACAGCGAGAGTCAAGCTGCCACACCTCTTTTTTTGGTCAGAGTGTTTCTTTTTTTTCACTCACTTTGCATTCCTTCGGCCATTATTCTGCGACCTCTCTCAAGCTGTCGCAATCACGAGCAATTTCAATCCCGTCGCTCCGATCAATTGTCATTAATGGGACCACAAAAATTACATACTCGTACAAGGTAAGCTCGTGCGATTCCAACGGCACCGATATCTCATGATCTTCCTCGCCGCGCAAAAGGTTGCTGTTTCGGTACAAATACGGGAGGCACTTGACGCATAAACTACCAGAAACCTGATGAAACTGCGCCTCTTACAAAATCATACAGACAGATCAAAAAAAGAGCTGTGCAAAAATAGGTCTTCGAGTTACCCGAAACCTTTTCTTCCACCCGATTTTTACAAAATGGGTGGTGGTGTGGACCAACCACCCTGGCCTCTCAAACCGCTCCCTTGTTTTTCGTACCTTGCGTTGGCGAGACCACACAAGGCGACTCAGTCGATGCACCGACGGCAAAAATGCCTTTCGAAGGAAAACTCGTGGCATTCGCAGGCCACGAATGCTTCTTCCGTTCTCAACGGTCTTCTGCGTGGGTGGGTACCTAGGATTCCATCCTAGTTCCCCGTCCAATCGAACACTATCGGGGAGCTGCAAACTGGCAACTCAACAGGATTCCTCATCATATTGCAAAGAAGCAACCCGCATGAGGCATCCTTTCCAAGAGCTTCCATTCACCCAGGTTTTTGGTCAAGCCGACCCTACGATGATGTGTTCGGGCATTTTCTGACACTGAAACCGAGATGTGGTGTGGGAGTTTGGAAAATTCTCATTCGTCTGCACCGTTTGAGTTTTCCTTCCCCCTTCCCGGTTTGCCCTTCCTTTGGCCTTCCACTGAGGCTCCCACTAGCAACTAGCCGAGAAGGCCTGCTCCCTGTCCAGGGGTAAAAAAATCTGTCAAAGAAGCCGACCTCCTTCAGCCTGTGTTGGGCCAGTGTTGCCGGCGAAATCATGTGTCTTTGCAGGTTCACCACCAGAAAACACCTCAAAGCCGACGAAAATTCATATGGTTTCCCTATTCTCACTAGTATCGGTGAGAATTTTTTCCTTTCCGGATCGTTTACCAGGATTGGGTAAACTATG
This sequence comes from Dactylella cylindrospora, assembly GCA_012184295.1. NCBI lineage: Eukaryota > Fungi > Ascomycota > Orbiliomycetes > Orbiliales > Orbiliaceae > Dactylella > Dactylella cylindrospora. Next base: position 672,753 of record LDUD01000016.1, read on the forward strand.
AAAGAAATTCCAGAAGCCCGATCCAAAAAGGAAAAAAATTTTCAATATGACCTCAGAGCTCACTCTTCTCACGTCCTTGCCTTCAATTGGACCCGTCTTGCGAAATCGCAAGGGAGTAAGAAGAGAGCCTACCAATTTGTTCCCGTGTTGCAGTCGTGTCTCCAATTGAACCGATTATCGTGTTCAGGCTGCTTTGGTAAGATCTCGTGATACCATACTATTTCCCGTCCCTTAAGTTCTTACAAATTCACTTATATAACGAGCTGTGACCTAATGGTATATATGCACGAGGACGCTTGTGCGTCGATGTTTAATTAAACTCTGCATCTCCTACATTCCAACGAATCCACAAGGAAAACCAAGAAACCAGAAAATTGTATACTCGAAAAAAAGACCATTTTCGTGGGGAAGGGAACCCGAGGAACCTCAATGGACACGAGCTCGATGTTTGGGAGTACAGTGGAGGGGCACAGCGTACGGTGTAACCATCGAACCACATCCTTCAATCCGAATGCAAACCGGTAAATTAAATGATTTTCCAAAGCAAGGAGTTTTACATGCTGCCTGAAGGGAGCCTCCTCGATGGCTGCTAGCTCTGGTTTGAAGCTCCTAGCTCTCAAGCAGGGAGACAAAAAAAAATTTTTTTTTTTTTTTTTTTTCTTCAGCTCGACACGAAGCTGACAACAAGATCGAGTAATCAATCACAAGCTTGCATCGAAAGCTTTCAAGGCCCCTTGATTCCTACGAGTTTGAAGAGCTGGGTAGCTCCTTGACAAGATAGCTCCTAGCTCCGAGCCGCCCGCTGAAAGCTTCCACGTACCTCCTGCGGACGGGAAGGATTTCGGAGTTGCGCGTTGCATTTTCGCAAGTCCCACTTGGGGGCCAGAACCCGATGGAAAGAGCTCAACAAAAAGTTGAATGTCGTTGTCGGTGTGCGCCAAAATTGCAAAATTCTTCCCGACAAAGTCGCCATTGATTATTAGGCGCTAGAGCGATGCCGTGATTTCCAGCCAAAGTCGGTAGCTCCCGATCCGTTTCTCGATTGACAGCTCTTTCGCTTTTCATTTCAAAAAATTTTTTGTAAAAAAAAAAAGGCTCGGTCCAAATTACATTGTCTTAAATGCGGTGGTGGCGATTGAGTTTCCCGTGCAGTAGGCGAGGGGCTAGTGCAAGTGGCACAGTGTCTAACTTTATATGAGCAAATTTCTTCGACCTCATTGTCAATTCGTGAAACATCAGCCACATTATATTATATGGCTAAGATTTACCCTCAGAGACGAGCCGGAAACTTTTGCTAATCAAGATACATCTTTGCTTGTAGCCTCCCTCTGACTATTCTGCAAGGGACACGAGCATGCAACTTGATTGAACCTACTGAACTTCCTTTTCGAATCAATCCTTACGAAAATCTTTTAACAAACGCTCGCCAACTCCTCGTATATTTATCTTTGTCAGTAAACTAGTAAGACACATGGTATCTACCTAGTTAATCTGGATGAGTAATTCCCACCCCGACGAGGTGTTTCCGCAATCACAGTTTTCGTTACCGAACGAAGCTGCATGCATCTATGCCGTTCAACCATGTGTTGGTGTTGCACAACAGCTCAATACCTTTTTAGCTTTGCAATCTTTTCCCGTATCAGAATGCCATTACACGGCAGATGTACAGACTGCTGTTTTTCGAAGTTTAGGTACCGGGTTTCTTGAATTTCGATGGTACCAGTACTTTTTTTCCTGGTGCGTACAAGCTCCAACTACGGACATGCAGATATCCTTCCGAGACCTTACTTTCTGCGCATCTTTGAGCTACAAAAAGCCGCATGCGGTGGGAGCGTTGAGCTTTGAGCTTTGAGCTGTTGATGTAAATGCAGCTCTGCTATATCGGAGTCATGATCCGTAGTAGCTTAGGAAGGTGAAACTTTTTGGCAACTCGGATCGATTGGAACAAAAAAAAAAAAAAAAAAAAAAAAAAAAAAATTTGACCTAGAGCTCCCGATACATGTGTATACTTTCTTTCCGTCGGTGCCAGTACGTACCTTTGCGCAGAGGTATCTTTGGAAAACTACCGCCCATGCAGAAACCAGGTGTTTAATATGCAAAAGCGGGTCGAGCGTGCAGATTGCAGACCAACTGCTTGAAAATTTTTCGTCTACGGAATAGAGTTTGCGGGGATCTTTTCAGCCTTTTCGGAGTTGGTAGGCGGGACACAAATGGAGGGGCTATGTATGGATGGAGGGGCATGAGTAGGATTTTTTTTTCTATCACATGGGAATAAAGTTCAACCTCAATTAATTAAATCAGGATAAGGCAACACAGAGCGAAATATACTAGTGGTTTCTTGCGCCGTTGGGGGGCTCAACAGAGTTTTCTTGTCTTGTTTCTCGTCTCGAGATTGGGTTATGTGGGCATATGGGTTGGTTATCAGCAGGCTCGAGCGCAGGAACGTTGGAATGTCTCGGGTATACGAGGCTGTTCCTACCTTCCCAAATTCCCTCTAGCTCTGAGCAGTAGCCTCTTAGGATTTTGCGACACCGCTAGATGGCTAGACATTGGGGTGGTTTTTATCTATAGAGCTGGCCAAGCTGATGAATCGATATTCTAGCTCATTTGAATTGCTAATTGGTGGGACGGCCTACGATACCGACCAACGGCATTGCACCTGATAGACTCGGCTACAATTGCAATCCTAAAATTCTGCCTTAATAGTTGAATTGAACTCAGGCATACCAATAGGTAGAATCCAACAGAGCTCAACGCACTATGCAAGCTATGTGCCCCGGTTGCAAGCCGCAAGTCATATATAGGATGCATGTTTAAGTTATATCCTGTGCACATGTGTAAGGATATATACATGGTAATACAAAGACTTTATTTCTAAAGCTAGTTAGTAGAGTGAACGATTTGTAGGCAGAGTATTTATCACCCTTCCTGAGACTATCGATATAAAGATCCCTCTACCGGCGCTGTGACAGGGAAAGATGTTAAACAACAGTGGCCGACCACTTTGTCCCTAGCACCCCTTTCACTATCAATCTCTTCACTAGCAGTCACTACTTGCTGAGCAAGGCGCTCGGTCGTTTCTGCAGTCGCTCCGCTTTCTCCTCTTGATGATGCCTCAATTTCGGGAGCGACTGCACCCCACATGACCGGTACCGTCGATGCAGCCGTATCGCCAACTGGAGGATGACACAGTGCGCTGATAGCCGCGCTACTAGATCCAACGGCCGGCACTATACCCTCATTTTTAAAGAAATAGCCAACGACAAGGCTAGAAAGTGTTACGAGCGAGAAAATTATGCAGCTTATGAGGAGAGCAATGGCGGAGTATCCTAGGACATCGGTCCGCCGTACCTCTCTTCCGTCTGCATCCCGTTCTGATACGCTAACCAAGAAAATGCTCTGCGAACATAGCCAGTGCAAAAGCGCCGAGGTGGCCATGAGAGGGATACTGAATTTATATGGTAGCTGTAGGAAGAAGCTGCTTCTTTGCTTCCCGATCGGCTCGCTTACTCGTAGATATTTTCGTTCCTTGGAGAGCCTATCGACTTCTCGAGATATAGCCATGGTGGTGAAAATACCATTGTAGACGAGGTAGAATAGGGATATCAGCAACTGCGGCGTGTTTGCAGCAAGAATAATCTTGATGTAATCTCCGAGGAACGTGGTGGATAGCATGGAAATATCGGGTTGGCCAAAAGGAATTGCTATCAGGCCACCGTCTAGCAAGGCGATATCCCCGGCAATATTAAATAGTTTGATGGCCGCGATACTAATAAATACGAGCCCACTGGTCAGCTTGTTAGCGAGGGTAACTGGCATGGGTGGGCGGGATTTGAAATTGGACGGCTCAATGGATTCTACTCGGCCTCACATTGACATTGTAAACGCCCATCGCTTGACCCCAATAGCTCCCCACCACCTCGAAGGCTCCCTGCGGAACGGCCTCGGTTCTTTCCCCTTCTCTGACATCCACGTCTTCGGATTGCTTTTAATCTCGCTTCTGGTGATAAGGCACATGTCGCCGCTATGTTCGTCGGGTCTGTCTAGAAAACTGGCACATGCGTCCCCAATTGTAGCCAATATACGGCGGTCACCGTATATTAGAACCGTCGCAAGTATCGCCAAAACCTTGGCTGAGTTGCTCAAAATAACCATCAACATCAAAGACCGTTGAAATCTGACCTCAAAATAGCCCTGGGTCCGAATAGAAATGCAATTTCGGACCATAAAATCTCCAATGCTCCAATTAGATCCTCCTGTTTTATAGTTTTTGAATATGCCTCCACGGAAGCACGGCCCGTTTGTGTTTTGACAGCTCGAGAAGCCCCCACGCGGCGGTGTCGGGTAGTCGTATCCTTCCCATTCGTCGCATATCCATCGATATGACACAAAACTTCCACAACCGTTCGAAGAGCTTTGCATGTTTTCACCAGAGTATCTATTCAGGCTCGGAAGGGAAGTTTCATCAGTATCTAAAACGATAGCGACATCTCCATATTTATCTAAAAAGTTTGTGCTGTAAGCCTCCAAACAGCTACGCGCGTCCAGAATTGAAGCGTTTCGACCGCTAGCGATTAATGTGTCGAAATAGGTATCATTCTGCGTCCGCGGTATGGCTTTTATGCTGTATTGATTGGCTTGCAAAGTTGAATATATCGTAGAATTGTACCTTTTAATCGCTCACGCAAAGTTAGTGCATTGTCTGTTTACCAGCTCGACTGAAGAGAGGCTTCTGTTTAGGGATTATACAATAAGTGCAGCGGGAAGGAGCTGAGCATCAGGACTGCAGCTAGGAATATCCTCCCCTGACCCATCCAATACATATTCCTCAAACTCTTGATCCCAATATCCAACCATAGCCCCGCTTTGTGAGCCTTGTCAACTTCTTTCCGTGTCGGTGCTGTCAATATCTGCGTGCAGTAATTGCTCGCACCGAGCAATATTGTCGAAAGCACGTTTATGACAAGGTGGGCAGCGGTGGCCCATCTCTTTGCAACATCGCAACTTCCGCTGAAGAGCGTTTCCTTGTCGGATGAATCCCTAACGGAGACGTGAACGAGAAAGCTGATATTTATGAGTAACACGGCAAGTGATGATATGGCTCCAAGGAAAGCTCCAATACGCCAGGTTGTAAAGGGGATTCTTCCGCTATGAAAGCTTTTACGGATTTCGGCTTTGGCGGATTTCGGCTTTGGCGGAAAGGTCTTTTTGATTTTCCTCTAGATCGGGGTGTTTGGCTTGAGGAGAGGTGTTGACCATGTTGTATAACATTAATTGTCCCTCTTCGCAATTTGCAAATAATTGCACGATGTGCTCAACCGAATCGAATTCCTCGACATACTCTAGAAGAAACGATCAATTGACAGACCGCTGGGCTGAGGTCCATTTAAAATGTCTTTATTAAAGACTGATTCCTAGCTCTAGATTGTCGGCAAGGCTGCTGAAAATCAGCTGCCAAGAGGTGGCCCGCATCTGCATCTGCATTCCACGGCGATAGAGTCCCATTTTTTTTCGATAGCAATGCCTCCGCGATATGCACCAATCTGCAGTCCGGCATCCCGTTTATATCCAATCGCGGGAGATTATGAATTTCAGGTATTCCTTTGGGCGTTATGCCATGTGCTTCGCCTCAGAGGTCCGAATTCTTCAGTGAATTACACAAGGGCTGTCGTGCCCAAGAACCTCAGCGCAATGTTCGCTACGGCTCTAGTCTAAGGTATGCTCATATTTGTGTTGTCTATCTTTCATGCTTGTAGGCATCTGCTTACCCATGAATAAACAGCTTGCGCGACACTTATTTCGCATGCGCTAGCATATGGAATTTCTGGGAAGTATCCGAGATACATGTAGATACCGTCCTCGTCTGAATAGACCCAGATTTAGCATGCGCATGCAAAGTCAACAGATCGCATATATATATATACGACGCTGCTGGCCAGAATCCACGCCTCTTGTGTTGAGATTGAGCTCTTGATGGAGTCGGCTCTTCCACCCATATATAAAGATGAAATTTTCTCCCAAGGGTCTTTTGAAACGTGAGAGAACCTTGGCAATTACTATTAGATAATGTTGCGGGTCCGATTTGATCAATTGATCCAGTAATACAGTCTACCGGTGTCAAAGTCGGGGATCTCGCCCGTCGGAACGACCTCAACACGCCATTAAAATGGCAGCGCAAATGCCAATACGACTATAAGAACCTAATAGCCAGTTATATTTCGTAGTATAGAGCTTAGGCTTCTAGGCTTTAACTATAACTACCGCGGCGCCTCCTCATAGAAGCTTCAATACACTTTGACACCTACCTGTCTTCATCTAGCACCTAGCTATACCGAACAGCTCTCTAAAACCTTAACCCAATTAGCCTGTTCTATTCCCTCAAATCACAATTCCATTGGGTTCTTGCCCGCAAATGTCCGCAGGCATGCGCGAGGATGCGCTAACCATAAATTGGACCTCACCTTGCGTTTTCGAGGGTAATTCGTGTAAAACCCACACAAAAAATGAGAACAAAAAAATTCAACACATGTGCACAAACCGTTGCTGTTTAGCCAGCCATGGACACGCTTGATGCTAGATATTGAATACTAGACTGAACTTGCTCCCACACGGATTTGAACCGTGGACCTCGACATTGCTTTAACTGGTTAAGATACTAGTGTCGCGCTCTACCAACTGAGCTATAGGAGCTGTTGAGGATGAGGGTTCGGGTTGGAAAATTGTGGTAGATGGAGACTTCGTGACCAGGGTATGAAGGGTTGAAAGGATATTATTGGGTGGGTGATGCGGGATTGGGTATCGTGAGTATTTGTAGAGGTATGGAGACTTAGGTAGGGTCAATTTTGCTCTCGTATTAAAACGCTATATATACAACAGTGTATGTCAATTAGATGATTAGGTAATTGGATTTACTGTAAACTTAGGTGCTACTTGAAGCTCTTTTCCTCCTAGTCGGTCCACTCTCTCGCTGTTAATATGGTAAAAGATTGGCAACTAGTGCTCCTCGTTTTTCTTCTTCTACGGGCTAAATTATAAAGGCAGTTGACTTGATAGTATTGATTAATATTTTAATTCTGGTTTTATATCCACCTTGTATTACCCTTGGAGTGTTCATAAACTAACATGTACTGCAATTTTCTAGAAAGAATATTTTCCCCCAATTACTGACGAAGAATAAGTTGAGAAACAGAGCAAAAAGCGATATTAATCCGCAAACCATTAACACCAATTTGTCTCGAGACGCCTCCTTCTCAACTTGTTATCATAGATTTAGATAGTGCTGACGCCGTTAACAGCTTCGTCCTCCTCCGGCAGCCCCCACTCCTCAACATCCCCCTTCCAATCCGCCACTTTACCTCCCTCAACCTCCACCACGACAACCCTACTCCCCTCTTCACCCTCCACATAACACTTTGCATCCTCAAACTTGTTCGCATCCTTATGAATATCCTTATAATAAATCTCCTCCTCCCCACCTAACTCTAAAATCCTAGCATACCCCCTAATAGTATGCGAATAACTATTCAACTCTCCACTGTTCAAGTTCTGCAAGAACTGCGCGAGAGGACTAAGGGAGCTAGACGGCGAGGTGAGAGCCGCCGGCGGGGAAGAAGAAGAGCCTTGACCGGGAGGACGCGGGGAGCTCCAATCGTGAACGAGGAGGGAGACGTAAGGGTTTGATTCGAGGTTTGACAGTTTCTTGGTGGTGGGGGAGAACAGCATGATGATTACTCCGGAACCGGAGTTGGAGAGGACGGTGGGGAGGGTGGAGGAGTGGAAGGTTCGGGTGGGGGGGATGTAGGTGTAGGTCATGAGGGCGACGTGGGGTCGGAGGGTGGAGTTACAGGTTGCGAGGTGGAGCTTTACGAAGGGAGGTTAGTAATTAGGCGACTATGTAAAGGTATGGGGATCCGAAGGGGTAAGCAATGCTTACGAAACGGGTATTGTTGAGGCATTCGAGGACTTCGGGAGGGAGTTGGCCATTGTAGACACGTCTTGTGGCTGTTGGCGGTGCCATTTTTATTAATTTCGCTTCTTGGTTACTATATGGTGAAAATATGTCGATGTAAAATTGAATCTTCTTTGATAAGTCCTTTAATCGAATCGAAGGGTAGCAGAATTAAAAATATCTTGATCTTTATGGTGCATTGACGATGGGTATGGATTGTCGACAGGAGGGAAAAAAAGATGAATAATGGTGACGAGAGGATAGCAGGGTGTTGTGTTATCGATTACCAAAGCCGAGTGGATTCTGCCTGCAAGGAACGGCTTACAGATCGATTGGTCGCTTCGTCGGCTGGTGTGGCTGGTCTGCGTTGGCTGTCTTGTGAACTGCAGTGGAACCCCCCAAACATACCAAACAAATGTTTCAAGTCCGATGCGGATGCTTATTGCTTCTTCAAATAAGATTCTCCGCTTTAGGTAGTAGCAAATTTCAAAGAATCGTGTATATCGATATATCTTCAGAGTCGCTTCATCAGCGTTCCCTATGGCTGCTTTAAAATAGCTGCCAATTCCTGTTACCGTTGACCGCAGATAATTATCATATGGTATCAATTGCTGCTGCAGCTTGGTGGTCCGTGCTACGTCACCAAATTGGCGCCCTGGTCGACAAGGCCAGATAAAGATTAGATCGATCTCCCCCGGATTTTGGTCTGCTGCCCTGCTTGCTTGCTTGCCTGTCCCCACCTTGGGATACCGCGCAACCCCACAAAACTCCACCTTCTCCCTCCCTATTCTCCCTTCTCCCCTCCCCCTCTTCCTTCTTCCTCTCCTCTCGCGAGTCTAAATACAATTGAATTGAGAAATTACCATAATCATGATCCGTCTTACTCCCTCCTCGTCTCTCCTTTCCCGTCCCTTAACATCCACACTACTCCGCGCCTCAGCCGCTTCCTTCGCAACCTCCTCCACCCGTCTCGAAAAAATAAAAGTCCCATCTCTCGGTCAACTTACCCCAACCACACAATCTGAATTCCAGGACAGTCTGAAAACTTTCCGCGAAAAACAGGCGGCCCAACAGGCCGCGGCACGGGAAGAAGCCGTCAGAGCTGCCGCTCACGCCGATCCAGCCAAAGCCGATGCTGGACCGGAAATCAAGACTGGCGGCGTGATTTCGCGCATGCTGCACGGCTCGTCCGAAGCTCAGCAGGACACATATCAAATCCAGGAATCCTACTCGAAAGTCCTGGCAAGAGGGAAATATGTCCACGAGCTGGTATTTCATAAAATAAAACCGGATAGGATCGAGGAGTATGTAGAGTTAATTGGGAATGAGTATCCCAGAGTGGCCAATGATCCGAACTCTGGAGTGAAGTTGGTGGGTAGTTGGCTGACAGAAGTCGGCGAAGGCGATGTGTTCGGTGGGTCTGATTCGTCTCATATCCAGTTGACTTTTTGGTGAGGAACAAATTGCTAACGAGTGACGTCAAGTGCACATCTGGGAATACAACGGCTACGCCGGCTATCATGAAACACACCGATACCTCAACTCCCAACCCGAAACGCACAAATACGACAAGGAACTTCGCAAGTATATTCAAAGTCGTAGCAACTCTATCGCTCAAGAATTCTCATTCTGGCCCACCACGCAACCTCGTACTTTGGGCGGTATCTTCGAACTCCGATCTTATACGTTATACCCAGGCAACCTGCTGGAATGGGAGACGCATTGGAGGAAAGGATTAGCCGCTAGACAAAGTCAAGGTATGGAGGGCGTTGGAGCTTGGTTCACACAGATTGGTGGACTTAATGAAGTCCACTATCTATGGCAATTTGGGGATTTGAAGGGGCGACAAAGTTTGAGAGAGAAGAGTTGGCAGGCAGAGTACGTCTTATTTCTAGATTCAATATACAAATTGCCCGATAAACGCTAACGTGGCTGGTGAAATACAGAGGCTGGGCGGATACAGTCCACAAGACGATTCCACTGATCGCGAAAATGCAATCGCGGATAATGCTTCCTCTACCTTGGTCTCCTGTGAAATAGGAGTCGGAGGAGGACCGAGCCAAGAGGAGGCGGGAGGCGTTAGAAATGTACGAAGCCAACGTAATTATGCCGTATTAGACTGGCGTCTCTAGAATCCTGATCTTGGTACCACCCGATCTTTTTATAACCTGATCTGTTTTTGGTATTGAATGCATTGTTCGCTTTGAGGTTTTTGCATGCATTGTATACCTTTTTTTTTGGCTGGTTGCTTAGACACCTACATAGCCTTCTTTGTGAAGGTAGCTATTCCGGATTGCCATTTTTATGATTGATAACATTGGATGCGAACTTTTGTTATTCAGCTTGGAATTTTTTCCTTTGTGAATCTTCTCATTCAGAGAATACCCACTACACCATTTTTGTTCAATTGCAGCGCAAGTATCGGTATCATTTGCGACTATTCTTGGGATAGAGTATCGGCGAGGTAGAACTGTTAGGCAATATGGCACGATATCGTAAATAAGTTTAGTTCAAAGGTTGGATGGGATCATTAAAACCTTGATGTGTATTATATAGGCCAGGCCTAGGGATTCATTCGCTGACCAATACAACGCACTTCAACTTCATGATACCACACGTCAACCTCATTCGACCTCGATAGCTCACTATGTTCGCCGAAACCAACCTTGCAGACCACCGTCTCTAGAATTGAGCTATATCCCAAATACCCAAACCTCACGATGTGCCTCGCTACCCTTCCGTCCTCAGCCAACCTACGATAACGCATCTCTCCCTCCTCACCAGCTCGCCCCTCAACTCACCCCTCAATTCAAACCATGCCGACCCATCCACCCCTCCACCACCTCCCCCTCTCCCTAACAACCTACCTCCACGCCTCCAAACTCCAATCAATCCTCTTCCACCGCCACCTCCTCCAAAAAGCCCTCCTCTCAATCTCCAAATCCACGCTGTTACAAGACTTCGATCCCAGAAAAAACACCCCACCGCCATATCTACTCACCGCCCAATTCCACCCGGTGTACACCCTCGGCCGCCGTCAACAGCTCTCCGACCCCCCGGAAACTATCGCCGATATCCTAAAAGAAAGAAAAGCGCAGTTGGTGTACACCCCCCGCGGCGGGGAAATCACGTTCCACGGACCGGGTCAGGTGGTCGCATATCCCATCATCGACCTCAAAGCGCACGGGTTAACCCCGAAATGCTACATTCGATTCTTGGAAAACTCGATAATTGGGAGTTTGGGGAGGTACGGCGTGGAAGGGTTCACGACGGAGGAAGCCGGGGTGTGGACTAGGAGCGATCGAAAGATCGCGAGCGTGGGGGTTAATCTTAGACGTTGGGTTAGCAGTCACGGGGTGGCGGTGAATGTGGATGGGGATATGGGGTTTTTTAAGGTGATAAAGGCGTGCGGGTTGGAAGGGGTGGAGATGTGGAGCGTTAAGCAGGAGTTGGAGGAGATGGCTGCTAAAGCTGGTTCTGCTGGGAAAACCGAGGAAGAGAAGGTGCCGACAGCGGGGGAGGTGGAGGATGTTTTGGTGAAGGAGATTGCGGAAGGGTTGGGATGTGATGGTGTAAAGACGATTACGGAAGAAGAGGTGGTGGATATTGGGAGAGAGTTTAGGGTGGATGGGATGGATGATGGGGTTGAGCTGGTGGAGGATTTAAATCTTGTGGGGACTTGGGCGGTGGGGAGGAAGGTGATGAGGGAGCTGAGCGATGAGAGGAAGAAGAAACACGAAGGTGAAGGAATGTAAAGGAAGATGAGTTTAATACAGCATCTCGTTGGTATAGGTGGGAGGGAATCGTAGATTTTGTATGATATTCAGCATTGGGTGGATTTGAGCACCCACGGTTATAACATAAGTAGTTCTGGAGTATATATATACTTAGGTAAGTATTATTTGTATACTAACTTAGATTGATAGATTAAGTGTACTTGACGTCACCTCGCTAAAGACGCTATGAAATGGATAATCCTGAGGATTAATGCACTCGAACAAAAATGCCACCTTCATGAATGTCATTAAAAAGAACAAAAAGCCTCCCAAAAAAAGCCAAACTTCAGGGCATAGTCATACACTCCCTCCCAGGAGTCTCAATTCCTATCCACAACTTTGCCAAACTCTTCCTCTGCCTCCATTCTCCCGTTCATCCATTGCTCCGCACACTCCCAGCTACATGCTTCTCGCAGCAAAGGCAAAACACTCCCGTTCCTTGTCCGATTTTCTCTATCCCTTCCTAAAAACCTCTTCAAAAACGCATTGGCTGGACTTGTATCCCTGAGTAGGCCCTCCACCAACCTTGATTCTTCCCTCTTTCCCTCGGTCGAAGTATCGTCTGCGCTTTGTGTGCGTAATAGAACTTCCATTGCCTTAGGTTTTAGATACGACATTGTTGGCCTGACAGGGTTAGCTCGGGTTGGCAGGTTTGTTGAATTGCTAACCCGAGGGTCCTCTTCGTGCCTCCAAAGTATGAACTCCCAGAACTCGATCCATTCAGCTCCTTTGGTGATATATTTGGATTGGCACACAGTGCAAGATTTAAGGGGTAGTGGGTCCTCGAGGACAGCTGAAACTTTCTTCCGTAGGTGGTCTGGGATGCTCTCATAGACGTCCTCCCTTTGCAGCTTCGAAAGTGTAGTATACATTGTATCCGTCGCCATCTTTCGAAGGCAAAGTTCTTGGAATGAGGGGAATTTTGGAACTGTTGGTCGAGAAGGGGATGATTGACAAGATGAAAGTGTGGGCAAGCCTATGGAGTTAGATATGGTTGAAGTTGCCCAATATGACGGATACGGCAACTCTTCCATTAGAGGTGGAGATATTAGTTGCCCCATCTCGTTGAAAATTGATATTGGCGTAGAGGAAATAAAATTAAATATATGGTGTTCGCGGGCGAGTGATGAAGCGAACGGCGAGTAGGATATGGCATTCGTATGGTCCTGCTTATTAGCTATATAGAATGGCTCCGTGATATCATGCTTCTTCAAGAGGTCTTCATCAACAACTGGTATTGATAGAGGTTGTAGGGAATCATCTATGCCGTCAAATGTGAATAGTGGATTTGGGAAGGTGAGAATCCCTCCAGGGGCCTCAAGATTCCTAAGCTGGAGGATCTCATACGGGAGATATGCAATCGAATTGGTGCCTAGGCTAATTTTTTTCAATGAAGTTATAGAGGATATATAATGCGGCAACGAGCGGAGTGGATTTTTGCGAAGGGAGAGAAGAGTAATATTGTTGAGACTCGTCAAGGAGGGAGAGAGGGTCGTGAGGGAATTATTGGTAAGATATAGATGTAGCTCAGGCCTTAGGGAGGTGTAAGGCGTAGAGACGGTAGGGTCAACGCCTGAACTTGATCGTGATAGTGACGAAGACGTCTTGGATGTAGGTATTGATGGGATTGATGTCTTGTTGCTTGAAACCTCGTTTTTGGGCTGGAGTATCAACGATGAAAGTGATGAGACATCGCTGGGTATCCTCTTGAGAGCTAGATTACTGCAAAATCAAACGTTAGCATATACAGCGCTTGCAAATTGGCTTCATCCATAACACACCTCAAATCAACTTCTGGAGATCCTTCTTCTATTGCTATCTGTATCAAGAAATTTGCCTTTATTTCCCCTTCGTCCAATCCATCAATTTCGTCACCTAGATCGCCAAGCGTATCTCCATCCTCGTAATCACCGTCTGGTGGCACAATGGTAGACATGCTGGTGTTTGCCTCATCTTCGGCATCATCGCTGAATACATTGTCCTGTGTTGTCGCCTTGGATCTTGAACTGGAGCTTGGTAATCCATCTTCATCCAAATAGTCGGAGGACTGAAGAGCCAGCTCAGCCCTTTTCCTTAGAAGAATTGAAGGGTTGGTACCACTTCTCAGTCTCTTCACGTTCCGGACGCTCCGGTATGCCTGGTAAGGGTTTTCGAAAACCTCCTTTGGCGGGAGGTCATCGCTTGAGAAAACCGGTATATCATCTGAGGAGGGCTCGATATCGAGAAATCGTTTCTGGCCTGCGGGTTGTAGATTTGTCGGGGGTAGTGGTGGAGAGGAAGGAATTGTGAGAGTTGCTTTGGCTGGCGGTGGGGGCGAGGACCTCATCATGAAAAAAAAGATAAGAAGTGGGAGAAGGGGAGAACTCGGAAGGAGGGATGGCGAGAGCCCAACCTTTTTAATGAACTCCAGCCCCAGATTTCTGGTCCGTTATTCGGACCTGTGGTACCCACATGATCTCCATCCAAAACTTGACAAGAGAAATAAGAGCTCTATATCACAAATCCCCTTCTGGGGGTTTGATTGGTATCCCTCAGAGCATCAATTGGATTCTGCCTTCAACTAGACCCTTTGGGTCACAGGACATGACATCATGCATCACTGACCAAGTTGATTCGGTAAAAATATATAATATAGGGCAAACTATAACCGGGTATAATTATAGCTTAGGTCCGATGTTATATTCTTAATAGTCAAAGGTTTCCATCAAAGATCCAAATGCTCTGTTACATGTTGAAGTCTCTAGCCTCCCCTCATTAGTCTAGGAGCAAAACTACCTGAAGCTTGAAGTTTCAAGCTAGCTCTCGTGATGCGTTGAGATGCCGCAGCGTCGCACAAAAAAAGTGAACCGTGTGAACCAGGCTATATGCACGAGGGAGAATTAGGAAGAGGAAGGGCATCAAGTTATGCATGGTTTGTTAGGGCCGATACAGTTGGTCTGAGGCAATAAGTAACTATTGGCCAAGCGTTGTATGCCCATTTCCCCCTCTACCACGTTTCGGCTTCTATGGAATATTCTCAGCTATAACCCATTGATAATAGCACCGCGGTTGGCTTAACGTGACCGGGTTCCAACGAGCGATTATATCATTTGGCCCTGGCTTTTTCTAGAATTGTGCCGGAATTCAGGCCTGTATTTCGGGGAAAGGACCCTTTACTTCCATCAGACTAGATAGCCATAACGTAGAGCTGACCAAGTTAGAGACCAGGAAAGTCTAAGATCGAAGGGCTTTGTTCGTCAACAGGAAGAATTGATATCCGTGCACGTGCTTAGAGAAATAAGACTGTGTGTCTCTTGAGGAGATGTGGCATTATCGCCAAATGAAACTACATTTGATGTGGAGATTGTAGCCTCCTTTTCTGCTCCGAGCGGGAGAGCTAGCGTACCACGCATACGTACTCCAACACAGGGCTGCCAGAAAACCCATAAAATCGTGGATATTGTATATCAATCGGTAACACTCGAAAAACTAGATTCACATTGAATGCTTGTAGCTAGCTAGTGTTCCTTCGAACTCAAGCGATAGAGGAGGGGTGTCAATGCATCTGCTACTTCGGCTGACAAGCCAATCTTCCCTTTTTGTACGTTTTGGGGCATAAAGTCAGTTGATCCCACATTGGCAGGATACGCTTTAGCTATTGTCAAGCGAGAGAGCTGAGGGGAGTGATTGAAAGGCAGGAGCGACCGACCGATGTACCGTGCCATCAAGAGGATTTGCCTGGTGGAATGAGTTCTACAGGACAAGTGTCGATAACTTGCTGCTCCAAAGAAAAATAACAATCCCCCTGTCAAGCCTCCACAGCTCTGGGCTCGCGAGAAAATAAAATTATTGTCGTTACCCTAGTGGATATTCCGGGCTGGGCTTTTTTGGTTTCCCTTTGGTTCAAAACGGAACGCCTTTCTAAATTAAGGCTGATACCAAAAGCAGCTGGGTTACTTTCGGGATCCCTCAATCAATTAGCGGGTGTCTGGTCTTCACGTTATCGAGCTTAGTGTGGGTGAGGGCTGGTGCTTCAGGTGGGTGCTACCACCACAATTAAAGACACGATACACTTTTAGTATACCACCCAACCCTTTTCCCGCAATCCGCAGCCTTTCAACCTCGATATTTCCTTTTCTCTTCTCCATCAATCACCATCGCCGGCAATTGAACAATCATCAATCCGCCTTCATTCACGACATCTATCGGGACTTGAGACAGTCACATCTCAATTTCCCCTTACCTACCACCTTTTAAGGTGCTCCGTCTTCTTCGTCACCCGTCACAATGACGACAAAGTCCAAGCAGTCCTTGGGCGAGAAGAAGAACCAGCAGAACCTATCCGCGAATCGCCCCAGTTCTCGCGGAAGATCTCGCTCAAGGTCACCGACGCCTTCTTCACCCGTTGATAGTACTGTCCCCACAACACCTTCCAAAAAGAAATCCAAAGCATCGAAATCTTCGGGGTCCGGTTTCTGGTCAACATGGGGATTGGTCAGAGATCATGATATCTTCGACCTACCAAGTTCTGACTGGTCAATCCTGATCGGATTGACCGTTTTGGCCGTTTTTGTTCGTCTTTTCAGGATACACCAGCCTTCTAGCGTCGTGTTTGATGAAGTCCAGTAAGTCGTGTCTGGGTCCGCCTCATAAGGCTTATAGAGCTAATAAATATCTCCACCACAGCTTTGGCGGATTTGCAACAAAATACATCAAGGGCAAGTTCTTTATGGACGTTCACCCACCTCTCGCTAAACTTCTGATCACCCTTGCTGGATTCCTCGCCGGATTCGATGGATCTTTCGACTTTAAGGAGATTGGCAAGGACTACCTTGAACCAGGTGTCCCATATGTCGCCATGAGATTGTTACCGGCCGTTCTTGGCATCTTTGTCGTGCCCACTGCTTTCTTAACACTCAAGGCGTCAGGATGCTCAACTTTTGCCGCTACTTTGGGTGCTGGATTCATCACTTTTGGTATGAGGGCGCGCCTTTCTATGCGATATGCGGAATACTAATTACTCGTACAGAGAACGGTCTCGTTACCCAATCCCGATTGATACTTCTCGACTCACCGCTTGTCTGCTTCACTGCCCTTACTGCCCTTGGCTGGACTTCTTTTATGAACCAGCACGCTCTCGGCCCCAAGGCATGGTTTGGACCAAACTGGTGGTTCTGGCTGACCATCAGTGGCTTGGGCCTTGGTGCCACACTTAGCGTTAAATGGGTTGGCTTGTTCACCATTGCTTGGGTTGGAAGCATCACGGTTCTTCAACTCTGGATGCTCCTTGGAGATACAAAAAACGTCTCTGTTCAGCTTTGGTTCAAGCATGTCGCCGCTCGTGCTCTTTGTTTGATCGCCTTGCCATTGGCATTCTACATGTTCATGTTCTGGATCCACTTCCTTTGCCTTGTGAACCCAGGTGATGGCGATGGCTTCATGTCCGCTCAGTTCCAGTCTACCCTGAACAGCAAGCAGATGAAAGCCGTTCCTGCCGATGTCGCTTTCGGCGCCAAGATTACCATCCGCCACTGGAATACCCAGGGTGGATATCTCCACTCTCACAACCATATGTACCCCAGTGGGTCCAAGCAGCAACAAATTACTCTCTACCCACACAAAGATGATAACAACTTTTGGACTGTTGAGAACATCACCAAGCCAGAGGGGGGCGCTGGAGTCAGTGGCTTCGATAATATCTCTCCGCCTGTTTTTCTCAAGGACGGTGACACTATTAAGCTTTACCATAACCCGACTCATCGCAGGCTCCATTCTCACGATATGAGACCCCCAGTTACTGATGCCGAATGGCAGAACGAGGTCTCTGCTTACGGGTATGAAGGCTTCGATGGCGATGCCAACGACTATTTCCGCGTTGAGATTATCAAGAGTATGTCCAAGGGAGCCGTCGCCAAAGAGCGTGTCCGAACTATTGACACCCGCTTTAAATTGGTCCATGTTATGACTGGTTGTGTATTATTCTCTCATAAGGTCAAGCTCCCAAGCTGGGGTTACGAGCAGCAAGAAGTTACCTGCGCCAAGGGAGGTACCCTTCCAAACTCAGTCTGGTTCGTTGAGCAAAATGTCCATCCTCAGCTCACTGGTCCAGACGTCGAGAAGACCAACTACAAGAACCCGGGATTCCTTGGAAAATTCTGGGAATTGCAAGTTGTTATGTGGAAGACTAATGCCGGTTTGGTTGAAAGCCATGCTTGGGATTCCAGGCCCGACTCTTGGCCAATCTTGAGGCGTGGTATCAACTTCTGGGGCAAGGACCACCGCCAAATCTATTTGATGGGTAACCCACTCATCTGGTATAGCACTACTGCCGCTATTCTTCTTTACCTCGTTTTCAAGGGCATCGCAACGTTGAGGTGGCAACGTGGTTTCAAGGATTATGAATTTGAAAACTTCCGTCAATTTGATTTCGAGGTCGGGTCTAGTATCCTTGGATGGGCTTTCCATTACTTCCCATTCTTCCTTATGAAGCGCCAGCTCTTCCTTCATCACTATTTCCCAGCGCTCTTCTTTGGCATTATTGCCGTTTGCCAGATCTGGGATTTTGTATTCGCCAGGCTCCAGGTTATTGGACTCCGCACGAAGCCAAGTGTCGGTCTTATCGCTACCGTCGGCTACCTCTTTGCTAGCATTGTTGTTTTCTGGCTCTACAGCCCGATCGCCTATGGAAATCAATGGACCAAGAGCGAATGCAAGCGCGCCAAACTACTTCCAAAATGGGACTGGGATTGCAATACTTTCTTCAATACTTACGAGGAATATGCTAAATATACACCAGCTAAGAGCGGTGCTACTTCGGCAGGAGCCTCAGCGTCTGCCCAGGGGGGCGAACAAGGACAAGTCCACGAACCACCAGCAGCATCACAGGAAGCCAAGATTGACGATGCTCTGCCAGTTCATGGAGAGGTTGTTGCCCGCGAGGAACGCGTTGAGTACAGGGATCAGGATGGAAATCTTATCCCAGAAGATAAGATTGCCGAGCTTGAGGGAAAAGTCGAGTTCCAAACCCGATATGAAACCCGGACTCGAATTATTAATCAACATGGAGAAGAGATTGACGCTGGCGATATCGTCCTCGACGACGTTGAGGCTATTCCAGCCGCCCCAGAAGCGGTTGAACCCGGAACTGTTGAAGAAGTTGCCTCAGCAGATGTCCAACAGCCTGTTGAGGCCGTGGTTGAGGACAAGAATACCAAGAGCAGGAGATTCGAGGCCGACGGTGCCAATGAACCAGAGCCGCCAGCTGACGCTTCTGCCGAGACCGTTGTCGCTGAAGAGGTAAATTAATCCACATATCTAGCTGGCTTTTATACATACACTAACACGGTACATTCTAGGCTCCTAAGAAGGATGAGTTGTAGAGCTTGATTGAAGGGAATCCGCGATGGGGTTTGAAACAGGTGCTGGTTAAAAGTGTCTTTGTTTTTGGTTGTCCATTTTCCTCACATATACCTGGTTTTCCAAACTATCGGTCGTAGCTAAAGTACCCATGATTTTTACCACCTAAGAAAGTAGTAATTTTTTAAACTGGCCTGAGGGTTTATATTCTTTTCCGCTGTTGGATATTCTCTCATTCCGAACCTACCCCGCTCCCTAGCCACTTTCTGCTTTTTCTTGTCCATAGTTTCATTTTCTTTCATATCACAAAACCTTTCGCTCCTTAAGGTATCTCTAGCGGAGAATGATAGATAAATTAAGCCTCGTAATTTGCCTCTACCATGAACTATTTTATCTCGAGCAGTTGCAATTGAAGACTATAGATGGACATTTGTATTAGTGGCGGGGCAGCGAAAGCTGCAAGTAAACAGCCTTAGCCAATGGGAAGGCTAACATTTACCCCAGACTCGAATGTTCAACACCAAATTTTTCTGCAAACCTTGAAAGCTCTATTCAATGCTAATTTTGCGAACCTATCCTGCATACAACAAACAGCACTTCAATCAATAGAGTCAATCCCAGGAGGGGCGCTTCCGGCAATTACTGCAAAAGGAGATCATGTCGACCGCCCGTCGCTTGACTCCGCAGTCAATATGCTTGTTTTGCCGTCTTTCCTCAACCTTGTCAAAGGCAGACAGTGCACGATCGCAGACCTATCGCAAAGCTTTGCGCGGTACCCAGATAGCAGGGTATCGAGCAAACTATAAAAATATCGCCCGCCAATTCTCCACAAACCAACCTCGATATCTCTCGAAAACAAGTGTTTCTCATTCTCCTGGAACTGAACAGTCTTCTTCCAGAAAATCAAACATTGCTTCCGCGTCTATGGTTACCGTCGAAGCTGTCAGAGAGAAGTGGCAGGACACGCTACCGCACGGTTTGCTTTCCTTAGCAGATCAGAGATTATGGACCACTCTATACGGCCAGCCGACACGTTGGTGGGGGCCCAAGGACGCCCGACAGATTGAAGAGCTTATGGCGGAAGGCATGCTCTTCGAAGAAGCTAGCTCAATTGTTAACGACGGACCCTTAAAACGCAAAGAGGTCGGGTATACAGTCCAAGATGGAATTGTAGAATACCACGGTCCCGTGGATGAGCACGGACTTCCGATTAAGAGCGAGGTCGAGGAGGATGAAATGGAAGAAGTGGTTGAGGATATGGAAGATGCATACGAAGAGTACCCCGAAGAAGAGGAAAAATCGATCCCTCTATCGCAGCGGATACTACAAGCTGAAGCGGCAGCGCGAGCAGAGAAAGGCAGTGTGCCCGAAGAACTAGCAGAGTACGTGCGCGTGCACCCACTCACAGCGCGGGGGCGTTTCGCAACGCTTCCAATTACGATAATCTACCCGAAGCCAATGCAGGACATTACGAGAGAGCTGCTGAAGAAGAATACAAAGTTTCCGCACATGAAGGACCGAGCGACGCGATACATGCCACCACCGTTGCTTGTACCGGCGCATAAGAAGGGCGTTATGGCGTCATATCATCCGAATCTGCAGGCAGAGACGCAAAAGATGGATCAGTTGGATGCGGCGGTTTGGTTGGGCGTTTGCTTGCCGGAGATTTATGCCGTGAATTTGGGCGTCGCTACAGAGATTAGGAGGAGGTTAGGGGGAGACTGGGCCTTAGGAGTTAAGAAAGTGTTAGACGTTGGAGGTGGTGGAGCAGGGATTATAGCTTGGGGTGATGTTGTAAGGGCAGAGGAGATGGCGAGGGAGGAGGAAAGGCAGGGTAAGGCGAGGAAAGAGGCAGAGGGGGAAGAGGAGGATGCTGAGAAGGAGGAAGAAGAGGTGGATGCTAAGACACTAGAAAACGAGTCGTCTGACACCTGGGACTGGGGGCATGGCATCGAAGGTGTGAAAGCTTCTAGTATCGACGGCGATTACAAGTTTGAGGCTACGGTCGTCACTGGATCTCACCATTTGAGGGCGTTATCATCGCAGATGTTGCACAATACCACGTTCTTACCTCGAACACCATACTTCCAGGCGCCCCCTGGAACCGTTCAATGGGATACGGCGAAGGAAGAAGATTTGTTCGATATAGAGAACCCAGAAGAAGGAGCAACTTCCTCCCGTGAGGATAAGAAGCAGCCTAGGGTCAACCCTAAGAGATCCTACGACCTGATATTCGCGAGCTACAGCATGAAGAACATTTCGACAAGAGATAACTTCAAGCATCACGTCGACAACCTCTGGCGCCTCTTAAACCCCGGTGGTGTTCTCTGTTTTGTTGAATCGGGAAATGTTGAAGGCTTTGATAACATTGCAAACGCCCGCCAGCATCTACTACGAAGATGGATCAAATCCCCATTATCTGAGAAAAGACTGCTAAAGCAGTTAGAGCAGCAGAAAGAGACGGAAGACGAGGTGGATTCAATTTCAGACGTTTTCGAGTTTTCAGAGCGGCATAATCGACTTATTCCCAGAAAGAAGAAACCAATTCATCAATTAGAGGATGGGATGATTGTCGCTCCATGCCCAAATCACAAGCCTTGCCCGATGCATACCAACCAGAACACAATATTCAAGAAGTCTAAAGACGTTTGCAAGTTCGCGCAAAAGTATCAACGCCCACCGATTCTGCGACGGGTTCTCGGCCCCAAGCGGAGCGATACTACAAGTGGCTCGTTCAGCTATGTTGCTGTCAGGCGAGGAATTGCTAAAGATGAAAGTGTAGGACTAGAATTGAAGAAAGCCAAGGAGGAGAAGAAAAGCAGGAGGATGGATTCTAAACAGCTGGATAAAGTTGAACAGGAATATACCGAAGAGCAGAAGCGGATGTTTATGCACCTCCAGCCAAGGTTAATCTTGCCTCCAATCAAAGGCCATCACCACGTCCTCTTCGACGTCTGTACCAACGATGGTACCCTCGAGCGCTGGACAGTACCAAAATCGTACGCCAACGACGCATACCGAGCTGCGAGAAAAGCGCGATTGGGAGATATCTGGGTACACGGTGCGAAAACAAAAGTGTTGAGAGTGAAGAAATCAGATATCAAGCAGTTCGAGGACGATACGGGCAGGAAGCTGAGGAAGAGGGAGGTGAGGATTAGGAATATGCAGTATGGCGCGGCGAAGGCAGCGGGTTGGAAACCGAAGGAAGGATATTCGAAGAGACGGCAGTACGAGAAACTGTTAAATGCGGGGAAATTCCCACGGATTAGATTCCAGCCTGCCAGGGGAGAGGAATACGACGAGGACTATTGAAGCCAAGGGGAATAATGGCCATGGCGTAGAGAGAACAACACATAATTGATATTCTCTCGCAGCTGGGTTTGGTGTATATATGTACTTAGGTTTATTACGGAAACGATGACATATCGTGTGTATATTAAGATAGAATAAATTGTAAGATACGCTGGTCGAGCACTGATTTCCTCTGTAGAGACCAAGTGACACCCGAATATGCAAGACGGCAATGCACTGCCTACTTCGAATCGAAAATCGAGCAAACGAATGCGGCTGAGAATGATCCTTGACCTTCGTGCCCCAATCAGAAGAGGTGCGCGGAACAACCCCTCAACCCAAGTACATGAAATCGTGAAGCCTTGTTGTATTTTTGGTGTCACATCTCTGCAGGACTGCTCCACACGCCACTCGTGATTCGGAAGGCTATTGAAACTCAGTAGCAGGATTTGAGGAGTTACGCATGGTGGAAAGGTCCTATTTAATGGAAATGCATTTTCTGACGGTCGGTCTGTGCCGCTTACTATTCTCTCTCGGTTCAACAATCCGAGAACACTCGAGCTCGCTTCGTCTCAAAGCGCAATCCCACGAGGTTCCGAAGAAGATACGGTTCCACAAACCGACCTAGAAGCTCTTTTGCTTCTCGTCTTGCTCTTTCGTCCGCCTGACAGCAAACACGATTTTCAAAAGCGGGGAAGAAACGAAATTTCTGACCAATGAGCTGTCGCGCGACCTTAGCCCTCGCAACTCTACTTTGTTGCAGTCACCTTGCATTCGGGCAATCACAAAGTAACCCTTCTACTCCCCAGGATGCGGCGAACACGGAGCGGGTACAATGGATGCCAGAACCGCGGATCAGGGGAACGATGTCGCTAGTTTGGAGTTGCTTGGTCACGCTCTTCCTCTGCTCCTGGACTGCGGTGCATCCTAACGTCTGGGGAAGAGTGTCTTTATGGCGGAGAGCGTTGAAGCGAACATATTATATGTTCCTAGCGCTCATGTTCCCAGAAGTGGTGATTGGCGTGGCATTGCTCCAGCTGCTTGAAGCTAGGGAATTATCTAAGCGGATGAAGTATTGGTCGTTACCGGTTTCTTTTTACGTGCTATGCGACGGCCTCAGGTTTCGAGGAACGGACGGGGACCAGATATTTCTCGGAGCGGATGAGTTACCCAACGTGGAAGGGGAATATGGTATTCAGATAGATATCGCCATGGACGATATTCAGGATAGGAGCAATGCGGATGAAATCTCCAAGACCGTCGTCTGCTTTCAAATATCGTGGTTGTTTATACAGACGATAACGAGATATGCGCAAGGGCTTGTCGTTACGCCGCTGGAGCTGTTTACTTTCGCAACCATTATCTCTTCCGTGGTCGTATACGTGCTTTGGTGGTACAAGCCTCAAGACATCTCCACGCGGACAATCATCGACCTGCCCGATACCAGCGAGAACATCCTCGAAAAGATCGGGGGCGTACGCTTAGACGCCAATGAGCGTTTGGGATACTTCCACGCGGAGAATCCTCGCGCGATCCCCATGCTCGACGTCCTGACCCCCGCATCTATAGTATTTGGAATCGTGGAGTCGTTGGCCCTTTGCACCTTCTTCAGTATTCTCAGATACCCCGAGGTTTTCCCCACACGTTCAGAAAAAATTGTTTGGATTGCCGGCGTTGGCGTCCAAGCTTTCATGTCCCTTGCAGTTCTTATAACCATGTTCGCGATGGGCAGGTATCGTGAGGATAAATCTTTCAACATAACGCTCAATATCATGTTGGCGGTGTTTGTGTTTTATGTCCTCTGCAGGTTCGGGCTGCTTATTTTGGCTTTCACAAGTTTGAGAAGCTTGCCGGCTTCTGCTTATCAAACTGTATATTGGGAGAATTTCATCCCTCATATCTAACATTGGTTTTTCCATCCTTTCGATTTGTTTTTGGCTTTGTTAGCCTTTCGTTTATATGGATTATTCCTGCATACAAAAGCTCTTTGAACCGATATACAGATATGTGTTTTGACATTTGCTTAGCTATACCTAGGTACTTGAGTATATTAGCAGAGTATCTTTAGCCAAAGTGGCTTAAAATAACCAAATTGATTGCTGTGCACTATAGGATGGTAGCTCAGGCATGCGGGGCTATTAGCTGTTGGATGCCATGGCTCGCCAGTGAAGTATTTGCGTATTTCATATTTGTAAAGCTCGACTTCGCAACAGGATACTCTCGAAACATTTGCAATAAATTTATTTCTTAGCACATTCCGACCATGAAAGAAAAAAAACTTGAGGTTTCGATAGGAAATAACGAGCTACGCGGAGCAGACTTGCATTGGCTAAACTCCCTTGGCCTAGCTTTAACGTTTAGAAAAACTCATTCCTGCAGGGGAACGGACCGCATCTCCGGGTTATTTCCCCACATCTGTCGCACGTAAACTCCACCCACAAACTAACCGAGAATCGCACCTGCCCACATTTCCTATATTTTCCCGAAAGATTTTCGACATCGACAAAGGCAGATGCTTCTTTAGATGACGAATGGGGAATTTAAACGACGCAGCTTAATTACATGCACCTTCGGCTTCCGATCCATGGTTGAGAGTTTGAACCCTAGCCCACGAGACCTAATTTTCCGCGAATGATAGTTTCTTCCATGAGCTTTGAAATAAATTGATGACAGGTCTACCCCAGGTTTGGACGGTATTTATGGGAGTGATGTTATCCGAAATTGGCGGTGGGATTGGATCCGAGCTATGCTGTTTGCTAGCAAGCTAAATGCGTATGCGTATACCGGCAATGGAGAACGAACTCGTTACCATACTATGACCATGGACTTTCGGGACGAAGAGTCGGGATGTGGAAAGCTTACAGGTTAATAGGCTACACGAAGGGTAGCCAGGAACCTATAAAGAAGCAGAATGGGGATGATGCAGCGCTCGCTGGTGACCTCAAAAGGGCTAAATCAAGCCAAGTAGAGACTTGCCCCATACCAAAATGTTGAGCTCACGACTCTTCTCGCTCGCGATCACTTGGCTCGTCTACGGACTCTCCATAGTCGACGCCCGCAGCTTCCAAAACCCACTCAAGAACCCGAACGGCTCTGACCCATTCATCGTTTACACCGGAGGCTACTTCTACCTCCTAACGACAACATGGACGAACATCCAGGTCACCCGCGCCACCACCCTTGCCGGCCTCAAAACCGCCTCTCCAACAACCGTCTGGACGGACAGCACGACGTCCAGGGCTGGTAACTTCTGGGCACCAGAAGTTCACTGGATCGATGGCAAGTGGTGGTTGTATTACACTGCTGGAACGGCGGCATGCTGCGGTGGACAACGCCAACATGTCCTTGAGGGGGGTACTAATATCCTCGATCGATACGCCTATAGGCGAGCCCTCGAATCCGGTGTTTGGGGTATTGATGGATCTATCCTCCGCTTCCCAAGTGCCATGTATCTCGTCTGGTCTCGCTTCTCACCTGCTGGTAGGCAGTCGTTGTATATCGCCCAGATGAGCAACCCATACACGATCGGCACTCCATACCTTCTCTCTGAGCCAACGAACTCTTGGGAGACCGTCGGCGGCGCTGTGAATGAGGGACCCGCTGCGTTGTATGGTGGTGGAAAGACGTTCATCGTCTTCTCCGCTTCATACTGCTGGACCACCAGCTATCAGCTGGGTATGCTGACATACAAAGGTTCCGGTGATCCGCTGCAGGCTAGCAGTTGGACGAAGTCTGGACCGGTGTTTAAGGGTGCTAATGGACATTACGGTGCTGGTCACAATGGGTAAGTTTCTTTTCGTTATCATTTGGTAACAGATATCGTAAGAATATGGCTAATCGCTGCTCGATGCAAAACAGATTCTTCTCAAGTCCCGATGGTACTGAAATTTGGAATGTTTATCACGCCACCGGTAATTCCGCTGGAGCTTGCGACGGTAATAGATACACGATGGCCCAGAAGGTCAATTGGAACTCCAATGGGACTCCAAACTTTGGCTCCCCGCCACCATTCTCTCAGACCATCACCGGACCGTCGGGAGAGCCAGCTTAAGCGTCAAGTCTCCACCGGAATTAGCGGGGCTTAGGAGCCTCGTAGGATTTTGGTTACGTGTGTATATGATTGTGAAGGCTGCAGTTTATTTTGGGATCATGTAGGTTGTAAAGACGGGAAACGAAGAATAGTATTGTACATATCAGAGTTCCTAGCAATATTCAACACTACTTTATCGGGATGATTTATCGCAAGCCAAATTTGTAAATGGCCTTAGTGTGTACTTGACAATCATTCAATTTTTGTTGAGCTAGCGTTTAGTTATCTGATTCCGAGTGCGAAGGACTACTTTTTTGTAGAAGAACTGCGTTGCAAATGTGGTGAAATTTCTCGCCGCTAGACCCTCACCCGTCCTTCCTCGCACTGACCTCTCCCACACGCCAAAATGTTAAACGTTACGAAGTCCCTCCCTTCAACCTGCAGGAAGACGCATGCATAAATCTGCATGCAATCGCCAGGAATCGGTGGCTTGAGAAAAAAAGGGAAGAGAAAAATACGATTGTCAGTCTAGCAGGCTTTTGAGTGGAACAAGCCGTCCCGAGATTGCTAACAGGCCAGATTGTGCTCTTTCTTTCTTCTGAAGGCCTTTGATTTGAATCCTCCAACATTGCTACGGATCTGAGAGAGAGCTCAAGAGAAGCATGGTTCAAGGAAGAACCTGGTGAAAGTAACGGTCAAATCTTACGACTGCTTATAGGATTTTGGTCGTATCGATTGAAAAGAAGGGTTTAGCTCTCACCCAACATGCGGAAATCGTGGTTTATTCTTCTTGCTCGAAGCCATGCTGCCGTTTGCGGTGTTGGTCATCAATTGCTATTGTTGGCTCGCCAGGGTTTTACCTTCATTTCAAGGGCAACCAACATGAACAAACCCGCGATCGAGTGCGTTGCCTTGAAACTAGGAGAAAATTTCCTCTCTCCATCAGAGACTTAAAACTTCGTTGGAAAGTGGGAAAAACGGCGGTTGGTGCTATAGCTATGCTGCCCCTCCATAATCACAATTGGCAAGTCGAACACCTCGCCCCACTTATCTCGCACCCTTTCCTAGCATCTGTGCTGTTGCATTGAAGCGACCATACGGTTGACGGATCAACTTTCCCAAAGACGCATAAGCTAATCAAGTGAGAGATAGTCGCGATTAAGTATTACGATAGAGAATCCTATCAAGGCCTTTTTTTTTTTCTATTTTTTTCGTATTCTTCGACTCAAAGACTAACTAGAGGTCTTAGCTTTCGTCTTGGGTGTGGGCGAGTTCCTAAGCTGCTTGCTACCCGAGCGAACCAAGACAAAGCAGCCCGTCTGCGAGGACAAGCCCATCCTGAAAATCCTTCCGCCACTGCATGAAAGAGTGACCGGGATTCTGTGGATTTGTCCGGACGTATGGTGTGGCTCGTTGTTTCATGTTGTTATCGAATACAAAGAGTTTATCAAGAGAGAAAAAAAAAAAGGTGAGTGCCGGCTCCTGCCTTTCCTACCCTCACCACCATCATTACCTTTCTGGCGCTTGAATATATGAGGTGTGACTACTTACTATCGCAGGGCGTTCGAATTCCTCTCTCCTAGGTTTTGAGCGACTTTGGGAAGCAAACAAATATCTTCTAGGCACTACTTTGATGGTTTGAATACGGAGTATAACCCCCACGCCTCGATATCTCACTCGCTCGCGATTGGGAATCGCAGCGTTTCGCAAACAGACCTTGGAATGAAGGAGATCACCAAATACCAGATTTTGATTATTATAATGATATAAGGCGTGAGACTTAAAATACCTCGCGAACGTTTTCGTGCTGTTCAATTGAAACTCTCATGCTTCAAATATCGCCAGGAGACTGGCCGTCATGAAAGAAACAAACCAAGGGACAAAAAAAAAAAAATCGATTCGAGAGGTTTCGAAGCTTTTCTGCGCCGTGGTGCCATATGGCAATATGGTGTGGCGAAAGAAGAAAATCCTTATTCGTTATCAATCACCATCCTGATCCCTTACACCTGATTCGCCAGCGTTTCTTGCTGTCAAGAGACGATAACTACAAAAAGACATCCCACGTTTATAATTTTTTTTCTCTTTGACAATAGAAGACGAAAATTCCACCATTTCGTAGGCAGACTAGACGGGTTCATCCACATTGCATACCTTGAAGGACAGAAAAGAAAAAAAAAAAAAAGTTTACGGCTTCCCTGTGAAAATCAGAAGCTTTATGATCCACATTCCTGCTATTTACAGTTAACGACGTTATTGCATATGCATTGCATGAAGCAGCAAGCAAATTTTGCAAGCACCTTCTATAGGTTGGAAAAACGAGGCTCCTGTACATCAGGAGTACAGTACATACCATATCTACAATCCGAATCGCTGGGTATAAAGTGGATACTAAAGTACCATTCCCTTCCTCTATGCAGAGGAAAGAAGAAAAAAATCTGACCGTTCTTGCATGACATACACAACACCTTGGTCGTTCCTTGCCCTTTCCCTGGCGATACACCGTATTACTCTTGTGAAGATAACGACCCGACTAGGCTTAGACTTCAAAGGGTTCCTCCGGCTTCTTGGAGGTATTATCGGTGTAACTTATAAGAAGGAGTCACTCAGAGACAATTTCTCTTACTATCAGTTTTTTGCCCCTCCTTGAGCTTGAGCTTTTTAATTGATTGCGCCCGAATCCAAACTCGAAATTTCTCTTGCAACATTGAAGTTACAATACCAACCGAGGGACTTCTTTTTCGTATCAACGATACCTCAAACAAGGACTATTGTGCCGCCCACGCCGTTTGTCACGATACTATTTTTTGCTGCTTTTCAGCGGTACCATCAACTTGGAAGCGAAACAAGTCTAACGGCCTGGTCTACCTTGCAGCTTGCGTGGTTTTTTTTTTTTTCCTGCCCTACCTTGTCGGCACCTGCTTTTGGCTTCTGCTTTTTGCCCGCCCTATAGCCTAGCCTAGCCTATCCAACTGCATAAAAACGTAAACGGATGGGCGGAAGGTTTTCGGTTTTCGGATCTAGCCCACACCCATTTTCTTATCCCTCGATTGTTCTTCTTTACCAAGGTCTTTTCAACTTCAATTAGTAAAAGAAAGGGAAAGACGGGAAAACGTGAAGATCGATTTCTGTTTTTCTTCCTTTCGTCGTACACCTGGCAAGGGACTAGGGCATAAGATATCCTTGAGGAATATAACGACCGGGAAGGGAACGGTTTCTGCTTAGGCCCTTCAGCCCACTTATCCAACAATTACGCTTTGATAGCAACAGATGATATAATTACGGCTTCGATTGCCTTCCAACATTTTTCTGGGATTCTTCTTATTTTCACTGTTCCCGTTCAATTATCCTCCTCACCCAACCTCCCCAACTCTTTCTCGAGCTTTCAAGTTACGAGCTCTGCTATATAACCACCATCGAGGAACACCGGTGAAAGGCCTCAAACCTATAACGAATACCAATTGAGTTCCACAAATCAGTTGAGAGCGTTACCTGTCATCCAATTGCCTTCCCGAAAATTCAATTGGCGTAGTACGAGTGGCACCTGGTCGGGCAACTCCACCTGCTTATTGGCCATCATCCACCATATCCAACTACAACGCAACACATTTCCTTAATCTCTTATCGTAGTCCCACGACGATATCACAATCGTTCACTGTATTTGTATATTGTACCCTCGAGTCTTCCCACCCGGTGTGTCTACTGTAAACATGGCCGCCTCAATCCTCTCCCAATCTTACTCCGCCGCCTCCGACTTGTACTCCACCGCCATTGCCTCCCTCAACGAAGCCTTCCCAACCCTCCTTCCCTCTCCTTCAAGCCCAATGTTTTCGATATACACAAGTGATTTCCTAAATTCTCGTCTTCCATTTACCTTTGACATCTCCGGCAAATACCACCTCCTGCCGACCGTGAACCTTCCCTTCCCTTTGGAAGATCTGACGGGTTGGCATATTGCAAACATCTTTGGGTTCATATTTACCGTTGCCGCGTTGTCGTGGATGCTTGACTCGCATCATCCGGATGTATTCTCCGATGTGGTTGAAATCACTTCGAGTTCGGGTTCTTCGAGTTCCACCGTCGTTGTTAGGCCTGTGGAGAACACCCCAGCACCGATTGACCCACCGCAAGTGCAACTTTCTGTCTCCCCTCCAACCCGTCGTCGACGACAAACCTTGGAGACAATCGCCACCTTGATCAGCCTGGAAGACATCCAAGCCCGCTCTCGCTCCCGTAAACTCCGCACCAGACTATCTTCTATAGCCCCTCCTTCCACGGCTGTATCAACTAGCAGCACAACCCCTACCTCTCCAGCCGATGTTCACGGACAACTAATTACCCCTCCATCAGGGAAGTCTACAACGCTTCTGAAGAAAACATCAGAAAGGGAGAAGAATAGGCAAAGAAGGAGAAGTCTCCAGGATGCTTTGATGAAGAGACAATTGGAGGAAGTGGCAGATTACGATGCTAGTATGCAGTTGAGGACTGAAGAGGCGGAGTGGAGGAGGAGGAGCGGGAGTTGGAAGACCGGTTTGCTTCTGGGGTTAAGGTTACCGATCGGGTGGACTATGAGTTAAAGGTTTTTCTTGAGGGAGGCTTGCTTGTTAGTTTATGAATTTCATTTACCTATCTATGATTATGGGATCTGGGAAAATATGCCGGGAATACGAGAATGGAGCCTTGGAATTAAAGTATCTGGTGGGAGGTTCTTGGATTGAACTTTGGGATCTGGGGCGTTTATGCGTGTTTATTACTTAAACTTCTTAATGTATATATTAAATACGACGACACAAAAGCTTATGAACTGTGTTATTAAGAGGTTCCAAGAGATCCTATCTATTCTTTAGATTGCCATCAGCCTTAGGTTTGCGATCGGTGGCTTAAGAGTGCGTCCTAAGATATTCACATGCTGAAATTTGTTCCAAGGGAACTAGGAGGTCCGTGTCCTCTTACCCCTCGATTGAAAAACTTTTCCTCCACAGCTATAAATGCACTGAATAAAATAACATGCGCCTGTCCTCCTCTAGCCAAGAAGTAACTAGGACTCCATCCACATGTAAAATGTATAGAACCAAAAAAAGTAACAAGATACACGAAGATACCGTCAATCAAAATATAAACAGGGATAGGGTAAATCCCCCAAGACCATCTAGTGTCCCCACCAACAGCTACATATGCATTAGACTATGATGATAGTCCAGTAACTGTTCCCCTTACGCCTCCTGGCTTTCCGACAACTCTAGCTGTAACCGTTAGAGTGAGATCGCCTGATACATTCAACATCACCTCAACCTTCTCTCCCTTCTTGACGTCTTTCAATAGTGCCTCGGCAATAACCTTCTCAACTTCAGTAATCCTCTTGAAGACCTTTTCATCTTCCTCATCTTCGTCATCGTCTTCATCGTCTTCCTCATCTTCTTCCCCATCAACACCATTCGGCTTCTTCTCCTCTTTCGGTGGGGTAATATCCACTGTATCCTTCTTAGCCTCAACAATCCGAATCAGCACATCGCCTCCGGTCTTGGTGCCGATCAGGGTAGCTGTTCTCCTTGCAGGGACGGCGGTTTCCGAATCAAGGAAGATGTAGACTTTGTCCTCCGCTCTTCCTGCATCTCCTTCTGGTGCAGCAATGACGACACCTAATGGTTTGATAAGATGTGGGCTGACGGTGACTGCTGGATGAGTTGATTGCTCGATATCTTCCGCCTCAAATTCCGCGATTAAGGAGGCTTGTATGGCAGCTCCGCGGGCACTGAGCTCCGAGGGATTGAGAGCTGTAGTAGAGGTAGCAGGGGAGAGAACAGAAGTGGTAGCTGGAAAAAGAGACTGAATCCTGGTAGCGAGCTTTGGAGTGTGGGAAGTTCCACCGGCGAGTATGACCTATGATATTGATTGTGAGCGTCTGCATAAAGTGGACGAATATGACAGTACAATACCTCGTTGATATCCGCTAGTTCCACATTAGCCTTCTTGGCCACAGTTTCAGCTAGTCCCACAACCTGGTCCACCAATTTCTTCGACAATAGATCATAACGTAATCTATTGACAGTGGAGTGGAAGTCGAACCCATCCGCTAAGCTGTCAATACTTATTTGAGCAGAGTTGGATAAACTGAGTGTCTTCTTCGTATTCTCAGATTCTAATCTTAGCTTGGCGAGAGATCGCTCATTTGTTCTCGGGTCAGACTTGTGCTTCTTGATAAACTCCTTGCTGAAATGGTCAATCAGGACTTCGTCAAATTGGCGTCCGCCAAGTTCGTAGTCGTGCTGAGTAGCCAAAAGGGTGTACATGCCACCGCGAGAAGCGATAACGGCGGCATCAGTCCGGGTTCCACCAACGTCGACGATGAGAATAGTCTTGTCGGCTGGATGAGAGGCTTCTTCTCTCGCAGCATAAGCAAGGAGAGCAGCTACAGGCTCATTTATTATCTGGAGAACCTCTAAACCACATCCTTTCGAGGCTTCGGACAACAGTTTCCTTTGCGACTCCGAAAAATCCGTAGGAACTGTTATCACGCAGCCATCAATGTCCTTGCCCAAAAAGTCCGCAGCCGAGTCCCGAAGACGCTTGATGTGGCGGGTGGTAACCTCAGAGACCGTGAGAGTGGATGGTTCGCCCTCAGTCTTTTCCTGGACAGAGAAAGCAACACCAGTGTCGTGCTGGATGGGATGGGCAGAGGAGTGAGAATTGGTTGGATCGATCTCAGCGAAACTATTTCATCGGGTCGTTAGCGTCCGAATGCACAAGGAATAACATTTGTATAGAATATCTTACGATTTCCCCAAGTAGTCTCTGAAATATGCAATAGTGTTCTTTGGGTTCCGAACTAAGTGCGACTTTGCCTGTGCACCATGGTATTCTTCGTCGCCAACATAGGACAATACCGAAGGGATCTGGCGATCTATAATTGAGAATTCCCATTAGAATCTCGTCTGAAGCTAGAATACTAAAATATGCAGATTGACGTCCGTCCGTACCTCCTTCCTCGTTGGCAATGACCTCAGCTTTTCCGTCCTACAAGGTAGCAAGTTAGCAAAAGTTTGGGCCCATTAGTTACAGGGCTATCTTACAGGCCCCGTAAATGCTATAGAGCTGTTGGAATTGCCAAAGGCTATACCAATAACAGTCTTCTGTTGAGGTTCGTCCGTATCTGACATTTTGAAGGTGGGGTGGCCGTGAGTAGGAATGCCTTCCAGCAGCTAGCAGCTTATAGAATAGGTACTAGGCGACTTTGAGATACGGTATAAGGTAAAGTCGTAATCGTCTACCGGACTAAAGCTTAGTACAAGCCGTCGAATAAGGATAGACGTCTCCTAGAGGTAGCTCTTGAAAAAAAGAATAGTAGAAGATAAATATTTCTTAGTTGGGAACTCAAGCGAACTCGACCAAATAAATTTCTTAAACTTTTTTCTCTGGCCAATCGACCACCCATGTCCTCTTCGGATAGCTGCACGGCCACACAAGCGGCACCGAGCCACCCATATTCCAGCCACATATACAATCCATGCACTATGTCAATTGCAAACTTCAATGCAGGAACATCAAAGGCCACGATATTACCTTCAAGAAGGCAAGATTTGATAATAGATATTGCTAGTCTAGAGAATGACGAATTCTTGGCATCTACATACTAATTCCCGTTGAAAGGATCCCATCATCAGTCATCGTCGAGCAGCCACATGATACACCGCCAACTGGCTCAACATTCGCACATGACAACACATACTGACCTTTCCAGCAAAATCTGCCTGTCCACAAGGTACACAACTTTAGCTCAGCCCCTTACATAACTTGACAAAGATAGAGCTTGTAGCTATATAGCATAGCTTGAAGTAACTTGTCTCGTTGGGCGCTTATAATAGTCATATTTCGATATTCTTAGAGTGCGTAATTTGGATCAAACGGAGAAACTCGTGCGATTTTGGCGTGGTATCGACAATGACTATCGTCATGATGCACCTTGAGATGCTCACACCTGGTGATGTATTCAGATATATATCAATCCGGAAGTTTCAAAATTAAATATTGAACGTGAAATCATGTCCCGAAATAATAATCTTTAATTCTTAAACCTCTCGATCTGGTTTCACTAGAATCAGTCCTAACCCTCATTTGTGCTGCTGTGTAGAGAGTATATCAAGATGCCCGACTTTTTGAACGACCCTAGGTGGAATCTAGACCTCCTAGTATCCACAACATCAACCTTGACTTCAATAGAAACTAGTGCCGCAACTTCTATACTCTCAGAAGCTACATCATCTCGGGAAATCCCTTTATCAACCATAGTTTATCGAGCCGTCGAAATGTCAGAATCGGCTGGCCCTAAGGCTAAATCATTCGATTTCAACCCTCTTATTCTACGAATTCACGATGAATTCCAAAAATTCATCGCCGAAATTCCAGACTTAAGATACGTGAAGGCAGCGATGGGGAAGCTTGTTTGGATAGTTGCAGCCATGTTTACCACTTTCATTTTGTTGGAGATTGGGTGGGCTTTATACATAACGTACGCTTCAATTCGTCCTTTGATGAGCCGGACAGCAGAAGGGAGAAACTGACATCCTGGATAGATACACAACCCTGCCGTCGGACCCAAAGTCCCCAGTAATCCCGATCACACCAGGAGATGATATACCTATCCCGCCAACACCACCGCCAAAGGCTCCTAAACCTTCCAACGCATCCACTAAAACTGAACCTCGCGACATTCGCATAAAACTCTTCTCAGAGATCCTGACCGGCTATCTTACAGTTATTCTTTCCGTTTCCGCCCTATGGGGAGATAGCTTGATGCTACAATTTCTCCTTGGAGGACTCGCAGGATTTGTTGGAATGGTGGCGTTCGTCCTCCCAGATCAAGCAGAATGGAGCGGTGAATTATACAATTTCAAGGAAGGAGGGTTTGAGATGGCGGATATGGCGGATAGAGAGCCGCTTACCCAGGAGGAAGAAGAAGAGAGGATGAAGAAGAGTATCCTCAAGGAGATGAGGGAAAAGGTAGTTGAGAGAATTCAAGAGTCGCCTGTCACGAAGAAAGCCAAGGACCTTTTGAGTAAGCACAGGAACGAACAAATCCCTGAAGAGCTGCCTGTCCCTCCAACATCACCGGCGGAGTTTGCAGATCCTCACGTGGGCAGTGCAGATGAGGATTTGAAAGCTCAACTCAGCAAAGCCATGGCACCCGTCAAGGACTTGGTGAACACTGAAGCTGTGATGGAGAAAGCTTCCAAGAAGGTAGAGGAGTGGCTTATGAAAGCGGGGGATACATTTGGCATCGATGAAGAGGACAGGCCAAGACTGCCCTCAGTTTTGGCAGGTATCGAAAGGCCGGTTTCCCCAAAGCCAGGGGAGGAAAGGTATCCAAAGTTGAAATAAAGCTTTAAGGAATTAGGGTCATATTGTTTGAAGGGTTTTTCTGTGAGTTTTAGGGCGTTCGGCGTTGGAATTGCATAGCAGAACGGAAATTTGTCAATTCGTTACGGATTTGCTTCAGATATTCTATTTGCCAGTTCGCATATTTTTACGCGATATGAATACGTTTTTCTCAAGTTTGATAAGCAATATAGCTCGCGATAACATTATATCTCAATCAATACTTCAAGTGGCTCATTGCAGTGGTCCTTCCGGGGCCAACCTTGATTGAATATCGATAGCGCGTCTAATTATTCCATATAGAGCCGTCATTGCACTGTCGTATAGTATACATTTCGTAGCCCTTGCCTTGGACGGGCGGCCGGACTGTTCTAGACCCACAAACCCTCAGCCCCCGGGATTATTAATCCGAGGGTGCATACATCTTGGACATGCTGTGCGACCTTAGATTATATCATCATGCATCACGTATACGTCTATCAACTGCCAGATACCACCACCTGTCCGCCCCCGGGTACTCCCCGTGCAACCTTCAAACCTTGTGGTCCTGTAGATGTCGGGGACTACTCGGGAGACGCCTCGATTTCACACGCTTTTTGCGAGTGTGACTCCCGCTCGCCTAGTTCCGGAGGCTTGTGTGGGTTTGTGTAACGTGGGAGTAGGTACCTGACTTCGGGGAGCGGCTGAGGTCTATCGGAAAGTGCCGACAGCATGAAAGAATCTAATTGGTAGAAACCAATTCTCTATCCTGCAGGAAACGCCATTGGCAATAGTCCTAGCTCCAGAGGAAGGTCTACCGATGCCCGTAGATTATAATCAATGAGACAGAATGCTAGCCTTAAGGCCCCTGGTGAATACAATATTGACTGGTAGAATACATACTCGCGGCTTAGTAGAGACGTTGCATGGAATTCAAAGTGAGAAGCGAAATATCCTATAGTACAAAGGGTATCTGAGAAGCGATGCATCTATGAATCTACATATTAATACAGAGAGGAGATATCCCAAATAAAACCGTATACTCCTGCTAAAAGGCACCACCGTAAGCCAAATATCAGTATATCTTAATCCCCTCCTCCGCAGCCCATCAAGTAGGCTATCTTCTAATTGGATTACCTCCTATCCCCCGCTGCACGGCCTATATCTGATAAGTTACCGCTCCTAGGCCTTGCCTCTACCCTTCGGGAGCTTCATATACCAATAGAGAGCCGGAGTCATCAAACCATCAGGCTTCTCTCCACGTATCATATAATTAATCAAACTCATCCCCGCTCTCCCCGCCTCACCTTTAACAATTTCCTCCGGATTATCCCCGTACAACCATTCCCCTACCTCCTCTATCATTTGCTTATACGTCACCCCTCTCCCATCAGGATCATGCTTTGATGCCTCGACCAAAATCCTTGGTTCATCATCATTCAGACAGCAAGGGCAAATGCTATCTTTAATTGGCCATTCAAAGTTCTCATAGTCGACGCCATGGATATAAATACACGGCGACGGCGGGTTTGAGGTTATCGGGGTATCCAGTTTAGGATTCTCCGCTAGCTTTTTATAGACTTGCCGAAAGAATGGCCTTATCTCCTCTAAAGGAAGATTGGCGGATTCTTCCATCGCAGCGCCAAGTGGATCACTCGCAATTTTAAGAATTTCAGGGTCCACGATGCCGTAGCTAATGTCCTGGTCAACATCGGTCAGGGGGTGATAGATTGTTCGAGGGTTTCGGGGACGCTTGTCGGGAGGGATGAGGTGTTCCCCGCCGTAGCTTTGAGAGCCGTCAGAGTAGCCGGAGTCATTGTCGACGAGGTTAGGCTTAGAAAGCGACGTGTGAAAGTGGTGTTCGAAGAGCAGGCGATGGAAAGGGGATGCAGGTGCTGTTTGAGAGACTCGGTGCGGGGCAGGTAGTGTGCGCAGTTTATGTGTTGCTAGTTGGGGCGAGCAGTGTCTTCGGAGAGTTAACCCGAGACTCCTACATAACCCCGGACGGAATGAAGTCATTTTAGAGGAGTTATCGCGAAGGTACCTCTCTGATGTTAGGAGACATAGCTGTAGAGCAAAGCATTAGTTAGGGAATCAACATAGAGAGGGGAGGGCCGCTTAAAATGCAAGTTTCCTAATGTAAGAGTCACCCACCTACGTATACATATATGCATATACATCTTATTGACATGAAGCGGCATAATACAAAACCATTTAAACCTGATATACACACACTACTAGTGAATTCGAATTCAGAGATACTTTCCCGTATTGTAATATATAACGTAAACCTCTACCTTGCTCACGTGACAATACATCTTTGTGCTAAACTAGAAGAATCAATCGTCCCAAATGAAGATCGAGTTACGCCATGCCATTCGATTCCCAATGCTAACTACTTTACTATCCAATCCCCGTTCAAAGTGAAATGGGCTCTAGACTAGTCCTCGTCCTCAAGCGATGGACTCTCATAAAACCCACCACCAACCAACGGCTTTCCAAAGTACAAGAAAAGCTTCAATCCCATAATATCATCTGCTTCGGGCGATGCCATACAATTCCACCCCAACAACCCCGCCTCCCCTGCCTCCAAACCGTCCATCACCG
Source organism: Dactylella cylindrospora (assembly GCA_012184295.1). Taxonomy (NCBI): domain Eukaryota; kingdom Fungi; phylum Ascomycota; class Orbiliomycetes; order Orbiliales; family Orbiliaceae; genus Dactylella; species Dactylella cylindrospora. Next base: position 711,089 of record LDUD01000016.1, read on the forward strand.
CCTCCAACCCTCCATCATCCCCAACTTGATCTTCACAGTCCTCACCATACAACCACTTCCTCATCTCCTCCACCACAACCCTCAGAGTAACCACCCCACCTCCCACCGCCCCTGCGTTAACCCGAAGCCTCGGCAGCTCGTCCGGCAAGCAGCAGGGACATCTTACGTCTCTATACCGAAATTTGTCCACGGCGGTAAGGATGATGTATGGACACGGTGGAGTTGTCAAAGAAACATTATACTCTTCTTTCTCCGCGACTTCTTCCCATTTTCTAGCGTAGTATCTTCGTAGAGACTCGGGGTTAGTTCCAACTGATTCGTCGAACGAAGCGGTAGTGATGTCTATAAGTTCGTCGACTAGTTCGCCAAACAGTTCGGATCGATGGACATAGGTGATATAATTATCATCATTATTATCCTCAAAAGCGAGGGAGTACTTGGTATTTGTGGTGGAGGCGGTTTCGGCGTCGGAGAGGGTGTAGAGGGCTGTTGGGTTTGTTGGGGTGGGGGGACGGGAGAGATCTATGGCCTTATCGGCAGATTGGTGAGATCTGCATGCTGGGAGTGGTGGTACAGGATAGGTTAGATATGAGGATGGAGGCAACTTGGGGTAGGGTAGGGTAGGTAAGAATGGCAGTAAGGAAGATAGAGTTGGTATGTGCGTTGCGTGTTGGATTTTGGGGTACGCGCTCAACGAATACTTGCAATGGAAGCCGGAAGTAGGGTGAGTATTGAGGATACGAGTGATCAACGAGGTGTTAATGCTGATAAAAAAAAGGATATCTAATAGTGGAAGGATTTTGCAATTGGTACCCTTCATAAGCTATATATAACACAGCATCTAATAAGATTAATTAAGGGCGTATAAATCCTAGTTAGGAACGTTTAACCTTGCCTGGCATCCTCGACTGCAAACATGGGATGCCCCACATGCCGTGCGGTTCCTAGGCATGCCTATGGCACTACAGGCCTTGCAGCTTTCATAAATATGGCTAGTTCACGGCGACTGTTCCAATATCCTCCCGCAACGGTTTATATTGCATGGGAATGCTATATACAGAAAAACTATGCAAGATAAAACACCAAGCCTTTTTAAAGTAACAACCAATGTATATCCTCTAGGCTGTTATTTTCTACTCGGAATTAACTGGATCAATACCCTAAATGAAATCCGATATCTTTATGGTCTCAATCTCTGTGGGTCGCGAGGGAATGCGCTGCTTCTTCTAATGTTTCCGAGTCCCAGCCACAGGAAGACAACTCTCTCGAGGCCAATGCCGCCTCCAGCGTGTGGTGGAGCACCATACTTGAAGGCTTCGACGTAATCGACAAGTCCTGGGCCAGTTGGATCGACGCCAAGGCCCTTCATACGCTCTGCAAGTAGCGTAGAGTCGTGGACACGCTGCGCGCCGGAAAGGATTTCTTCGCCACGCATGAAGAAGTCTAATGATGGTATTAGCTAAATTGGAAAGTATAGTAGTTGATTGAAGTAACTCTTACCATAAGAGTTAGAGTAGTTGGGGTCGGTTGGGTCGGGCATAGTGTAGAAAGGACGAATCTTAAGAGGGAATTTGTCAAGAATGTAGAAGTCGGTGTCGTATTTCTCACGGACTAGCTTTCCGAGGAACTTCTCAGTTTCGGTGCTGATGTAGTGTTAGTTTATATGCACGTCTAGACGTCTTCACGCTGAAGTTGGGCTATGCAACAAACCTCATATCCTCAAGAGGTTCAACATCACGTCCTGCCTCCTGAAGCATCTTGATACCCTCGGAGAAAGTCAGGACGAGAGGTTTGCCGTCCTTGGGGATCTTGAATTCTTCAACAGGGTATTGCTTCCTAACGGTGGCGATTTCCTTGGCGTATCTTTCCCTCAATCCATTGAAGATAAAAACAAACATCTCGCCAATGAGCTCCATAACCTCGTGGTAGTGTTCCTCGAAAGCCATCTCCAGATCGAGTCCAGTGAACTATAACTATTAGAAAGGGCCTAAGCGAATACTAATTGTGCTCAAGTAATACATACCTCAGTCATGTGACGATGGGTGTTGCTATTCTCAGCTCTGAAAACGGGGGCAATCTCAAACACTCTCTCAAAGTCACCAGCAATGAGCATCTGTTTGTATAGCTGGGGGCTTTGAGCTAGGTAGGCCTTCTTATCAAAGTAAGTGACTTCAAAGACATTGGCACCACCTTCGCTTGGAGCTCCAAGAAGCTTTGGAGTGTGGACCTCCACAAACCCGCGGGCGGATAAGAATTCCTTGAACAGCCCGCAGACGCCACTCGATATCCTAAAGATGGCTTGGTTTGTAACGGTTCGAAAATCGATTACCCTGTTGTCGAGCTTGGTGGCTAAAGATGTAATTGGCAATCCAAGCCGCTGGGCTTCTTCTTCAGATCTCGATGCATCTTCAATTTGGATGGGCAGTGGGCCTGCCTCGGAGATGATGAAGAGCTTTGTAATGTGAATTTCGACGTCTTGGACGGTGGTGGATTTGATCTGTTCCTCCGGCTTGGCCACGGTACCGCTAACGAGAATGATTGACTCCGAAGGAATTGATGCAGCCCATTTAACCATTTGTTTCGAAACGCTACCATCGTTTTGGACGGCGAGGAGAGCCTGAATAGTTTGGTGTTGCTGCCTTAGCTCCAAGAAGGTCATCTTGTTACCTTGAGCACGAGCATTGTGGACTCTGGCTCTCAGCAAGACCTCTTTTCCGGCATCCTCTGGAGTTAAGGTACCGATGGAGATTCTGGTGGCACCGGTTCGTACGGTAGACTGGTTCAATGGGAGTTTGCCATAGTTTTCTTTGGCGGTATCGACGTTGGCTGCTTCACGTGCGGCTTTGGCAGCGGCTTCTTGTTCCGCTCGTTTTGCAGCTTTCTCTGCCTTTTCCTTCTCTTTAGCTAACTTCTTGAGGGCATTTTTGGAGAGTGGTTTTCCATCTTCGCTGCTCATATCGTACAATCTTAGTTAGTGATGGGAGTTTTTCACGATGGCAAATATGTTGGCGGGGTAGTGGGGCATACCCAAGCGGGAAGTTTTCCTCAATGGAAAGTTTCGAGGTAGAGGCCTCCAGAGTGTGCTCCGGGGCGGTAGAGCTTCCAGCTTCTGCTTCACCAGACATTGCGACTAATGCTTCCAATCAATGAATACTTTGATGCTGAGGTGTATGTTATATGGCGATGTCGGATATGCTGAAATTTACAGGCGAATTGGATGTGTTGATATATGCGCTCTTTTGGTGGTGACTCAATGCAGCCAGTGGAATGATCGAAAATTCTACAAAACTGTTTTCGTTTTTCGACGGCTCTTGGCGGCTAAACAGAGCCGCTCTACGTCACATGTTCAGATTCAACGAAGTGATATGATAATTCCTCCATAGACATTTACGGATAAGCCTACGGCTTGCTAGATGAAGCGGCAGGGCGACGAAGGCCTTGGTTTTACACTCTACAGTCATTGGAAGGTCCTGCGGAAAAGCGATGAACCAGCTTCTTGCGAGACAAGTGAGTTCCAGCTTTGCGTCACCATATATGAAACGACCTCGGTGAACGGGTTTAACGTATTTTGAGGGTACGTAAACCGGGAACCGGTGTGTAAGCCTTTTCTCTAAACCCCGGAGATAAAAAAAACTATCAAATCGCCATTCTTGATATTCTTTTTTGGTCGTGTCTATGTACAAGAGCTTTTCTTATCTATTAGCTGACCGCTGCAGACGTGCATCAGGTGGTAAAGAGCATGCAGGGTCTTTAGCTGTAGGTCGGTTGCAAGTATCCACCAGGGATAAGGTATGAAATGTGATGAGAGTCCATCCGGCGGATGTTTCGCGATAATATACAGGTGTGATGTGACGTTTCGATCAGGCAAGAGGAGTAAGCAGCCTAACCACTAGATTAGCAACTCTTCCCGTACTGCCGAAAAAGATAGAAGCGGGGCATATATACCTGATTAGAGCTGGTTTCGGTTCACTCTGGGTGTATCCGATATACAGTATTAACGGGAGATAGCCACTATCAAAGACAGTTGTTAGATCTGATACTGAGGCGGCGAGTGGACTCGACAGGGCGAGATTTATGGTCCCTCCAATGCAAGAGTGGGTATAATAGGCACGTACTAATGGACGACGACCCTCGAGATATCAATGATGCGAGTTATACGCTCCTAATTCGCGGGAGATGGGTTCCGTGGTTAGACTTTTAGAGCAACAAGATATCAAGGATATCAACTTCCAAGACCTTCAGGAGCTGATATAAGACAAGAAGCGCACCTTGGTTTCCTCTGAAATCTGCATTGTTTCCTAACGGTCGCTTCCGCAGCTCGTTGATTCGTCGAAAGGAAAAAGAGGCTCCGCTGTGTCGGGATCCTTTTGGGTTATTATCTTCACAAGGGGTAAACAAAAGGGACCTTCTGTTAGGCCTGAACCTAGACTCTGCTTGAGAGACTGACGGGTTCGCCGGTTTAATTTGTGGGTTCGAGACCGTCTACGTCTCAGGTGAGATTTGAGCAAGGTTGTATGATGTAGTGTTTTTGAGATTTGATATTTGCTATAGCCTTCTCTATCGGGAAACTAGCAAATGAATTTTCTTGGTAGCTTATCGGTGATAAGCTGGGCGGTTGTTTGTTGGGCGAACACAAAATCAACACGGGCCAATCAGTCGCACATGCTGCGCCTCACTTTCTCCTCCTCTTCGGCAATAATTAGCCTGCCCCATGGCACACTCCGTCTGTTCTTTTCAAGTTCAGCAGCATCATTCCGAGTAGCCAAGCAATTTGACGATCATAACAAGCCACTCTTATAGCCCTCCTTCAATCTGAGCGAGCCTGCCCGGTCTCTCGGGTTTCATTAGGAGAAGCCTAATATATTTTAACCCCGGGGTGCTCGCCCGCTTAATCTGCGTATAACCCAGAGTTACCGTTTCAGGATGTCGTATAATTCGGGTGAACCTTTTCAAGCCTTATCATACCTCATATATAGTGCGGCGCCGACACCAAAGCGTCCCAAAGCCAAGGACCCATACTTTACTACCTGCAGGGAGAGACGAGATCATATCCACCATATTTCTCCTCTCGCTGCGTTTTCCTTCCCAGCCTCGGCCGATAGGGTGGTGATGATGTTGTTGTGGCTCCTTCTTTCCGTCTCTATTCCCCACCCACCCAAATTCATTCGGCAAGGGGAAGCGATGAGGAACGGGCGTTTCGAAAATCTAAGCATACCCCCTGTTAAGGTTATAAGAATTCAACCCATCGCCAATGAGATCTCTCCGATCTCTGGGTTTTTTAACAAGGGTCTACTCATCGACATTTCGGACCGGCATATAAGAGTAGATGCAATCTCTGAAAATACCGTTATCACTCAACCCGGTGCAAGGTCAGGGTCCTTTAGGAGGCTGAAACAGGGCGAGGACACATTCATTAATTTGCACTTGCACGGCACTTTCCAAAGACGAGAGAGAAGAATTTTGGAGGATCGCTGCAATCGTGTAAAATTCTGTTCATCACGATGTCACTTGAACAGTCGATAATCAGTGCGAATGAGGTTTGCAATCAGAATAAGTTTTTGGCTCAGAGTGGGTCACGCTAGGTATCGCAGTTAGTGATCTAAATCTTCCCCCACGATTCAGACGGATTGGGAAACATTCTGCGAAGCTAAGACCTAGTTCCTTTTTGCCGATAACTTTAAAATTACGGACAGCCAGAGGCTTAAAGGCCACCGGCAATTAGGGCTTTCAACACATGCATTATTGCAGCCGCAAAAAGCTCAATACGGAGAATATTGGTGAATTGGAGAGGGCGCCTCAAGCCCTGGGCGTTGTAAAGATGCTGTAACTTGGGCGTCGGCGTTAGGCGGGGAGGAGGTGGGAGCAAGAATGGATCACTCGATTCTCCTGCCCTGATTTGCGCATGCTCTCTCGAAGCCGTCGAGAGGATGTTCCAGAAATCGGAAAACATGGTTTGCATCAAACCGATGAATGTGACCACGCTACGGCTGAAAATGTTAATGATCGTCGATTAAACGAATATTTGGCTTGCTGTTAAGCACAAATTACGCCAGTTAAGCATCTCGTTAGTTAGTGGTACCGCCTCTGGGAACTTCCGTCACGAGGCGAAACAAGTAACTGTCCCCTCCCGCATTGTTAGCCACCAATGCGAGACTTGACGCCAACAGGGTGATCAATAAGGCATAACCAAGGGACAACCTTTTGACTTTGGTTGCGCGACATACCACAGAGTACCTCTTGGTTAGCTGCATCTCGGGGGCGTGAGGATGTGTAGACAGGAGGCTTCGCAGGCAATGAACTCGAGTAGTAGACTATATACGAAACCCGGGGCGACCGGTGGCTTTGGGATGATAGAACCTCAGCTGCTGGATTTTCTCGTTTGCTAGCAATGTCGTCTTTTGACTGATCACTCTAGCTGCATCTTGATAATGCGCTGCGCTTCATGTGTAGAGATGTTTCTCAAAATCCATTTTGGGAAAAATGGCCCACATTTGATCGACAAGAAATCCCTTTCGGTGATGCCTGAAGTCCAAAATGGGACGGCGAAGTTGTTTCTTTTGTGGACAAAAACCTAGTGCAGCTGCAAAAACCCTCGGAGATCGTGCAGAGAAAGCTGCAAAACCCAACCTGAACCGAACTTGTCCGCTAAGAAATCGCCCCGATCTCTCCGCTAAAATTGTTGCAATTTGAGGCCCCTTCCTTGCCCTTCCATCAAGGTAAATTTTTGTCTAATGCTGCCCAATTCGCACGGGTGTGGGACTTTTTATCCCTTCCTGGATGCTCTATGAAGCTAGAAGGGAGGAAAATGGGGAGGGATACTCGATCTGCCAAGCTATTCAACGAGATCTCGTCTAGGGTTTTGCTTCTGCATGGACTCAGAAGAGGTTAGTGGCAGGTTTTCCGGTCCACAACCGGCTGCTGAACTGCTAGCACGGGCGAATGAGAATTCAATACGAACCTCCTCATTTCATATTGGGACAGGCATCTTAAATCCGCAGGAAAACGGACCAACTTTATCCCATGGTCAAGCCAAACGGCTGCTGTATTCTCCCACACCTTGTTCGCTGCACGCCTCTCAACACCATGAAGTTTTGGTGATATGTTTTTGAAAGGGTAGTAGCAGTAGCAACAGATTGATGGGGATTGTTTGACTAGTGGAGGCTACCGCCTTTCACGCACTGTAATACCTAACGATCACCTGGTGCCTGTGCAAAAGAGATTGACGGCGATCTAAAATAAAAAAATAACGTCGTTCAGCGAGCGACCTTGCTCCACGGGCCACTCACAACTCTTCTTCCCACGGGCGTCGGCTTTGACGCCCCATGACAACACGCTCTCTCAACGGGATTAAAGCCTGTTCGACGGGACACAGCGGGCCAGGATTTATTGATAAATGCTATCTCTTTTGTCTCTGAACTGGATTAGTATTAGTGTGCGGGAAAGTTGAAGTTGGCATTGGCATTTCGTCTGGGAGATATGCCGCTAAGCTCACACAACCCATCCCCACCCTCCTCGCCTAAGGAGACCCTTCAGATACCCGCCCGATCAATACAACCAGTCGGGGCAAAGAGAGTAATAAAGGTGCAGGCCATCGCAAAAGCAAAGACACATGCGAACGTTTTTGCGTCCACCCGGTTATGGTTGGCATATTTTTTTTTTTTGGTTTTTTTTTTTTGGTTTGCAAAGCAGCAAAGCAAAACGGTTTGGAAAATGTTGGACTACATTTTGTCTGAGAGGTCTGTGGGAGCGAATTGAATTACTATTGGCGCAGATACCTTGCTGTTGAACCGTTTGAACCCCGTCGCTATTATTTACACAATCCACACCTTTTTTTCCCCCCTTCCGCCCCTTGTTGTGGTTCGCGACCTATTCGTAGTAGATACAGAAGTCTTACTTGGTTAGAGCGGGAGACATTCCTCTTCTTCTGTGCCTTCCCTGTATCATTTAGTTTCTTTTTGATATTGTGACTGTCGGGACGAATTCTGAAGGAGGGGTCACGTCTACATGTACTTACATTCCACGGACAAGCAAAGCAATACGGCATACTCGCAGCAATCCAACCAACATATCAAAATCCAAAGCACAGTCAGGTCAAAAGTCAAATCTAATCAAGTCAGGTCGAGTCAAAGGCAAAGGCAAAGCAGAGCAACACCAAAATAAAACGTGGCTCGGGGCATTTAGCATTCTTGTCAAACAATCAATCGGACGGGCAATCACAACTCGCTGCAGCACGCAACACCAGTTTCTCGCCTCATTATAATACTCCTCTCGACCTCGAGATATACACTGCACGGATCTACAATAATACCATCCTACATACTATAGCCCCCGCCAAAACTTCGGAGAGAATAGACTCACGATGATATAACACTACGAAGCAGGGCGCCAATCACAAAATCAAAGCTAGTAGTCATTTTCTTGCTTTCTTTCCCACTCTGCCAAGAGAAAGCATCCGCCCGTTTTCCTTCCTATCTTCAAGTAATTTCAAGGTTCACTCGCTCTTCCCTACGGACTCTACCGTCAACCACCCGCTCCAACAAAAACGGTGCGGAGAGGAAGAAAAAACTCAATTAAACCTACCCAGGAACCTGACGAACTCAATATTCTACGCCGCCAATCTTGTATTATTTTGGAAGAACAATCGACATTTTTCAGAGAATCGCCATTGCATTGAAGCTTTGGATTGCGTATGGTATGCTCCTTCTCTTCTCCTCTCTTCCTGCTCTTTACTTTTTTACTTTTTTACTTTTTTCCTTTTTCTTTTTTTCCCTTTTCTTTTCTTTTCTTTGCTTTTCGTAGACCATGTTCACAGTTTGATCCACCTTTTTTTCTTTTTCTTTTTTTCGGTCCTGGTGTTATTTTCTTATTCTTTCAGATTGTTCTTGCTCTTGGAGGGTGTGGCTTCAAAACTAAACTAACCCACCCTACCCACCCCCAGCAAGCCAACCTTTTTTGCCTCCCCCAAGCAGCCAGCACAGGACAGGACAGGACTAAACGGGACAGCACAGGACTGCACTGGGCAGCCCTTCTTCAGCAACGAGCATCCTAACCACCACCACCAACAACCCCTCGAGCAGCGTCAGTCGGACGCCGAACCCATTTTAATTCTGATCGTCTCGCAATACCTTAAACGGAGCCCAACTTCTCTTTCTCTACTTCTATGCATCATAACTCGCGCATTCTGACAAAATTATAGTTCCGATTTGAATTCAATATAACCTCTCTCTCTCTCTCTCTTTTT
>LDUD01000044.1:0-45347 GCA_012184295.1 Dactylella cylindrospora
TTATTATTATTATATCCATAGCGGCACAAATGTGCAATTAATTTGGCCTTCTTGATGGAAATAAAAAAATAGTCTTGCAAATGTGTTGTTCATGCAAGTTGGCGTCGGGGGAGAATCCGGCTGCACAGGAGATGCCTGGGCTTCGTCCTCGGGTCTATAAAGGGTGTCAACTGTCCTTTCCAATCATTTTTATAACAGGGGATATTTCCTAGTCGAGAGGGCTAGTTTCTTTGCTAGGAGCTCAGACCCTGAGCCAGGGCCAGTTTAAATTCTGGGTTACATGTACCTCTTCATCGGGCAGATATCGACTGGAGAGAGCGGTGGCATCGATTCAATACAACACAATCAACACATGATTTTCAACTTGATCATATGAGCGATGTTACGTAACCTTCTCAGTTAAATGTTACATCGTTTGTATCTTTCGCGACCCCTTTCAAACCCCCGCTACTACTATATTCTGCGCATTGCAAGATCGTCAGATCCTTGACTCCACTCTTAGCTACAGGGCACCCTGGTTAATACGCTATCATCACTCATATAAGCATTACTAGGGCTTTCTACAAATCTGTCCTCTGGGAATATTCAGCTTTGCCTTGCAATTGGCCTAATGAGCGTGGGCTCCTCTATCGCGTTTCACTAATATCCAGCAGTTCCGCCCTTAAATTAGAATAAAATCAAAATAATCGCATACGGCAGAGGCGCCATTTTGTTCTACTGCCCCTAGCATGGCGGAAAAAAACATAGTTGAGCAGGGTGCACCAACCACAGCACCAAACCCTCAATTGCTGCAGAACTCTGTGTTCCGAGGAGAATACTGCCCCGCCCGGCTTGCAAATGGAGAGGCATTTTTAGATGAGAGATTCCATCTCCCACTACAACACCTGAAAGCCCATCAGAAATTCCTTATCGGGAAAAAGTACTTTGTTCCGGGCCCGACAGCCGGGCGCCTCTGTAGATATGATCAGCGATTCATCCTATCAGATGCAGTCTGTGCACGAAACCAAGCCCGAATAGTGAGGTATTGGAAGATCTATAAGAAAGCTGGTCTGCACGTCGCTTCCCGAGACGAGTCACTAGGGATTTATCTCTCTGAAGTGGAGAAAAAACTCGGAAAACCCATACCCAGCGAAGAATATAAAAAGCTCAAGCAGCGGGTGAAAAGGTTTTGCGCGAAGCGAGAATTATTCAAGCAGAGGCTAGTTAAATTTTTAAAGTTCCTCGAAGCGGAGAGGAACTCCGCAGTTCGGCTACACCGTGCGTACCATTCTATCAAGGCCGCGGGGTGGAATTGGGCGAAATACTGGGCACCGCATGAAAACGCGACAGGCAGCCTATGGGAGATGCATGGCGTCGATTTAAAAGACGAAGGATACATAGATCGGATATGCGCACCTACCTCGAATATGGAGCGATGAGCCTCAAGTATAGGTACGTACTTGTTACTGGAAGAATAGCAACTCACGAGAAGGGCTAATTGATGGGGTGTGACACGGTTTAGAGCATTTATCCTTGAACAAGTGATCAAGGATCACCCTCAGCAGCAGCATAGCGTATGAGGTCTACAACGAGTCAACAATGTTAATCTGAATATGGTCCGACTTCCCATAGTAGTATACGTACTATATGCCTTCAACTCTGAAAATGAAAATAGAACTCATGCGTAAACACCCCTGCTACTAGAAATCTAATTTAACATCGACATTTACGATACGAACTCTCGGTCCACCTATTTTCCTATCCCAAAACTGCCGTCTGTTCCACACCACCCTGTGTGAAGGAGAATGCTACTCCAATCCGCCGAAACCCTAGTCAAGCAATGCCAAATATGTGTATTGCATACGTACGGAGGTGCCCCACTGCGAGTTTCCTCCGACCTTGATTGTGGATGAGCCCTAGTCTGAGTGCGAACTTGATCATGAACCACTCAACTTTGAAGGAAGAACACATCCCATCCAGTCTATCCATATAAAATAGTCTAGAGCACCCAGAGTGCCCCAGTGTGTTAGAGACTGTCCCGCAAAGTAAGTCCAACAATTAAATTGCAGACTACATTTAGATGCTAAACTCCTTATGCAGATCTGGTAGCATATATTACGTGTAGCGACCCAGACATAGACATGTCACCAGCTGTAAGATAAAATTCAGATATATACTAGTTCCAATCAAATCACCAAACAATAGAGCCTTTCCATAGACTTTCTAGTAGGCCTTCACGGTTGCCCCTAGCCTGCCAACATTTGGCAAGAAGGCACACGATGATACACGTGCAATTGAGGTTAGAACGGAAGCGTATAACCTTTAATAGCTAGTATTTGCCCCTCAGTCGTATCTTCGTTCTACCTCACCGGATTCTGGCACAGGAATTGAGAGGAACTAGCCTACGATAATGAGCGGCGAGGTTCTAAATGTTCGAAATATGGTTGAGGTTGCGAAACGTTAAAGAGTGGAAACATAACAGAAACAATAGGTGAATTGGAATCAGATCTAGAGAGAGTCATCCAAGAGTATTTGGCAAGGTTGCTATCATCGGATTCTCCCACATATAACTGGACTGTAACCTGTGCTCGCATGGAGAGAGCCGAAGCCCGTGTTGTGGCAATGAGTAGATATAGATAGGTCTCATGCACTTGCCGCACGATTTGAAAGTTGGTAACATCAGTTCACGTTAATAACTAAGTGTTGACCTAAATTAAGTGTCTCAAGTGAACAATACGAGGACACAGCATTCGAGATCTAAACCGGTGCACTCTTTTAGCTTCAATTACTTATGAAGCCGGTGTTTTTTTTTACTAATTGTGCCAACACACTTGCCCGTACTACTCTGAAATCTCGGGAGGGGACTAGCTGTCCATTGCACTGGGCGGGCATCTGATTGAGTATAAGAGCCCAGACATTCACCAGCAGCTATCAGAATGAAAGATTTGCTTGCAGCTATTATCCTAGAGCTCTCATAAGAGACTTTCCAGACATTCCGTAAACGTAAGCACGCCAAGTTCCTACCTTCAAGCGCAAAAGCATATACTGAGAATAACTGAGCTTCACCAGCCGGTTCGTGCTAAAGGCTAATTTTATTTTCTTCTTTTTTTTATAGCCTTCCACCAACTCGACCGGGGAGTAGAGGTAAAACAGGTGGCCAACGGTTTGGACTCCGTAACCTTGACTTTGTAGTGACTCGCGGCCTGTTTGATACCCTTTCATTGGCGCATCCTGCAGCCCTAGTACCTGAACTATAGATTCTAAGCAAAATCCCGATTCCGGATTGCTAGGGCAAGCGAATGGAGGGTACCCCGCAGGCAATATGCTTGGAGCAGGTTTCTTTCTTATTTCCATCCTTACATGTTGGATGTTCTCCGTAGGGAGCGCGAAAGACTTCCGCGAAATACGTGTATGGTGGTTTGTCGTCGCGCCCAAGAGTCGAAAGAACCCTGACCTGGAACTTCACTTGGGGCGAGCTCTCGAGCCCTGCGCATACCTGAATCGCCCTCGAAATGTATATGCCTCGCGTAGTAATAACTTGGGGCTCATATACATGTACCTGAAGACTGCTTCTGCCGACGGCTGCACGGAAGTCGAGCTAGAACCCATTTTTCAACAGTACAAGAAACATGTAAGCTTGAGTCACGCCACGGCTACTTGCCAATATTCTCTATTAGCTCTGACCACCCTCTGGTTGCCCTAGCTTGTAGGTTGGGGCGAAGTCCCTAAATCTCTGCCACAAGGATGGGTCACGGACACCATCCAACCAAGGGCCAGCCGACCCGCTTCAGAATCTGACCAAACAGTTAAAAATCCAATAAGCGAGGTAGAGGCTGCAGCAATCCTACCTCGAGCGGCAAACCCGGAGATAGAGATCATTGAAACGCCATTCCCGGAAATGCAAAAGTTATCACAGCCAAAAGGTGCTTCGCTCGCGCAATTGAACAATAGATACTTTCGTCGGAAATATGCAAAAGGTCGAGGAGTTAGAGTATACGTGATTGATACAGGATTGTATTTAAGTCATCTGGTACAGTTCCACGAGTGTTCCCTGTCCAATAACTTTCCTTATACCGAGAGTTTCGCTTGTTGCGACGCCTCCAGAATGTATTATATTCTCCAGATATATGTAAGGAAAGTGCACTAATAAACTTTTTTTATATTGGGTCTTGCTTTATAGCATCTAAAGAAAGCTCGGATAATCGACTATCTTTGGGCTGGTCCTGTAAGCGCTTCATTACAACGTATCTCTAATTCCTAGAACTGTATCAACTAAATCTAATAACCAGGACCCCGACAGAAGGATGCGAGACTGGCCGCACCTTGACTTCCATGGCACCGCTGTCCTAAGTAAAATAGTTAGTCCAAAAGTTGGACTGGCCCCAGAAGCCGATATAGTCTTCGTACAAGCATACAATAAGTTCGGTTACAACACACCCGCCAATTTCTTTGATGCTATGATAAAAGCATACGATCATATCATAAAGACAAATCCACCGCATGCTGTTATGTGCATGGCGTGGGGTTACGAAGAAGGGCCTACTTTCGACGTACTGTCCCGATACCGTGACACGTACGACCCTCCAAGTTCGCCATTGAAGGCAACTCAGATGGTTAGATGGCTTTCTGTAAATATAAATAGGGCGTTTAAAGAACTCAAGAAAGTTGTTATGGTGGCAGCATCGGGGAATGAATACCTAGTAAGAGAATTTAGCGAGCCCCATTATATTTTCCGCAATATCCGATATCAGCTATTTAGAGACCGTAGTCAAGTTGGGTTATGTAACGGCTCTCCCCATATCGATATATATCACATTAGGAATTGTTCTTCGCTAACATTGAATAAAATAAGGGGATGCTGGCTCCTGCAAGAGATCAAAGGGTATATCCAGATATGATTGTGGTCGCTGGTGCTAGCTCTCGAAATGATCAGAAGATGCAACATGAAATCACAAGAGGTGTCAAGATTAATGCTTGGGCACCCGGAGAAGATGTTTATGTTGCCACTTATACCGTCAAAGGGTCAGCAACACTATGGGCCAATACGGGTTCATCCTTTGGTGAGTTATAGCCTTGAATGATTTTCATATCATTTAAACTTAGAAATACAGCTAAGGGTAGCTTCTGGCCTCAAAAGCTACAGGGACAATTGCAGGAATGATTGCCGCCTACATTTCTGAGGGAACACCTTTGAAGAAAGTCATTGAGCGGCTTTACAATACGGCCTACCCTCGTGTGCCTGGCGGCCCAAACATAATCTACAACGGAATTATGCCGAATGAGTGGCCTATAGATGTCAGTAGTGAGCCTTTTAGTGAAGATTTTTACGGTGAATGGGAAGATATGTATAATTCATGAGACTAGGAAGTTTCCTCCTCGGGTTCTTCTGCGCATTCAATAAAACCGACAGTCCAGCCAAGGCTAAAAATAGCAACTCTTACACAGCGAACCTAGGAGATTATACCGCTTTATGCTTGTTTTACTGCTAAAACCTTATTCTATAATTACGTTGTTCTGTACAATAGCTTAGTTAAACATGTACATGGCATAGGCTTATTTCAATGAGCAATGCCGCCTTATAGCCCTGGCCCAGCCGTTCTGATGCATCTACATCCGCATTGTTGGCATTCACATCCAAAGACTCGTCTCGCCACATTTCTTCCCTACCTCGGCACGAATCATACACTAAAAACTATGTTGCACGTTACAATATATGGGGATGAAGGATTTCTAAATACTAAATGTTGTAAATTGTCTGACAACATCAAAAAAAATCGTGCACAAGCTGAGTGATTGGATTAGGGAATGAACGACAAAAGTTAGTAATATCTTCGCCACCAATAATCTTAGAATGTAGAATCGAGGCGAACACCTCAGATAATCTTACTTAGGAGATGTTCTTATATTTAATAGAGTAGGTTGTAGAAAAACCGGGGCAGCTGCGGCTAGGTCTATCAGGCAATCCTTTGCACAACCCTAGATGCAACATTTTCGGGACGAATAAAATATCCAAAAATTAACAACCAATTGGAAACACTTAATTTCTAGTCAATATAATTCTCCTCGTCCGTATCTTGCCGTTGTCAGTCGGAATGTAATTAGTTCGTGAAAATAGCCTCTTATTGCAATATTTCAAAGAACTCGAGATACAACCCCCAAAATAGAGAGATCATACGATATCAAGACTAAGAATGAAGCTAATCGTTATATATTTCTTTACTCTCCTTACCTCAGTGTCCTTCACTACAGCTGAGTTAGTCGGTAGAGACGTGCGATTATGGTGGTTCGTTATTCATACTAACCAGAGGAAGAAAAACGACATCTTGAACCAAATTCGTATCGACCTCCAGACTTGCGATGATCGTAAAAACGGAATTTACTTAGTCGGAAACGACCATCTTGGGGCGCTTTTTTTCACCCTAAAAACTTCAATTGACGCCTGCGGACCCAATCAACTGAGTCCAATATACCAAAAACACAAGAAAAACGTACTATTATATAATTGTCCACCTCCTAAGTCTTGCAAATAATTGCTAACATTAGCCCCCATCTTGTAGCTTCTCGGGTGGGGTGAAGTTCCTTACTCAGTCGATTACCGGCCTATCAAAGAACATAAAAAGAAACTAAAGCCCACCGTGAAAAAACCCACTCTGTCTCCTGATACACCAGAAAGCGACAACCCGCTACACCGCAGAGCGTTTGATAGTACGGTTGAGGTCATCCTCGAACCAATCACAGAGTTGCAAAAGCTATCGCAGCCACCTAATGTACCACTTACTGATCTAAATGGGCACTATTATCGGAGGAAATTTGGCAAAGGCGACAAAGTAAGGATATATGTGGTAGAAACGGGGGCGGAGTTAAGTCACCCAGTAAGCTACCCTTCGTGTTACTGCTCTATTCCGATAGTAGAATATAACCTCAGATCCATAGCATTTGAGCGGTGCTCGGGTGGTAGATTATCTTTGGGCAGGCCCGGTAAGATCAAGACATCCACAAAGGCTGTCAAGCCGCGGACCCCATTTTCTCATATCACAATTTAGGATCCGGATTCCAAACGTCGAGACTTTAGCAACGTGCGTAATCATGGAACAGGTGTTCTGAGCAGGATAGTAAGCCCGCGGGTCGGAACAGCGCCGCAAGCATCAATCGTTGTAGTACAATACTTCAACCGCTTTGGTTACCATACAAGCGCCCAACTATTTGACGCTATGCTCAAAACTTATGATCACATTGTCAGTGACCGAAGGCTACCCCATGCAATAGTAGTTTGCTCCTGGGGGTACGATGAAAGGCATCCTGATACATCCGACCCTGAGGACTCACAAGAAGAAGAGGATGTCTATGATCCTCCAGATTCAGAAAGAAATACAAATACATTAGTCAACATCCTATCTCAGGACATTCATCGTGCATTCGACAAGCTTAAAAAAGTTATCATCGTACCCGCAACGGGAAACGAAAAGCCAGTAAGTTAAATTAAACCCCCTTGAGTGATATCATCGTGTCTGAACTTTAATCCCAATTCTACTGGATTATTAGGGACTTAAACTTCTTTCACCGGCTCGGGATATGAAATTCTGGCCAGATACAATCGTGGTAGTTGGCGGCACCAATGTCAATGATTTAGAAAAATACCAGAGCAGCGGAAGAGGGTTTGATGTAGAAGCTTGGGCACCGGCAGAAGCTGTATTTACAGCGCAATACGACAACGAAGGGAACCCTGTTTTGGGAGTAGACCAGGGCACATCATTTGGTAGGAAATATTTCGATCATTACCCTGTACCTTGTGCTGCATACGTTTCAAAAGGAAGGAACAATAAACGCCATAAACTAACCCATTGCTCTCTTTTGACATTTAGCCGCCCCCACCGTCGCGGGCATGTTGGCATGCCTCCTATCGGAAGGAACGCCGTTTAATCAAGTCATTAAGCGGCTTTACGATTCGGCCCACAAGAGGAACCCTAAGGGACCCAAAATGGTCTGGAATGGTGTTCAAAGAGAGGAATGGCCTGAAGTAGTGATGAGTATGGATGAAGATGTTGACATGCTGGATGCTTAGCCTGAACTGAGCCTTTATACGCTACTTTGAATGAGCTGTACCCTATTCTTGCAAACCTTAAAATACTAAAGACTGTTTACAAATAAGTATTGCCATTCACATGTGAACAGAGACAACTTAGTATAGGCACTAATTCTGATTGCAAGCATTGTCCAATTTTAAAATGCGAAATTTTCCAGCGAGAGCATTGCATTAATATTCAATGAGTGGATCCAATAGTTTAAAAAATCCAGCGAAGTACATTTAGTACATATGCATATTGTAGACACATTCATCCATCACACTTGTAAACAGATTAACCATTATTCCCTAAGCTACAGCTAGGGCCATATTCTATAGTTACCAGTAGCAAATCCATTGGTTAGATTGGGGCAGCTATTGATTGTTCAGTTTCATAACGCCGGCCTCTACTAATACGCATATATGTACAATACATGCCACAGAATTTAGATAGAGGCTCTAACTATAGATACTCCAACAAAAGGCACCTTTAGCCTCGTTTTAAATTCTTCAAATATGCATAGTTGGTGGTACGGCGCGCCTTAATACGCGACTATCCCGCACCACTATATTGATATACTGTACAGACCGTGACCCGTTAGTTGGCTTCCATAGCGATTCGCATTCACAAAGAGCTCTGATGCCATGCTACCTTAGCTATAACCACCAACTTTGCCTTTCAGTAGGCCAGCTATCGCAATCTCTAGCCTCGAAGGACCTTCCTCTTCCTTGCCACAACAAAAGAAAGGTCGCCGAGACTACACAATCCCACCCCTCATCCGCCTGGGTATGTGTTTTAGATTTTCAGTTCATTGTACTTAGCAAAACATAGCCATCAGTCTGCGCCTAGAACCGTTGTTAAAACCTCTGTAACTAAGGCAATCAATTGCCAAATGCAAGCCTCTCTCAATGCCAAGTTCCTTACCCTCATGGTCCAAAAGCTGCATCATCCCAATATATACCTTCCTATTCCTATAGCTTGAACCCTCATCGTCATAGTATCTTATTTTTACTTCTGGGGTATCATTATACGGAATTACAATAATTGGCTTAACCCAGGTGCCAATATACCCTCAATTTAAGCTCCGAATACATATCTGACCCATTCTTAACTAAACCCAAAAATCAAATCTGAATTGCGACTGGCTCGATATGAGTCGTATTTTCTTACTCATTCTTGTTCTAGAAGTATTCTACCTTCCCTCTCTTCTAAACGCGGTACTGCCAGAAAGTCTAGACGATGCTGGGTTGGTGGTCACGGAATGGGGATTCTTTATTCGCTCTAGGCAGGCCAGAAACACTGCCAAAATAAACCAATTCCGCACTGAGCTAGACTCGATATCCCTGAACAAGGAGATGCACAGCTCCGAGTCGACAAGCGAGCATCTTGGGACAGCCTGGTTCACCGCATCCACCACGAAGAACGATGCGGAAGAAATTCATAAACGGTTTAACGACATTGTAAGTAGCCTTGAAACAGAACTCAGCCGGAAATTGCAAATCACTGCTCAGACCAGCCACCAAGATGTTGACATCAGCGCAGATTGATCATAAACTAGAGTTGGCGCTGATATGGATGGGGGGCGTCGTCCTAAACCCCGTTAACCCCAGTCAGCAAGGAGGGGCCCGCCTCGCCCGCCCTAAATCTCCTGAAATGGACCCGAAGCAACCATTAAACCTAACCAGCCTACCTGACTTAAATGACACCCTGAGTAAAAGGGCCATATACACCTTGCTAGGTGTCTCTGACGAGTTGGCTGCACTATCCACACCACAGAGATTATGGGTAGCAGGAAGTGAATCTTGGAAAGGGAAGTATACCTTGGACGACTCAGAAGGTAGAGGCTCGGTCATATACATTGTCGATTCCGGGATTAATTTTGATAGCCCCGTAAGTAGCCGCCAAGATTCGCACCTAGACGAAAAATGCTAGCATAACTCCCCATCTCATAGAATAGTAGCGTAGTAACAAATTTATTTAGTATTTCGCACACGTATCAGACGATGACCGAAAAGATTGGATATGGTAATGCCCCTTGAAAATCTTCACCCTAAAACCTTGAATTCTCAAGAATTATACCAAAAGAAAAGAAAAGAAACTCCATTAATAACAAGTTGAATGATCATTTGCGCACAGGTCGAAACCATACCCACGGCTAGGTATATTCGATGACCCGATTGGCCACGGCACAGGGGTGGCAGGGAAGGCCATCGCGAAATATGTCGGTGTAGCTTCAAAGGCGAAGATTGTGACCGTCCAAGTGCTTGACATTCAAAGCCGACGCTCGGTCCTTCAGTTCATCGACAGATTCATTCAAATATTCGATGATATAGTGAGACGATTCAGCGACAAGCCAGTTATTATCAACGTATCTTCGGGTGCTCGACTCCGAACGACTGGAAACTTCAAATATTATAATAGTTGGTTGGCTCTCATACTTACAGCATTCAAAAACCTAGGCAATGTCCTTGTAACGACTGTACCAGGCAATGGCCATAAAGTAAGTATATGTATGGATCGAATAAACGGCGGACATCCCAGCTTTAGCTTTAGCTACCTAGACATCCATAGAACTAAATGCATGAACAACGGCGATAGGATTCCAAAATCAATGAAGTCCCAGGTTTGTATGGAGGGGAACGCGAGTACAAGGACGTTGTAATAACAGTAGGTGGCGTCAATACAAAGACTTGGCGAAATAATTTTTCCAAATCGTGGTGGCTTAAAATATGGGCACCAGCAACGGATGTCCACACAATTGATTCAACAACAGGAGAGATATCCCAGAGGTCTGGAACATCTGTAGGTAAGGATCCAAAGAATACTAGTAGAGCTAGCGGAATCGGCATCTAGGGCATATCCCGCTATGACGTATTAATAATTTTGAGGTAATTGCGCTAACAAACGGTACGGTATTTCCAGCAGCTCCACAGGTCGCCGGAATGCTAGCGTATTACTGCGGGCTAGGCATGTCGATTTCACAAGCAAGAGATACATTATACAGATACGCTTATTCAAGGCTCCCGTCGTCAGAGAATCCAGAAACACCAGAACCTCGTGTTATCTACAACGGAGTCGAAGGAATAGGGTGTGGTGAGGGCGTCCTGAAATACAAGAACTGGGGCAGCGAAAAACCAAATCAACGTAAAAAAAGGGATACCCAAGATAACAAGAAAACATCTTGGGCGGTATCAGACTTACTTGCCTGCAAAATGGAGAGCACTACTCGATCTAGCTCCACAATCAGTCGCTCCAGCTCTACGAAGGCAGAAGTCTCAACTTCTTCACGCGTCAGATATACAAGTACAGCCGCGGAGTCTGAAGAAGTTCCAACCCCAACAATAAACAAGAATGCCCCAGTAGCAACATTCAAAGTTGAAGTAAGCCCAGGTCAATCTGATAAAGATGGCTTTGTATACATCGCCGTCCCACCAATTCTCGGCAAAGTCGCTATCATATTTGAGCTCGTGCCCGATGATGGATATAACAGGTCAGCAATAACAACCGTTACCACTAAAATGACAAACTGGGGGTCTACAGAAACTATTGCACTATCTACGGTATTGCCTGTTTGGCCTATTCCGGGACCGGTGAAACGGGGTTTGAGCGAGTCTGTTACAAGCAGGCCACTAACACATAAGACGCCATCATCAGTCTCAGTAGCTCCAGCACCCCCTTCGACCCCACCTCCATCCCCACCTCCACCTCCACCTCCAACATCAACCGAAGTCTCAACAATGCAATCCTGTATCGGACTAGATATACCAGAGCCAACAGCACCCAATTACCTCGAAAATGACTACTCATACTTCAAACGGGATCTTGTCGCAGCAGCGATCGAGGAAATATGCGTCCCCTCACTTGATCATCCTTCGCAACCAGAACGGATGTTTAGCAAAGAATGGTACGAAGGTAGTCCCGAGCATTTCTCCATCGAGGTCAGATGGGCGGGAGATATGCCGGAGAGCAATGAGTGTCGAGAGAACTTATTCCATATTCTCGACAGCTGCGACGCAAATAACCCCGCCAACCCTCACAACTGGAAATCGGGGGGTCTCCGTATAGTCGGTGAAGATGTCTACCAAATTACTGCCAAATCCAGGGGTCGGAAGCCTCCAAACAAGGCCTGGGCTGCCTGCTTCCATCTGCCCTTAAAACAAACGAATATCAAACTGTACAGAATATGGGCGTATGGGTTTTCAGACGCGTTCAGAGCCGATCCAGAGGTCCTAAACGGTGAGCGAGAGGACCTCTACGCTGCGCTTATGAACTGCGGAATGGATCGTGTTGTGTTTTTAGATAAGCCAGGGCCAAAGAGTTTAGATTACCCTTGGGAATGGCGTATAACAGGCGCGAATAAATATGGCGATGACTGTTTAGAACAGGTTATTCGCGACCGAAGTGGAATCCAAGATTTCAAGTGCACAGACGAAAATAAGGAAAGACTTATACCCGAATACAACCCTTAGTAGCAGAGGGGCCATGCACATCGGCTCTCCGTGTTCTCAGCACTCTAGCATGCACGGGTTGAAGCGGGCATAAAAAAGGTAATTCGAAATAAGAGTGTATAAAAAAAAGAAAAGAAAAAAAAAAAAAAACCCTTTCTTTTGATTTTCCTTGCTCCGTAGTTGTGTAATACCCAGACATCCTCACCCTGCGTTTGGGCCCATGGGTAAATGTCTGTCATTTCGGCACTTGTCTACTGCCCAATTGGTATTCGTTTAGGTTAAATTAAATGAAATTTATATATCAACCATATTAATTCCATTCCATTTATACCCGCCTGCTAGGAGCTTATCGGTGTTAAGATATATGCAAAGTACTCGAAAACACCCTCACCTTCCTTTAGCTTTTCGATATCCAACGTCCACACCCCGTCCCTGCTCACTATCGGGCGAATAAAGTGAGGCTGGCGATATGTTATATACACAAATTTCCCTGACGGTTTCAATATTCGTATGACCTACATAGCCACATATTTAGTTTATCAGGATTAAGAAAGCCGAAACTGTAAGACAAACCTCATCTATATACGCGGCCGTTCTCGCTTTGACGTGATCTGGCGGGTTCCATAGCGATCCTGAAAGCATAGCATCAAGAGTACCCTGTATTCGGTATTAGTAAATATGCACAAAAAATAGGTATTTACTCAACATACTTTATCTATTGCAACATCAAAGTGGTCGTCGGGGTATCCAGTTTCCCGAACGTCCGCGACCTTCCAAGTCTGCTCTGGATACTTTTCTATCATCTTCCCGATGATTACGCTTGAAAAATCAATGTTGGTAATTCTTTTGTACCCTTCTTCATACATTTTAGGCGATAGTAGCTAGTATTTTCATGCAAATATTAGTATAAAATAGCCCTTCAGAGGCTGGCACCTCACATACGCTATTCCCGCATCCAAGGTTTATAATGCTAGACTCTGTGTCCGGTATATGCTTCTCGATCAAGCCCCGTATCTGGTCATAGCTCTTGAACCTTTGGCCAAATCATCTATCAGCAAACCTTGTTGTGACGAAATAATTGATACAGCACTCCGCTGCCTACCACTCATAACTATCTTCGTCTGGCGAAGTATACCGATCATCCCAATAATTCGGGTGAGCTAGCTCTTCCAGCTTATCATTCGAACTCATGGCGGCACCCTCGGTGTCCTCCTTCGTATGGTCGGACTAGCGGTTCAAATTTTAGTCATGGAGGTCGAATATTTGAGGAGGTAGTTCGGAGGTCCCACTATAGCTAGCACATTACACAGAAGAGTTTTCTTGTTTGTTGACTCCATCTTATGTTTGGGAGGACAACGAATACCCCACAAATATTGCAAATAGAAACCATTCACAAAGACAAGCCCACTTTAACCCGCTGCTGACGCGAAAACGGGAAGATTTGGGCGTAATAAGAGCCTCAAACTTTGAAAATAAATCTCCGCGCTCTGACCACACATAGAAAGGAGTCCTCCTAAATTTGGGTGATCCACAATGCAATGGGCGAACGCAACCACTCTCAACCAATCAGCGCCTGTTAAGCCGCGCGCTTATAGAATCCCATACCAGCATTTTGCGTTGCAATTGGTTGCGCCCGCAGACTCGCATGCAAGGGGTCGTCTTCCTGTCACAAAGTCAAGGAGCAGTGCGTATATGAACCCCAAGGTGGCCAGCGTAACTCCCGCTTCCTTAAAAAAAGGGAATGATCAATATGCATATCAGTATCTCTAGTTTGAATTTAATATTTACTCTAGTATTTTATCGTTATTTTTATTCGATCTTCCAGTTTAATACATTTAAAACTATTGGTATATATATTATATAAATATATAAAACACCCCGAAGTCAGCACACTACAAAACGTCAACACATCATGGATGTCGTTGGGAGCGTGGCATCCCTAGTGACAACAGCAATTGTTCTTGTCAACTACGGGAAAGATGTAAAGGGGGCCCCTCAGGAATGGATCGATACAAGTGACCAAGTGATGGCATTGAAAGCTCTCCTCGAAGAATACGTTAGAGTTAATCAGTCAGCAAGCACCAACAGCGAAAAATCAGTCTATAGGCATATCGAGCCACTAGTACCTCAGATTGAGAGGCTATTTGGAGAGCTACAAAAACAATGCCCAACAAAATCTCGGGGTTTAAAGAAGTTATGGAAGCAGACAGCATGGCCGGTCTTCCCAAAGAAAGAGGCGGAAGATATCCTGACGAAGCTTCACCGGCTACAAAGCAGCTTGCAGCTTGCCATAACGGAGGACGTTCAGTCCATAACCTTAACGATTCTAGACTGTGAGTTAACTCGAACCAAGGCGTTCGGCTGCTTATGTTTTCACCTCTGTTGAATCTTCATTTTTTACATGCAATAACCCTCGGCTGATGATATTTAAGACGTTGAAGCCGACCGCATTCGCGCCTGGTTAGAGTCATCCTTCGATAAGGAACAACCAGAAAACCACAATCGCTTCCTCTCGCCAGTAGTCCCTGGAACCGGATTACATTTACTTCAGTGTGACAAATACCATCGGTGGCTGGTAAACAAGGACTCAGGCGTGGTGTTCTGGTGCCATGGTGTTCCCGGCGCAGGAAAGTCTACACAACTGTTAGTCGAACCCCCTAAAGATATACAGTTCCATACTAGTAATGGCAATTCAGCTACTAACCAATTCTTACAATTCAGTTCTGTAGTGCTCCATGATCTCCAAAGCAAGTGGACAGAACAAAATGCAACTCAACCCTTAGCCGGCCTCTTCTTTTATATATCAGCGGACACTGTTAAGGACCTCACTGCTGAAAAGGTCATCCGAACGTTATTACTACAGCTTCTAAATCTCATTGCCAGTAAACATGCAAGACCAGGAAAACGGCTATTTCCAAAACCTATCATCGAGCTTGAAGCCCGATACGCTAAATTCAATCTTATCCCACCACTCCAGGAGTTAACAAAGGCCTTTATAGAATCAACACAGTACCCCGAATTCTCAGCTGGTATCCTCGTTGCTATCGATAACCTCCACCTCCTGCCTATGGATGATAATCCTAAGCTTATCGAGGACATGCGCTATATGCTGACCAATTTCCAAGAATCGCACAATATCAAGCTTCTGATTTGTGATAGAAATGCTAGCGTAGATGCATTCCTCGAGGATAGTGAAAACTCTTGGCTCTATGAGCTTGCTGCATCAAAGAGTGACTTGGAAATATACCTCAATCATAAAATGGAATCTAAGGTTTTTCAGCGGGAATTAGAAAGAGACAAACGATGGAGAAAACAAGCGATTACAGAGCTGATTATCGAAAAATCTGACAAATCGTAAGTCCAACTTCCTCACTTCCCGCCCCGGTACTCCTACAAGCTCTCTAATATACACCGTAACTAGATTTCTACTACCAGAGCTACAAATGCGAGAGCTGTTAAGGCCGTACAATTCCAAGAGCGTTTCAGCTATCCTTAAGGCCCTACCCCAGAGGTTCCTAGATATCTATCGAGCCGATCTCCTTAAAGTGGCAGAGCTGCCACCAGATAAATCTCTATTCGCCAAAAAAGCAATATCATGGGTTTACTTTGCCCGAAGACAGTTGTCAGCCTACGAACTACAGTGCGCTGTAAACTTCGGAAGTCCGGATGTCGATGACCCGGACAGTCCCACGATCGATATTCAGTTGATCATTCAGTGGTGCCAAGGGCTTCTCAGATACATTGAGACACCCAATCCCAACATAAGGGAGCTTGGACCAGTCAACTCTCCAAAAGTCAGATTTGTTCATGACACCGTATTCGAACTCCTCAGAATCGAACCAGGACTGGTTTCGGCGATTGAAGGAGATATTGCGACGGAGTGCATCAACTACTTAGAGAATATTGATTTGACAGAAATCGCATCCGATGATCTCTCAAGCCGCGGACGTGCAGAATCTAAAGCAAGAAAATACGGTCTTCTATCATACTCTACTGAGATGTGGGGATTCCACGCAAGCCGAAGTGAGATGGTCAGAGTAGATAAGCTTGCCTTAGATCTCCTCCAGCAAGAGAGTAAGCTTCAACTGTCGTTAGATGCCATCCCAAAAGGCTGTCAATATAGCGACACCGATATAGCAACCGCTACTAGTTTAGATATAGCCGCACATTTTGACTACGTACGCTTGGGAGAAATCCTTGTCACAGAGGGCCTAGCCGAAATCAACCCAACAGCAATATTCAGCTTCGACATTGTGGAAACACCTAAAACTCCGCTTATGTGGGCCATTATAAGCGACTCTGAAAGTTTCGCGAAATGGCTCATTAGCAATGGAGCGGAGATTAACGTACGGGTCGAAGGCTGGAGCGCATTGCACTGGGCAGTCTCTCTGTCTAGAACCAAGATGGTGGAGCTGCTTCTCAGCAATGGAGCTGAAGTCGATACTCGAAGCGATTACAAACAGACACCACTCATTCTAGCGGCAATAAGAGGGTTGCCCGATATCTCGAAGCTTCTCACAAATTATGGGGCCAACATCAATGCTTGTGACAGCGAATACAAAGCACCGATCCACCATGCTGCAGAGCAAGGTCACCTTGCCCTGTTACAATGGCTTGTTGATAGTGGGGCCGATTTCAACGCTAAGGCAGCGGGTAATCGAACCCCTCTCTCATTTGCTGCATCTTCAGGGAGGTCCGAACTTGTATCTTATCTACTGTCGCTTGGTCCCCCCATGGAGGAAATCACCTCCGCGTTAGATTGGTCAGTTAGGGGCGGCCATGTCGGAGTAGTTTGGTCGCTCCTCGAAGCTGGGGCTGATTGTAACCATGAGTTTCGGGATTGGGATACCCTAGAGATAAGCGAGATTTCAAGCGCCTGGACTTCGCTCCAGAGAGCAAGTTACCGCGGGAACCTCCCAATGATGAAGCTGCTCCTAACATATGGAGCCGACATGTATGCAACCGCTGGGGGAGAATTCACCTCGAAAGATTGGGCAGAAAAGGGCTCAGCCGGGAGAGAGGATGATGGTAGACCATTAGCATTACTACATGAATGGGAAAGGGCGCAAAAGAAACTAAAGTCATAGTGTTAAGATGTATTTATCCTTTTAATACTTAAATTTATTCCCAACAATGCTTTATGATTGTTATCAATCACCATGGTATGTGCCTAGTCGACTCGAGCAACAGCTAAGCAATAATTAAATTGATGTTCGGAACCCAACATTTACAACGCATATTCGCGACGCACAACGGGTTAGTCTCCGCGCTCCCAAGGATAGCTCTGAAGAGCTAACCATATGCATAAATGGATATATGCAAGCACCCTTATATTAAATTGAGTCTCCAAGTCCAATCAATATTCTAAACCACCCTATACCCATTTCCTCACTTTTCAATGAAGCGTCACCGCCAATTCCATGCAGAGGCTTCAATTAGGACCATAGTAATATTGGCCAATGGTGATGGATATTAGCGATCAAATAGCAAGTAATCATACGAAGCCTCAGAAGAATTCAATCAAATGTCATGTCCAAAATTAGGAGAGTTTTTCATTTTTAGGATGTCATAAGCCTGGGGGGGCCAATGTGGACCACCCTCAGCTACAGGGCCCGCTCCTCCCGTATTTCATGAAGGCCAACGGCTTCAAAAGTGTATGTAGTTACGGATATACACAAGATAGTAACGCGAATTTCCACAGTGTCAAAGAAAAAAAAAAGGAGTCCTCAAGTCCCGGTTCCACAAGCAGTTAGAAAGATCAAAGCCAGGAGAGCTCCGCAGGTTATAGCATTTCAGACGCATCCTAGATCTTGTAATTCGAGAGCTATATATCTAGTATGCTACACCGTGACTAATCTCCAGCTATGGAAGTGAACCCGGTCAAAGATTTAAGGCTCCTCAGGAGGCAGAGTTGTAAGTTGATATATAGAACCCACAGTAGAGTACAAGGGACTAGGGCATAGCTCCGAGATTATGGCTAGTTAGCAATTTGTGGTCACTCTCATGCTCACACCATACTCCCACTATCTCGTTAGATGTAGCCCTGTGGCCACGCGGCACTGGGAGGAAAGTTGCAATGCACAAATGAGTACTCCCACGCCGGCCGAATAAATTTGGTTCTTCATCCGTAGCAACCAACCCAAGCCAAGGAGAACAGTATTAAAGGGTCACTTGGCCCGCTTTTCTCGCCGCAATTCGTCCATTTAGAACGACTCTTCCAATTGAATGATTAATTTACACTGCCCAGCTCCCCACTTATCATACCGAGCTATCCTTGTCCGTTGCCCATGCGTGGTGTTGCAGAATATGAGCTTGCTACATCGTGTCGGTTTTACCCGTGATGCGGCTAAATATTAGTGCCCAAGCAATACCAGCACACGAGAATGCCTTACACAACGCCTTCCAAGGAACCTAAATTTCAACGGCTCGTGATGCACCGAACATTCACTCCGCGAGTTTGAAGGTGCTGATTGAGTAAATTCTATGAAAATATGGTAAGATTTGCTCCGTGAACTCCGAAACTCCATTAGCATTATCGACAGGTACGAACATGTTCGTTTAGCTCTATCTCCAACTATTGATATGAATCGGACTACCAAGATCGAACAGGGCGGTTCCATGGTTGAAGGAATTATAAATAATCCCCATTTTCATTGAGCGCTTGAAGGTCTAGATGGAGGCTTAACACTCAAGGTTCGAGTCAGCCAAAGAAATGAAGTCAACTTCGCTGACAATTCCGCTATTCCTTTGCCAGGTTGGCAGTTTGATCTCACACCAGTTACTCCTTGTTTCTGCGACTTTACTACCTCGAGCTCAATCTCAATTGGATCTCACACTATCTGTTCTCACGGACAATGATTTATATGGTATCCTCCCTCGATTTCGTGATGGTTAGGCCATAGTTATTAATTTATATCCCGCAGCCGAGGAATCATCAAGAATGAGCAGAGCCATCCTCGTGGAGTCCACCCATTCGCGATACGCTGCGCCAGGAGCATGCAATCTTCTAGGAGAATCCCTATGGTCATCTGATGTTTCTGCACCGTTTGCCGCAGGCCTCAACAACTCCCTATCCTACCAGGTTTACCTAAAGAAATATTCAAGCTCTCAACAGTTCTGGATCGCTTCATCGCAGTGTACAGCAATTGACACAACGGGCAGTTTGCATGAAATAGACTGTCATAAACGCCTCCCGGTTCTCTGCACAAACACAGCACCACTTGCCAACAAGACATCTCAGGATAACTCTAATCAATGGCACGTCACACGCAAGCTCGGGAACGCAAACCAGGTGGTTACCGGCTATCGCGACCGAGTGAACTTTAGGTTTTTAGGTGTTAGATATGCAGAGAATCCCGAGAGATTTGCTCATTCAAAGGTTCTCACCTACACAGGGGTACAAAACATCTCGGCGATTGATTATCCGCCAATATGCTTACAGAATATCAACAATTTCGGTATTCTGCAGGGCGTCGAAGATTGCTTGTTCCTGAACATCTGGTACACCCCTATGCATACCTAATCCTTCTGTTAACTAGTCACCGATCTGAACCATAGTACCGAAGCTAATCACGTATTGAAACTGAAGGACTCCTTACCTTCCCGGAAAAGCCGCTAACACCAAAAACCTAAAGCCAGTCCTCGTTTGGATCCATGGGGGATCATTGATCTTCGGCTCCGCCAATGAAGCGGTTTATGACGGCGGCAGCCTTGCCTCACGAGGGGATGTTGTCTTTGTTGGAATTGACTACCGTTTGGGCCATTTTGGGTGGCTCGGCCTCAATCCCAACACAAGCCGTGATGGAGAAGGTAATGGAAACTACGGCCTCGGTGATATGATTACGGCACTCCAATGGATCAAGAAAAATATTAAATATTTTGGAGGTGATGCCTCAAAGGTAACTATCATGGGAAGCTCGGGCGGTGCGATAGCCGTCAGGGCACTTTTAGCGTCCAAGAAAACGAAGGGCTTGATCTCTGGCGCCATCATCCAATCGGGTGCTTGGTCCTTTTCACCTGCTAAAGCGTTCTCTGAATATCCTACGATCGCAGAATCCATTAGCGGAATAAATGGTGATGTAATAAGTGGCCTCGGTTGCGGCGGCCTCGATACTGAAGCAACGTTAAGCTGCATGAGGAGCCTCGATGGTCAGACTATCAGCGCTACGGCAGCCGTGAGGTGAGTTCGTCGCTAACATTTACCCTGCCTATGAGATATAACGAAAACTAACAGCTAGCATTGAAGCTACCCGCTCATAGACAAGTTCCTTCTGAATGGAGATTTAGGAGTCAATGGAAATGGGTACGCCATCAGCGCGCCCCTGATGATAGGAGTCGTACGAGACGAACTGGCACCTTGGAATTCAGGGCTATACGGCACCACCGGTGTTCTAGACTACTTAACTCAAGTAGCACCTGCCCTATTTGATGAGGACCTAACACCCCTAGCAACAAGCCCTGCTTTCCCGCTTCCACCAGATGCTCCGACTCAGGCAGAGGCAGCCTTCAACGTGTCCACCCGTATCATTACGGACTACGGGATGACATGCATCACTTGGGCAACGGCCTATTCCCTCGAGAAGCACGACATCATGCCCGCCATTTATGCATACTCATTTAACAGAACCTATCAGCCCGTCGAATGGTCGCCACCTATGTGCAGCCCGCCTACCACGGCTGAGAAGCCTGGTGGCGATTTCGATATGGAGTACTACAAATGTCATGGCAGCGAAACCCTCGTCATGTTTGGAACCGAGAAGTATTCCGGGTTGCCAGATCGCGATGGCTTAGATATCCTATTCTCGCAATACAGCGTAGACCTGTGGGCTTCCTTTGCCCGAACAGGGAACCCAAATCCTGATGTCAATTTCCTCAGAGCGAGAGGGTATTTCAACACTTTGGGCCGGGTTGACAAAACCGGTAAATGGAACAAATTGGACCGCAAACGCCAAGACCTCAAGTTTCCGGTGCGGGTATTGCAATGGGATAGCCACGACGACTTTGTCACAGAAGTTCCTCAGTGCGACGCCCTCGGGATGCCATTAGATTACTATGAAGTCTGAAGAATAGTGCTATCAAAGTTATAAGTTATGAAACGACTTAAGAGAAAAGTCACCATGTGCTGTACCTAGCTGCTCCTTAAATAGCATATATTTCAAGATCTACCTAAATTACGCAGTACCACATAGCTATAGAGGCCTGATCTTCAAGTGCAAGTCACCAGGCTAGTCTGTGTAACATTGGACTGCTCTTTGTTGCATTTTGGCAAACAACGCATACTTAAAAGGCACCCACCGTCACCGTCGCCAGCAGTCAAACCCCGTGTGATCATGAATCTCCGCCCGTGTGGCTTGGATCTGGGTACCTACAAACTGGTATTTCGCAAACTACTAGAATGAAAATTATAGAGTTATCATTAGGAACGGTCTAAATTTTAGAGGCTCGTACGCTATCGGATCTGGATCCCAAGATTCCTAGATTCCGTGAGCCTCGATTTCTCCTAGGGTATGTCTTGACGCCATTTGATAGGAACAGCGTTATATATAGTATATATACATCATAGCTAGCCGTAAGAGACGTAACTATAGTGCCGCAGTTAGGCGATTGTCAACCAACCCTTCAAAACAAAATCCATAGAAACCATCCCCTCCTGCACAGAGAAATCCGATGGCAACCCTATTCCTACG
Organism: Dactylella cylindrospora; assembly: GCA_012184295.1. Lineage (NCBI taxonomy): Eukaryota > Fungi > Ascomycota > Orbiliomycetes > Orbiliales > Orbiliaceae > Dactylella > Dactylella cylindrospora. Next base: position 22,177 of record LDUD01000044.1, read on the forward strand.
AAATAAAATTGCCACAATGCCGAAATTCGGCTTTCCCTTGACTATTATAAAATACTGTATTTCCCTCGTAATTTCTAGCGTCGTATATAATGGCGAGCTTCTCCATCTACCTCATAATTTTCTTCCCACCACCTCCCTCCATAAGATGGCAACGAACATCAAGAGAAACCAAAGAAACTCTAAACCAAAATGCCTTTAACCAAGAAACCCGCCAATGAATGTAAGATGGCGCCATCCACCAAAGGGCCTACCGATAGCCAAACCCTCCCACCAAAGACACTCTAACCGAAAAATCCCGGCCAAAACCACCACCCCAAGCAACAAAGGATAAGGGCCCCGCGGCCTAAAACATCGCAAGTGCTCCCTATCCTCATCTTTCCAGTCCAATTCACATTCTCACATTCCGCTATCCTCTGCTAGACCGAACAGATGGCGGATACCCTACTCCTGCCCCAATTCCCCTTTCCAAGAGGGCTCAAAAGGATGATCACGGGGAAAAAGGAATTCCTCGTGTTCTAGGCAAGAATTTCATCTTATCTACGAGCATGGGGATACTCGTCCCTGCGAATGCCTACCAGCGCATCATCCGTGATACACCGGAGGAGAAGCCGAGTGGACCTTCGAAGAAAGGAACCTCCCAAGGTGGGAAGGGAGAGAAGGGTACGGAGGGAAAGGAGAGGAGGAGAGCAGAGGTGACAAGCGAGCAGAAGTTCCCCCGGAAAAAGATGATATTCAAGAGCTTGCTCTTGAATGTAAGTGAGTGTCTCGCCTCTGCTCTTTCATGTCGCGTATGCAAATGAGTTCGTTATAGAGAACCTTCGTAAAATAACGACCATGCCGTGGTAGGGTGGGTGGGGCAAGGCCGTTTCATATTTTCTTTTTAATCCTTTTTGCTTTGACTTCCCCTATTTCTTTTATTCTTTGAAAGTAATAGTAATTCTGTATCTCTACCCCGCTCAGTGTTTGTAACTTTACTGCCTTTATATGGTGCGCATGATAATTGTAGCGATGGTGTGATGCCGTTCTCAACGGACCACCACATAGGGCTCAGTAGGAACCGGCAAATAGGTCCGCTCCACCCCAGACACACCTAAAGGCGGAACTAGTGTATCATAAATGTGAAAGACCTCTATTAGCAAGATCGGGCGTACCCTGAAGAAAGATATTGAGTAAGATATATACTCGCGGTGTATCATGTTACGCGTTGACAGTCCGTTGTTCTCCTGGAGAACATGCATGCTATCTGACCCTTTAATTCCCAGAATCCCAAATCGTGTACCAAAATCGCCGAAAAAGCCATCAGAAAAAAATGCCCTTGTAACACCAAAAATAATAAACTACATGAAAGGAAACCCATCCAGATTAAAAACCAAGCAATAACCTTACCCCCCCAATCGGATTCCCACAATGGACTACAGGACTCAGTAGCCATAGCCTGACCCCGGCGGGTAGTCCCCCGATCCGCTTTCGACTACGGTTCCCTTCATTCTTTCTAGCTCTTGGTCAAACATGGCGAGGGGTGGTAGTGACGTCTGCGACGTTGCCCTGACAATCCTAGGTTCGAACTCGGCCGGATCGTAGGTTGGGCTAGGGCTCCACATTGGTTGATCCGGTTGTTGCGGGCTTCGCTCCTGTGCTTGTGACCTCTTTCTAGCCTTTTCTTTCTTCCAATCACCTCTGTTGGACACATGGTCTTTTAACAGTCTTTCGACCACATCGAGCCGGTGTGCTAGGACAAGTCTGTCAGGTTCGGCTAACCGTGATAAGACCTCGTTGCTCAGATCGATCTTTAATCGAGGTGTGATTTCCGTCCAGCGTTTGTCGATAAAGCCGTGTTCGCGGCCTAGCTCCTTATAAACTTCCCGGACCACAGCCTAGACGGTGTTGGTGTCTCAGTTAGCAACGTCTAAGGTGAATAGGGTCTCCACCGGACTTTTAAGTTTCATAGCGCATTGTAGTGTTGCGGGTCCGTGGAGAAGCGTAGACTACCCCTACTAACCTGTATGTTTATCCATCTATCCTGAGGGCTTGGTAAGTCGGGGTTCTCCTCTCCAAAAAGATCTCTCAGAAGGTCCTCCTTGCGTTTCCTTGTCGGTGTTTTTCGCTTTGACTGTGAATCCATTGAATCGACCTCTACTGGACAATCTAGGTATAAAACCGTAAAGTTCGAAAAGAAAACTGTTAAGGTGTTAAAGAGGGTGCGGGGGGAAACAACGAAAGAGAAAAGAAAAAGGTACAAGGTTATTCAGCGTCCCTCGGCAGGAGAATTAAATCCAAGCTTTTATGAGCATACAATTGGAAAACCGTCGAACTCGGAGACTCGTCAGGATTGCGGAATAAAGATTAGGTGGATCTCCCTCTCTCTCGTTTTGTATTTTTCCTAGGTGGATCTTACAGATCTTGATAAGTTCTAACCCCCAGCCCTACCCTGCAATTTATTCTCTTGGGTTCCTTTTCGTCCCGCTAGTTCGAAACACGATCGTGTGATACAAGCAAATTCTTAGTCAACAATAGCGACCGCTTTCCATTTCATCATGCAGCCCCCTGCATACACCCGACATGAATGTTATTGGATCCATTTTCCTGAATGGCAATGTCTTTTCTTGTCAAGAAAAGTTTGTCAGTTAAGATTTCACCAAGTCAACAAGCGGCAGCTAGCGGGTAATCCTCGTAAGGTGCCTGGCAATGCCTGTTGCGGCTTGGAAGCTGCTAAATTGGTGCTAGTCCTCGGTAACGTTAAGTGGCACAATAACCATAGAGTTCTAGCTAGTTCAAGCATAATTACACAAAATTCGACTCAACATCGCAGCCCTTTTCTAGTCCGAAAAAGGGGGAGAATGTACTGGGAAGTACACTTTGGTGATAGACTGACCGCGTCCAATCATAAATTTATGAAGTGAGACTTTCCACTTCCGCGGTGTACTTCGCCACCAACAATTATTTTTCGTGCTACTGCGTGGGATGGTGCAGCTAACGGGGACCCCCAAATAAATTTTTGGGTCCCTCATTGTCTTGGGGATCTTAATCATGCTAGGGGTCAGGGTCCTGAAATATCGCTTTTTGGCTTTTTATTACTGGGCTGAAAAATTGTTCAGCTCGCTGTCCCTTTTGCAATATTGCCAACCCTTGTTTTTCGGTTCCCTAAACGAAAAGAAAACAAAGAAAACCCTCACTATCGGTTGCGAGAGAAAGAGAGCTAGAACCGAGAAACATCAAAACACCAACTTTGTCCCGATAAAACCCTGCTGGTTTTTACAAAGTCAAATCACGACGCTTCAATGTTGTTGAGACCACAAAAAAGGGGACACCTGATTTCGTCTAGCAGGCCTCTTGAGACCCTTTACAATATTAGTATGACCCCACCTCGTAGTCTGGCCCACCTTGCACGTTTCTAAATCACTCGATACTGACCCGCGGCTTTACCTGTAAGTTGGCTTGCCGTATAAGTTACACAAAATCCAAACAAATCAGCCAAATCAAAAGTCTTGATACTGCCCAAAATTCTTGGCGGGCGCCGGCCAAAATTACCCAGCCCTGAAACTTTATCCAAAGATGCAGCACCGCTAACCACGTATCATGCATATTTCTTGGCTTCATATCCCGAGGGTGCATTATACTTCATGTAATATGCACGGGTCAGAAGAGCAGCTGGTGGTGGAAATGGAGGGGAATTTGGTTCTGGATTTGAAAAGGTTCCACAGGCGTTTCCTTCCTTCTTTTTGTTTTTTTCCTTTTTCTTTTCGTTTTCTCTCTCTCCAAAGTGCTTCGATAAGATGGGAAGGTGCATATGCAATGTGCCATTAACCCAAGGATGTCTGCGGACAATTGTGCAATTGTGGATCGCATATCACAAATCTAGTCTAGCACGCGCGCAGAGCTTATCATCGTCCACCGCGAGCCGTATTCAATTGTAGATTGAGGAAATTATTTCCAATTTAAACCAATGTTATCTAACCGAACATACTTTGGATTTTTATTTTGCAGCGCTAATTAAAGCTCTTCCTCGCAATTAATTCTCCAACGCAAAATCTCCAGATATAAATACTTCGGGGGCTAGCTTTCTTTGAACCAATTTTATATGAACCCCGCCCCAAACGCCAGCTTTGCTGCCCCAGGAGCGGTGTGTATCGATTCCCAGTTAATCCCGAAGATCTCACCGAACTCGGTTAATGGACCAATGTCTTCTGTTAGCATCACAGCACGAGGTGATGGTCCTAGCCCCGGAGACAAATCCACTTCATTAAGCAAGCATGATACAAATTCCTGAAACCCAATCAGAAGAGCATTCCTTGGTACCAAATTTGCCGCCGCGCGATACCGACTCCAGCCAGATGCTGCTTGTGTCTCGATTTGCGTCCCTCCTGGTATATCCTCCAATTCAACGTGTTGGTTGATGTCCTTCTGACCCCAGAACATACACCACCGAACGTTGAGTGCAGTCTCATCCAAACCCCCTATACTCTTATCGATCAATTTGTGGGCTATGAGGTCGTAGAGGGTTCCAGCTGTCAATACGGTCTGTGTTTGACAGCACGTTACATCTTCGTCCGCTGCATCGCCAGCATCGGTCTCCTGGGGTATACCACCCCCAGCAAGAGCACCAAATCGTGAGTTCTCGTCTGCCGAACTTCTTTTGTGCTCATGAGGAACTGTAGAACCGCAGAAGCCGACAGCAGCTTGCCGGAAGTAAGTGCCGCCCAGTCCCGTCGACGTATCTAGAACTCTTAACAGTTCAACCGACGGTTGAGAAAGAAGCATCCTCCTCCAGCTAGCTTCTTTCCTGCTCCATGCTTCCCCACGTCTTCCCTTTGCCCTGTCCCAATCGACGTCTTTATACCATAATAAATCCTGAAAAAAATTCGGGACAGTGCTGATCGGTCCCTCTGAATTGGTATTTTGGAACTTATTGGTATAAAAACCTGGAAATGCCCAGTATAGCAGAGGGTTTAATTTTGGCTTCGTAACTATTTGAGCCGGCGGACGATTGAAATCAGGTTCTCCATGCGAATTCGGTAAAGCCTTGAAGAATAGTGCTTCCTGTATTTTGCTGCTGGTTTTGATTACCGTGTGGAAAGTCGTATTCACCCGCTGCGACAAGAGCAACGTTCGCATTGGCAGGTCCAGAAGAATCTGCTCCAGCAACTCTGGAATTGCAAATACTCGCTGTGTCACAAGCACCTTTTCGGAGTTCTCCATTGTGCACTGACCGTCTCGAGTTTTCGAGTCCTTTATCCCCTTTTCTTGTGGTTTGGGGTCCAGAATGTGGTGCAATCACGTCGCAGTCGGATTATCTGACAATCAGCTCGGCCCTGCGGCTGACATGCACGGGTATGCAAGAAGGGCGCTAGATAGCGGATGGTGTCAAAGCTGAGGAACAAGAAAATTCCGTAGAAATCGAGTGTTTTTATGCCCAAATTTGATTTCCGCGATGAGTCGAATTTGGGCGAATCGCCGAGAAAATTCAGGAACCTTCGCACATGTTCTACAAGGCACTCGATGGGGAAAGGTGGAATCACGAAAGGATCCAGTTCAGTGGTCAACTTGCGACCTGGAACTCTGACCCATGCGCCGCCAAGGAAGTAAGATATGTGTTACATCTAACGGCACGTTCCGACCCAGCGATCTCCAGTGAGAACTGAACACATGCTGCATTGTGTTACGGCATCATGTGGGTGTAGGCTACTGGTTCTTTCATGAGAGTACAAATGTCCCTCATAGCCTCATCCTGAATCCAGCAAACGAAGTTGTGCGGCCACTGCAATATCATGATTATCTGCGCCACAGAAATGCCACCTGTTGTAACTGAGCCACACAACGCAATCCTTAGTCGTAAATACATGCTTCGAGCTATGCTAGAAGCTATATTGAAAGCGGCCCCAGGCAACGTAGTAATTGTATGTCCATATAGTAGAGCGTATAGAAATTGTATCTTTAAACGCTCCAGTAAAGAGACATGGCCCGTTCATCTTTTTTGCTTCTACATATTTTCTCTCAAATAGGCCATCGTGGCAATAAATCTCGTATCGATCCCACGCACGACTGATCGTGCCGCCTCTAGTTCGAAAACTGAAGCAGTTACAAAACGTCTGCGAGACTGCCAGGCACCCCAATTACATTCTAAGCCGAGTCTATACCAAGGGGTATACTGCAAGATAAAGCTAACGCCCTCCAGATTAGGAGCTGCCACGCGACTTTCAGGGCACAACCTACACGGGCACTGACATCACGATGTCAGTTGACGCCGGTTCCATGGCCCATATCTTGGACCTGCAAATTGAATTAACTCATACTTTCAGGAGCAAAAATCACTTTAATTCAAAACGCAACGAAGTGGACATCCTGCCGTCAGGGCTAGGGAGTAGGCACATTGCCAGGCACCTATGTATAAATAGTCTTACCCAACGTATACCATTGTCGTTTTTAACTCTTGTATTCACATTTCATTCTCGCTGCTGTAGTCCTAGTGACGCATAAATTTACATATCTCAGTTCACAGTTCACAGTTCAAGGTCAATCTCCAGCTGGCCATGAATATCTCACCTTCTTCCTTCCTGCTGTTTCTATTATCCATAGTCATTCTAAATGCACTCACCGTTCCTCATCATTATAACCCCAGACGAGGCGTTGAGCCTCGCCCCAATCAACCGCCTCTAGCTTCCCCGAATAGCGGGCCTATGGAAAAGCGAAAGGAACCATGTCCTGAAGAACCTACACCTACGGAACCAGAATCGCAAACGAGTAGCCAAAGGAGTTCCTCTACGATGTCGATGCCGATTCCCATTAGTTCCACAACGGCATCTTCAACTCGACAATCTAGCTCGTCCGGTTCTCGACCTTCTACTTCAAGGACTACAGAATCAGAGTCTAGGAGCTCTTCCACTTTGTCTCTCGTTACCGCCACTAGTTCTATCTCATCCTCTTCTATCCGTATTACCTTCTCTTCGTCTTCTCGTGCGCAAGGTTCCGATTCTTCGTCTTCCACAGTATCGTCTCGTTACTCCAGCACTGGTTCTACCCTTTTTTCATCCACGCGCGCCACCTCTTCCTCATCTTCTCGCTTGTCACTCTCCTCTTCTTCCGCCATATCCTCCACCGGTTCAATAACTTCTAATTCGGCCACTACATCGTCAAGAATCGCTACCTCACCACCCTCTACAGTCACCGCCTCGTCCTCTTCTAGACCTACATCTTCTACCCTCCCACCTACCCCGACGATAACTTCTTACATCACCCTCACAATCACCAGAACCGCAGATTGCACTTCCGTCATACCTCCCACTGTGCCAACCCCTCCACCCTCCTCCCCGCCGACCACTTCAACTTCCACCCGCTCCACAATAACTCTCACAACAACTACCACCCTCTCCCCACCTTCATCCTCCTCCTCCTCAACTTCCCTATCACCCGGACCTAGCACTGTGACTACCATGCAATCGAGCTCAACCCAGCAAACCAGCTCCAGCTCCGCCGGTAATACTTCTAGATCAACTTCAACCGTCACCTCTACGCGAAATACAGGTAGCACAATGACTCGTACGACCACCATCACCAGATCAAATACGTCAGAGGAGTGCACTTGCATAATCACCACTACCAGCAGCTCGGCTTCATCCACATCCTCATCCTCATCCTCGCCCTCCACAGTCACCACTCAAAGAACAGGCAGCACAACAACCCGCACCACCACAACCACCAAACCAAATCCAGGAGAAGTATGTATTTGCACCACAATCACCAGCAGTCCCTCCCCATCAGCAACCGTGACAACTTCTACCAGCACCTCCAGAGCCTCTACTTCCAGCTCCACTTCCACGAGCATGTCATCGGGGACATCTCCATCGTCGACAACGACTAGAATCGCCACGACATCGTCATCACTGCAAGGCTATCCGCCGCCTGTGGTGCCTAGACCTACGACGTCGACTTCAACTTCGACTATTCCGGCGGGGGGTTACATGTAGATTTCGGAGTAGGTTACTGGTATAGCCGTCTTGTGGATCGGAAAGGAGAGGAAGCGGTAACTCAGCTGTATGTGTTCAGACAGGTTTGATTTAAAATCTCCGTAGAACGGAAGGTGAATGATGGACATGTACGAGTTCTTCTACGCAAGCAGTATTCAATCTTATCCAGGTGGGTATGTTTACTTGATCTATCTCCGCAGCGTACTCCCCGTAGTACCAAGTACCTGTCATTTGTTCCAATATCTTGAGTTCAGAGCACACCTGGCTTTCAATTAATATATATCGTACATCACCGGCATCGATCCGAACCTTCCCCTTAATTTTCTTTTATCCAAATTATTACCATTGTTCCCTCCTGTTTTAAATTTTCTAAATAAAATATACAAAAATATTATCCACCTATTGCTTTCTCGCATCATCTCCGACATAGGTACCGTACCTCATGCCGACTTCACTCATCCCAATACCTCCCCCTCCCATTCAACCCCCACCAAACGGACAGTAGAAGCACAATACTATAATACACACTCATCTCCCACATCATACAACGCTACCAACAGGGACAGATTCCATTTAAATAGAAAAAAAAAAAACCATGGTTATACTTCCCACTATAATTTTGCTCCCTCTTCTTGTTGCTCCTGACAGTAAAAAGACTTTCTGGCTTTGCTTTCGCTTGATATACATGATGAACGTAGGATGTACAATGCGATAGGATGTTAGACAGGATGTAAAGGAAAATGGTCGGTCACCGCTTGCATATAAAAATGTCAAGCCTTCTGACCACCGACGAGAGCATACAAGCTAGCAAATAGCCAAAGGAGCATTTAAATACACTAGTAGAAAGATAGCAATACCTGCTAATATAAGGTTTTTTAAAAAGGAAAGGAAGAACGCCGCTCAATCGCTAATGCTAATCATAGAAAATGAGAAGTAGAAAAGAAGGACACAAAAGTGACTCAGGTAGAGGAAGTCTCAAACGGACGTGTTGAAAATGTCGAAGGAAACTCGGAAAGTGGTAGGGTGGGTGGATGTTGATGGTTATTAAGTTGAGGAAGTGTGTATCGTATGTAAAACCAGATGGAGGTTGCCCGCCGACCATCCTTCAAGTTGTCTACAATTGCTGTCGATAAAATCCAAGCAAAGGCTATGAACAAGTTCTCTAACAAAGTTTTCCACCTTAGTAGGAGGGTGTTCTGACGAAACCGTCACGTCGGCCATCCTTGCGAGGTCTCTTGAGAGTGGATAGAAGAGCATCGAGTTCGAGGAAGTTTGAGTCATTCGCCGCGAACTTAACGTGGCGCTTCGAGACGATATGCTATTGAAATGTTAACTCACAATTTTGTAAAGTGAATACTCGGGAACATACCTCATCAAAGTCGTCATACTTATCACGGCAGTTTTCGCAATAACCTGCCTGTGCCACTTTCTTGACTTCTTTAGCAACCATCTCGCTTCGAGTTCGCTTAAGATTCTTCCTTTCGGTCTTGACTTCCAGTCGAGTATCTTCACCAACCACCTGTAAGGTTGTAGTCGCGGTTTGTCGGATGCCAACATTTGTCTTTTCGAAGACCCGCCTATTGAGTTTTTGCACGTCCCTGCTAGTCCCTGCCTTGGCCCCAACAGCGGCGGTATTTGATGAAATGGTTTGAGAGACAACGGCAGATGTTGGGCCGGTTGTTCGCATCCCAGAAGCGACCGGTTCATATCCACGGATGATGCGGAGATCCTGTCGGGCTCTCTGGGTTTGCTTTAACTTTTCCAAGCGATCTCCTGTCTTTTTGACAGCCGTAGCTGCAGCGGCGGTTGCCATATCCCGGTCCATCTTGTTCTCAAGGCTATTCAATGGCTTGCGTTCACCACTAGTTTTTGCATTCGATGCTTCATTCGAGGTGGATGTAGTAGCCTTCAATGAGCGACCCCTAGGTGGAGGCTCCATGGCACTTAGCTTTGCGGGGTTGTTTTCCTTTTGTTTCTCCTTTGCAGCTTTAACTTCCGCCTCCTTTTCCGCATCACGTTGATAGGCACGTTTTGTATCCGGGTCGAGAACAAAGGGGCACCTCCCTTCTCTGTTAGAACGGAACTGCGGCCACTCGCCTTCTTCCGGTGCTTTGACCGTGGTGTACTCTCTAACAATGAAAGGGCGGTATCGACCAGTAGCATCACCGACCATGACAAAGGGGCCTTTGAAATAGTACATGTTAGGCAACTGTTGCGACCCCTTAAGTTTTTCTTGACGCAACAGAAGATCTAGTCCTTCTTCTTCTCGCTTTAATCTGGCGGCTGCGGCGGCTTCTTCCTTGGCTGCATTTGCGGCGAGACGTTGAAGTTTACTTGGAAGGGTTTTAGTGGGTGCGGTCGTTGCAGTGGATGCTTGTGCTGCTGCTGCTGCTAATGTTTCTTCGTCGAAGCTTTCGTGGAGAGCAGTAATCATCCTTTCAAGCTTTTCGGACGTCCAAATCTTCTTTCCATGATTACGAGCGAGTACGAGGATGTCTCTATGGTCATCGTAAACGTTCCTAAGTCTGTCAGCATGCTTAATACATTGTAGGTTGGGAGCTAAACGTACATCTTGACAAGTACGGACTGGGACTGCCCCTTCAAACTCGCATCGAGAAGCTTTGGATTGATAGTGCCAGACCCAGTGTTGCTTTGTTCCTTAGAGAACTCGGGGGGAACATCGCCCCTGTCTGTGATCACGTGGGTGACCGCAGTAATAGAAAACGATGTCATGATTGTCTATACATTGCTGCAATTAGTTTATGGTTTACACATTTAAATATTTATAATTGAAACACTTACCGAGCCAACATCAAGGAGCTTGTGACGCAACTCTTCCTGCTTTTCAATAGCAACAGATTCGTCGAGGTAGAACGTTGATGCAGGGAAAATCTTTCGATAATGCCTCTGCCATTGTTTAACCTGTTCAACATCTGCTGGAATAGCATTCTTATCCTTCGATTGCTTCTGCAATTGTGCTTGGGACTGCCTCTTCCTCGCCTGGATATCAATCTTATCGTGTTGAAAGACTGGAGGAGGGTGTCGAGAGGTTACATTAACCTTTGTCCTCGCAGCCCTCGAGTGAACCGCTTCCCGTTTCGCAATGGCATCGTTACGACTCGGTGTCTTTGGGATCAATCGAATCTTTGAGGGAGTCGTCAATCGATTCTCCTTCTGTTCTACGGCCTGGTAGACATCGTCAATGTGTGCCTTTTTAGCAGGAGGGGGTCCTAGGATGTCGCGTGAAGGTTTGGCCGGCCTTTTGGCGGGGATCGCCGTTTTTGTTGAATATGGGGAGAGGGCATTGTTCTGGATGTTGGAGAGAGGAACGCGACGAGACATGGATGGAACCGGCGAGACTGGAATCGAGAGCATTTGGAGAAAATCGGAGGAGGGGAGGTTGAAGAAAAACGCTTAGGAATAAATCGATGTTCCTAAGGCGTCTTGTTGTATCAATTCAGCGGGTCATTGAAAAGCGGTTGAGGACGTTGTTGTTTGTGAGGTCGTAAATAATAACAGCCAATTGAAAGATGCGGAACAAGACTATGCGAACAAAACCAACAAGAGCGAGAGCAAAGACAGCAATGCAAGAGACAAGTAGGGAAGAGGACGAAAAGGAGATAGATGAGGGAATATGAGATGAGATGAGGTTCGAGATTTGAAGTGAGATGTTAGTGGACCGGGTGTAACAAAGTAGAGGTACACGCGAAACCACAAAGGGATCTTAGTCGTGTTGTTGTTTCCTCCAAACAAAAAAGGTGACTTTTGGAAGACCCGTGATTCCGAAAGAATAAACGCCCCAGACAAAGCAAGAAAAGACGACGAAGTTCTTCCAGAATGTTAATTCTGATAGAAGAAAGTTAGGAGGGACGAGATGAGATTTATTGTTCGAGTCTCTCCCCTCATTTGATTTGTGTGGTTTGTATGGGTACATACAAGCAAAGGCTGGCTTGTCTGGCTGGCTGGCTGGCTGGCTGGCTGGGGGTTGATGTTTTTGTGTGTACCAACAAATAAACAGACAATTTTGGCTGGCCGTCCGTACCATGCCAGCCAAACAGGCCTGCCTTCCCATACAAAGGATACATACACCCTCCCCCAAAAGTACGCGCCATCCCTGCACCCTGCCTGTCCGCTCGACAACCCGTCCGCAACCCGCCCAGATTGAGTTTAGAGCCGCACACACAAAATAATAATAATACCATCCCCGTTTCAGGCAATGGAACCATTCATTGGACGACATGACGGAATAGAAAACGACGAAGAAGGAATTTGGAGTTTTGAATCAATTCCTCCCCGCAATTCCTCACCGACCGACGACGGGAGAGCGTTACTTTTTTGTCCAGCTGCATGTTTCTTATCGGGGAGACCACGCTGCCTGGTCGCATGTGCATTATCGGCTAGCAGCTGATAGACGCAGATTCCTCCTGCATCTACCAGCATGTCATAGCCACCAAAAAAAAAGTACAAGTACATTCGATTATTCTTTTGTAAATCTGCCTAGATTAATCAATCCTGTCAAACATTTCATGGATATTTATATTGTCGACATGCATAGCAGAGGGCAATTCATTAATATATTTATATTATTCTTTCCGAACACTTAAATACGTAGTATATCCCTTCTAGCAGCCGCAATTGTTTCACCTTTATATTTCTGTCTCTCAGCATTTTAAAGGGTCTAGGAGCCATTCGCAAATTTTTCTTTTTCGGCTTCACTCCTTTTGCTGTGATCGCGTGAGCAAGGAACAACAATAACAATAATCATACATCCAAAACGGGTGTTGTTGTTGATGTCCCCAGCCATCCCCTTGTGGTATTTTGCACCCTCAACACCAATGAATTAGAGATCGAAGTTAGGATCATGATATTCTGCTTGACGTAAAGTCACAGCCATTGAAAAGGACAAATATTCGCCAATAAGGTTATATTTCAGTCTATTTTGCAACAACTCTCCCATATGTTGGTAATCCACAAATTTAAATTAAAATATATGTCCCTACGCCCGCGCCCGAACAACATCCACATCGTCAATATTCAAATATCTATTTCTTCTTCGCAATCCCCACACTAATTTTCTCCGCTATAACAGGATATACCCTGCTAAACATATCTATCCCGCAGAACATTCGTTAGTTAATAAATTTAGGTACATCCATGGTTGTGTAAAAACATAAGTGATACTTACCAAGTGCTTTCTCTTGAACCCTCGGAATCGCTCCTCCCAGATGGGCCGCCACATTTTTCACAAAATTCTCTTGCTGCCCCTCCTGCTTCCCCAGCATATCCCAAAACGCCCTCGGCTGAACAAAATCATCTTCAACAACCTCCGACGCAAACCCCACAACCTTTCCAATCCACTCCTCGTGCCCCCCAACCGCATACCCGCTTGCACCAACCTTTCCTGTGAACCTTATCGGTTTCAGGTCGGAGCCAACGTAGTTTGGATCGCTGCCGTAGTTGTCGGTAAAGGTCATCAAGCCGTCGCGTTGGAAAGGGCAGTAGACGCGGGAGACGGCCCTGTTGCAGGGGAGTTGTTGGTAGTTTACACCAAGACGGTAGCGGGCAGCGTCGTTGTAGGCGAACATGCGGGCTTGTAGCATTGGGTCGGCAGAAGGGGCGATGCCGGAGACCATGTTGGAGGGTGAGAAGGCGGCTTGCTCAATGTCGGCAAAGTAGTTTCCAGGCTGGGGTAAGTTAGGTTGTGTTAGCATCACACTTGGCCGCTCTCTTACTTAGATTAGCAATTGGCACTTACATTTCTATTTAAGGTAAGCTTGCCGACCGGGATTAATGGGAAATCCGCATGAGGCCAAATCTTTGTCATATCAAAAATATTCCAGCGATAAGTTTCCGCTTGCTCGGGCGTCATTACTTGGAAGAACAATGTCCAGGTTGGATAATCTCCTTTAGCAATAGCACCCCATAGGTCTGCAGTGTGGTTCCCAGGAGCTTCACCGGCCAACTTGATGGCCTCGTCGTTCGTTAAGCTCTCAACACCCTGGTTTGATTTAATGTGGATTTTGACATAGTGGAAGGTGCCATCCTGCGTGAAATACACGTATTAGAATATGTACAGTTATATGGTTGGTAGTGGTGTACTCTCACCTCCTTAGTCAACTTGTATGTGTGGCCGCTGTAAGCGTTGATATGCCTGACAGACTTTGGGGTACCCCGATCGCTAAATAGAGCCATAAGAGCATGGATACCCTCTTGGTTGTTGTTGTGGAAGCTACGAGATCATTAGCCTTAAATAACTCTCGAGTGGTGTGTTCAAAGCGAACCTACTCCCAGAACTGATAAACCAATGTCAGTTTTATAATAGACAAGGCAAATCACAACTAAAGTTACATACCATGGTAGGATCGACTAAATTTGTAGCCGGATGCCTCTTATGAGAGCGGTTAAGGGATGGAAATTTGAGAGGATCGCGAACAAAGAACACCGGCTACCAGAGTTAGTGTATTTACTATCCTCCGCAACAATATAACAACAAAAGAACACATACGATGCTATTAAAGACCCAATCCTGATTCCCCTCCTCTGTGAAAATCTTCATACCCCACCCCCTCACATCTCTCACAGTATCCGACCCACCTCTCTCCGGTCCAACCGTTGAAACTCTAAGCAAAACTTTCGACTTCTTCCCGATCCCGTCCAGAAACTTGGCGTCCGTCAACGCGGATACATCATGCGTGACTTCGAATTCACCCCAGGCACCGACTGCCGCGGCGTGGACCACTCTTTCGGGAATTCTCTCGCGGCTAAAATGGGCGAGAGTTTCAATGAGCTGAGTGTCTTGCAGGAGCATTAATCCTTTGATGTTGTCGCCACCAAAGTGTTGAGCGGTGACGGCGCTGGCGTAGGGTACGCCTGATTGGTTGGTTAGCTTTGGTTTAGACCAGACAGTATGAATAAAGCATACTCACCTTCAGCGAGAGTATATACTGGAGCATCGGAGGCCATATTTATCTGGCAAACTATTAGATTATCGGAGTTTTTATAAAAGTAAATTTAGTGGCGTTACTTGAAAGCAATAGAAGCAATCGAATACTGCTTTGCGTAGAACCTGCGAGCCGTAGATTTATATCTACGTTCACACGTACGGGATACCCACATTGCTCCTCGTAGCCAAGAGAATCTCAGGTTGCGATAAAGAAAACAGTAAAAATAAAATTTAAATGCGACCTGATGTCATGTCAAGCCCCGTACATTAGGCGGTGAGCGAAACACAAAATCCACCACACAATTTGTTGCATTTCTTTCCCTCCATGCCGATTGGCTAAAACCAGAGAGCCAAAACCAGAAACCAAAACAGACTCGATGTTTAGAGCTCTCAGTGTAACATTGCCATGGTCCTCGACTTGTCTCTAACAACAAAATTTTAAAGATTCTACCGGAACCCCACGGAATTGATTGACAAGGCTTTTTTTTCTTGCCTCATCGTCGCACGAACCCCTAGGATTATCTAATCCCTTCAAAGGTACAATTATCAAATATTAATCCGGTCTCGCCCGCGCTTGCTGCTAGCAAGAAAACTTAGAGAAGATCGCGATCGTATGGTTTGCCGCGTCATCTATGCCTAATACCTTTCAACACCATGTAACCAAAACTCCCATCCGACGTGGTCCGCAACTCGCTGCCCGGCCGAGGCTAGCGGTCTGGCTAAAATTTCAAACAATTCAGGGACGCACATTCATTACTCTTCGCACTGTGCGACTCCATTGAGGCTCAATGTAGGACTATTCGCGTCATAGTTGGTACAATACCCCTACATCCTACCCCGTCCCATCCGGGATGATCCGCGGTCAAGGAAGGCCCTGTTGGATATCATGAATGCGGTTCGTGGAAGATTGTTTAAGCTTTTTGAGACATACGCGAGTGTATGGATTGGCTTGCCCGTTATCGTGATACGCTGCCCACGTCTATGGTATGTCTTTTCGGGCATCACGGCGACGTTGTGTGATTGGAACATGTGGGTATGAGTGGGAGATACCATGATGTCATATCCGAGGGACTTCGGTGGACATCATCAGTGAAAATTGAACAGTAAGGCTTTGGAAAGTGGATATATAGAGGTGAAGGTTATCGTTCATTGAGGAGAAGATTCATAAATATCATCAGCAACATCCTCATCTTCTTATATCTACAATAGAAACACCGGAAGCTCCTAGATTATATATTGACGACATACATCTCCTTACAACTTCTTGACTATTATTAATCAGATAATATAATACGATATAATATAACCACCGTCCACCACAATGCCTGTCGTCACCAGCGTCAAGGACAGCTCTCACTTTGATTTTATTGTCGTTGGTGGCGGTACCGCAGGCAATGTCGTGGCCGGACGTCTTGCCGAGAACCCAAATGCCACGATCCTCGTCGTCGAGGCCGGTGTCGGCAACCCAATGGAGATAGAGGAGATCATGACCCCATCAAACGCCATGAACCTTCGAAGCTCAAAATGGGATTGGGCCTACAAGACCACCATTGTCAAGCGTAACGACTATGAACGTATCGAAAAGCCAAACACCCGTGGTAAGGCTCTCGGTGGGAGTTCCTCCCTCAACTACTTTACCTGGATCCCCGGTTGCAAACCCACATTCGATTATATGGAGGAGTTTGGCGGTGAAGAATGGACGTGGGATAAGCTTCTTCCATACCTTCGCAAGTCCGCCACCTACCATGACGATGACCAGATATATCCATCCGATCTTAGCAAGATTGGTGCTGGCGGTCCACTTCACATTTCTCACGCTGAACTCCTCCCAGAGTTAGCTCCCTTCCGTGATGCTCTTACCAAGGCATGGTTGTCGCAGGGTGGTGTCCTGACCGAAAACATCTACGACGGTGAAATGATTGGTCTCACCCACTGCGTCGACTCCATCTACCACGGCCGCCGATCTGGTTCCTTCTTGTTCGTTCCCGACTCAAAGAAAAACATCACCATCCTGCCAGAAGTCCACAGCAAGAAGCTAATCATCGATAAGGCCAACTTGACCGCTAAAGGCGTTACTGTCATTGACAAGTCTGGCAATGAACTCGACTTCTACGCTGACCGCGAGGTCATTCTTGCACAGGGTGTCTTCGAGTCCCCAAAGCTTCTCATGCTGAGCGGTATTGGCCCCAAGGCCGAACTCAACAAGTTCGATATTGAAGTTCTCGTGGAATCTCCACACGTTGGCCAGAACTTGATCGACCACCCTGCCGTTCCATTTGTCCTCAAAGTTAAGGACGACCTCTGCATGGACGATGTTCTCCTCCGCAAGAACAACAAGAACGTCGCTGCCAAGGCCATCTACGCCAAATACCACTCCGGCCCAGTCGGCTCCGGCCTTCTAGAACTCGTTGGCTTCCCACGTATCGACAAATACCTCGAAAACGATGCCGAGTACAACAGGCGCAAAGCTGCAAACGGTGGTAAGGACCCATTCTGCCCTGATGGCCAGCCTCACTTTGAACTCGACTTTGTCGGCATGTTCGGTTCAGCTTTCCAATGGCACTACCCGATCCCCAAGCAAGGTTCCCACATCAGCGTCGTCGTCGATCTCGTCCGTCCAATCTCCCCACCAGGAGAGGTCACCCTTAACAGTGCCGACCCTCTCGTCCAGCCAAACATCAACCTCAACTTTTTCGCCGATGAACTCGACATCATCGGTATGCGCGAGGGTATTCGCTTCAGCTACGACGTTCTTACCAAGGGCGAAGCCTTCAAGGATCTCGTCGTCAGCGAATATCCATGGGAGATGCCTCTCGATGACGACGAGGCGATGTACCGTGCCGTTCTCGATAGATGCCAGACCGCGTTCCATCCTCTGGGTACCAACCGCGTTTCCAAGGATATTGGACAGGGTGTCGTTGATGCTAGCCTCAGGGTTCACGGTGTTAAGAATCTTCGCGTTATTGATGCTTCTGTCCTTCCGGTTATGCCTGACTGCCGCATTCAGAACTCTGTCTACATGGTTGGCGAAAAGGGTGCTGATGCCATCAAGGCTGCCCACAAGGATCTTTACTAAGCATTGGACCTGCTAGTAGATCTGATAGGTTGGGTATAAATCGTGAGAATTAATTACTGGCGTTTTAATAAAACGGGTGAGCAGATATATGGGAGAACGGTCATCAGCTGGCGTCGTTTATATGAACTTATGGGCAGCGTTTTCAATAGGGTTGGCGACTTTGCATTGGAAGCTTGGGTATAAAACTGTTCAATATTTATCATTTCCATCCTGCTATTAGAAACTTCAGATGTAAGATTAGATTGCTAAAATGTCAATTTTCTTTGGTTCTATCTACTCTATCGAATCGATGTCGTCGTTCAAAACAAAAAATTGAGACGGCAGTATATTTTATTTTGATACAACCTTATCTAGATCAGCGCCGCGCGGATATGCTAATAGCGCTATGAATGGGGCAGCCGACAGGACAACGCATATTCCTATTCCAACTTTTGAATATAGCAACGTTAACATGTATATAGTTGGCGGAACCTTACGAGTAAGCAAAGTAAGAATAAGAAGTCGGGGAAGCTAGGATGGTCCGTACGATCCTAGATTGCCGCACCTCGGACTTGAGTCGTTAGAGGGACAGCCAAGATTACTGGTGGAATATAAGCAGGTCCAGGCACTAGGGCCAAAAACTCCACTATATCAGCAATATACATGAGTTAGATAGGCGGGAGATCCGACTGCTAGTTTCATTTAGATTTAAGAAAGGTCGGGTCGTATACGGTTCTGACCCGGTTGCGGCGAGTCAGTAACGTTTCGGGTTTGCTTGTTTTAGCGTAATCTCAGAAATTATATTATTCGCAATACACCATGGCTGAGCTCATTTCAGCATGTAATTATCTAAGGGCGCTATATAGGAATACTTGAAATACCATCCTATTTTAAATGGTGCCTGTGTATATATATATGCGATGAGGCCACCCTAGAAGACAAGCATGCCTACGCTGCATGCGTTGAATCTGCAGTAATCAAATCTTAGCCTCCTAAACCCCAGCATTGTAATTCACCATCCCATCTCCTTCAAGGGGGCCTAGATATCGCGTGCCCCCTCCATGCATATTCCGACGGACGGTCAAGAGATCTAAACCCTTCTTCACACACCCAGTCCCCCTCCTTCCCCTTCCCTCTTCTCCTGTGACCCCATGCTCCACGGCTGTACAACCCTGACCAAAAACAAGATAAGCATTGGAAAATGAGATGAAAAAAAAAAACAAAATAGTCTACAGGCATATGCAATAATTTGTAAGAATGTGCATAAAATAAATAATCTGTTCGTTTTTCCTTTCGGGGTGCGAGAGAAACAGGCGATGGTTTTCTGGGACATGGTACGCACGTGATCCCGGAACCCGCGCCGTCGTACCAAGACGGAGCAATAAACCCGCTGGAACAGGCATAACAGGTACGCAGGTGCACCAACAGGCGCACCAAGATTGTTTCAATTAAGGGACATTTTTTTTTGATTTTCCTTGACCCCTCTCACTGGGACTGCTGGGGTTGATAGTTACCAAGGGGCTGCATAAGAGGAAAGAGGGGAAGTTTGTAGGGTAAAGTTCTAAGTACTGCGTTAAAAGTGTGTTTTGAGGCCATTGTTCGTCTCGAGAGGCCTAGAGACCGTTCGTGTTGGTTGTGATAATTTTACCCTGCAGAAGAGAAACAGAGGCACAACGCAAAATATACTGTTGCATTCTTAATTTCGAGATTGTGAAAGAATGATATTCTCAAATTTGCATTCACGTCATGAACAAGGAAAGAAAGGAAAGTTTCTCAAAGAAACAGATATATTTATAGTTGAAGATATTGGATTAAAGAAAACTAGATACAGTGAACGTTCATCGACGCAGCTTCTACAAGCAATAGGTAATAAAGAACTTCTACAACAAAGCGAGAGGCTTAAACGGACGCCAGTGCTCAAATTTAAGCGGCAACGGCACCGACACCCTTCTCGATTTCGGCGTGTTGCTTGGTACGAGAAGCCTTGTTGGGGTTGGGGGCGTTGAAGACCTCCTCCAACTCTTCGAGGGTACGACCCTTGGTCTCGACGAAGACGAAGTAGATGAGAACAGCAGCGAGTGCGTCTAGAAAGGGTGACAGTTAGCATTTGAAGACTTTGAGATTGTGAATTTTTAATAGCAAACTTACTCTCAGCGATGAACCAGTAGTAGTACTTCCAGCCAATGTTGACTTGGGCAATGGAGGTGACGAACAAGTTGTAGAAACCGGCAAGACCGATGAAGAGACCGTTAAGAGCCATACCCTTGGCACGAGTCTCGTACTTCAAGCACTCGACTGGGTACAAGGCTTGCATAGGAGTCATGGTGATGGAGTAGGTGACACCGAAGAGGTAGATGAAGGTGATGACAGCGTTGGACATCTGGGTGTTGGGGAAAGCCTCCTTAACGGGGTCGTATTGGGAGGAGAGAGCAGTGATGATGGCGAAGTAGATGGTGAAAGCGCATTCACCCCAGAACATGAGGGTACGACGACCGAATCTGTCGACGATGGAGGCACCGACGAGGGCGAAGATGAACTGGACGACAGTCATCAAGGCAGAGAGGAGACGTTGAGTGTTCTCGTCGTTGACACCAGCACCCTTAAGAGCGTATGGCATGAAGTAGGAAATCACAGCGTTACCAGCCCACTGTCCGATGAAGGCCATGAGGAAAACCATTCCGATACGCCACAAGTTACCCTTGCTGTTGAAAACCTCGCGGTAGTCCCACCATTTCTTGTCAGAACCTTCACGGGAGATGGACTCCTGGAATTCGCGGATCTGGAGCTGGACGATAGGATCGTTCGGGTCACCCTCACCGTGGTACTTGGCAAGGATGGCGAGAGCCTCATCGTGGCGGTCGTTGGCGAACAACCAACGTGGGGATTCTGGGAGGAGGAGAGAGAAGATCAAGACGAAACCAGAGAAAACGGACTGGAGGTAGAGTGGAATTCTCCAGCAGTTATCGCTGTCCTTGATGTGGAGACCAGTTCCGTAGGTGACCCAGGAAGCTGGGATAGCACCCATGAACCAGAAAGTGTTGTAGACACCAGTAACGGCACCACGCCACGATGGTGGAGAGATTTCGACGACGTAGGCTGGACCGGCAGAGGCAGAGATGTTGACACCGAAACCGAGGATGAAACGAGCAGCGATGAATTGGCCACGGTTCTGGGAAGCTCCCTGAACGATGGAACCAAGGACGATAAGAGCAGCACCGATGACCATACCCCAGCGACGTCCCCACATGTCGACCATAGGACCGACGAAAGGAGTAGCGACGATACCACCGATGTTGTAGATGGAGAAGAAGATACCAGTTTGAGCACCACCACCTGGTGGGAGACCGAAGAATTTCAAGAAGGGTTCCATAGAGTCTGGTAAAATGTTAGCAAATTGTTCTCGTCGCTACAATTGAAGTTGCGATTTTGTGTACTTACTGATGTTACCCAAGACCATACCGTCGTAACCGTTGATGCAAGAGTTGAGGGTAGCAACCAAGCAGAAAGAGTACAACTGCAAGGAACGAGCAGACCATGGGTTCTGCTTGGAACGAGCTTGAGCGTCGGCGAGAGCGACGGACTCAACGTTCACTTCCTTTCCGTGAATCTGTTCATGCTTGACGGTGCCAAACTCCTTGTTGGCAGCGTCGCTGGAAGAGCGTGTTTCGGCCATTGTTGCGATTGAGCTACAGAAAGTTCCTGGCTTTCTTCAAGCTTTCAATGTTGATTGATAAAAGGTGATCGCGATGCCTTTCCAAGAAGACCTGCACAAGGAGGACGGAAGCGACCCTCTTTATGTATTCGACGGATGGACTGGCAGAAGGTGGACGATCCACGATATTCTGGATACCCCGACCTTTCAAGTCTCTCCACCCCTTCCAACGGCTGGAGTCCCCATGCCACCCTTGTCAAATTGCAATATGATCAATACGGTGAAGGTAAGGTGAGGTCCAGTAAACAGGATCCCGCGTTCGAAAGGCGCGAAACCCATACCCATTGGCAATTGACCGGGTCGTTCACCATTCCTGCGACATGGGTGTCTTGTGTCTTGCCACTCCTTGGATTAATTGCCTTCAAAAAAAAAAAAAAAAAAAAAAAAAAAAAAAAAAAAAAAAAAAAAAAAAAAAAAAAAAAAAAAAAAAAAAAAATTTTTTTTTTTTTTTTTTTTTTTTTTTTTTTTTTTTTTTTTTTTTTTTTTTTTTTTTTTTTTTTTTTTTTTTTTTTTTTTTTTTTTTTTTTTTTTTTTTTTTTTTTTTTTTTTTTTTTTTTTTTTTTTTTTTTTTTTTTTTTTTTTTTTTTTTTTTTTTTTTTTTTTTTTTTTTTTTTTTTTTTTTTTTTTTTTTTTTTTTTTTTTTTTTTTTTTTTTTTTTTTTTTTTTTTTTTTTTTTTTTTTTTTTTTTTTTTTTTTTTTTTTTTTTTTTTTTTTTTTTTTTTTTTTTTTTTTTTTTTTTTTAAAAAAAAAAAAAAAAAAAAAAAAAAAAAAAAAAAAAAAAAAAAAAAAAAAAAAAAAAAAAAAAAAAAAAAAAAAAAAAAAAAAAAAAAAAAAAAAAAAAAAAAAAAAAAAAAAAAAAAAAAAAAAAAAAAAAAAAAAAAAAAAAAAAAAAAAAAAAAAAAAAAAAAAACTAGTGAACACATAGAAAAACAAAACCTATATGCTACTCTTTTTTCCGGAGTCACTATAGATCAGACCTATATTCACACCCTTACCGCTTTGGAGAGAGGTGAGTTCGGAGTTGGAGGTGTTCTGACCATGAACCCCGGTCAGCTCGGAATCGGATTATAGATAAACATTGGCCATAGTGTCTGAAGAGGCGTTTGGTTACTTTTTCCTCCCTCATGCACCAGCCAGTAACAATACGAGTAACATTGTTTTTTCTAGCTAAGACTTTTTTTCAAATTTCTTTTCCCACCGGACATTCAAAGTGGTGGAGGTGGAGGTGGAGAGATATGGTCAGATGGCATGGGGGTGTGATAAACGATTTAGTGGTGCAGTTTTTGTGTTGCACCTCTCACTAACTACCAAAAGGGAAAAGGCGGGTTGCTTCCTTGCTTGGCGGGCGTGGTGAAGTCTGTGCAATACGGCCCGTATTTCCGAACATACAGCTTCTGGAAGCACCAAAGAATGCTGCTTTTCCTTTTTCTGATCACGTCAACAATTGGGAGAATGCCACTAGCACGAGAGGGTGCATGGTCTTGCCCCCCCATCATTCTT
>LDUD01000044.1:45379-69827 GCA_012184295.1 Dactylella cylindrospora
CGTTCCTCGCTGGAAAACGAGTGCCGCAATTTAACCCCATGCCTTGGAGAAACATATTTGGCCCCACTGTTAGCCCTCTCTGTGGATCTATTTACCCCAGCGGAGATACTCTATGGTTACTCTCCAGAAGGAGGGGGTTGGACTAAAGTGGCACAACATGATTGGCTTTGTCCTCACTATCGCAGTTAATTCACGCACCACCACCGCAGAGACTTGACCTCGTATACGGACCCAATCCCTGCGAGACTAGCCATTTTAACCCAAGCAGGCATATTCCTGGCCCCTCCGCTGAACGTGATGCTTCCAGAAAGGTTCGATCATTCGTACTCAACTTTTTTTTTAGTGTATCAGAGTGCTTGTTCTGACGGTCAATGCAACAAAAAACCCGTCAAGTTAGCCCACCAAACATATGCACTATACGAGGTCGGGGCCTGGAAACGAGCCTTTAACCGAAGCCCAGTCACCATCAAGCCATAGCGAAACACAACAGTCCTTAATTAACAAAATTCGACAAGCCAAGGGGGAAAGGACATTATGCCTCCGTTGATTGAGAAGTCTAGTCTGTGGCATAAACCGAACTAAAATATTTTGCCAGCAACTTTTTCTAACATTTGAGGCTTCAAAACCGCTTGCTGAGGCACTGGCTAATCGCAGATTTGAGGCTTGCCTTCATAGCGTTGCTATTACTAGTATAAACTATCGAAAATTTTTTCCCGGTTCACCGCTAGGAATCAAGCTATTGTTATGCAACAAGAGGATTTCACTATCACTAACGGTTTCCCTTTGTTGAAGCAGCAAGGATTATTACCCTGATGTTAAAATAGGCGCTCGTATCGCTAGCATGACCTCGCATTCATTCGTGGTGAGGACTGAGTGGCTTACGATTACTTCCTTATGCCCCTTCACCTTCTTTTGTCACACACAACACCTGCATTCGCATGTCGTTTGCAACTTTTTAACAAGGCTAATAATTCCATTCGGACGAGTAAATGACCTCTGTTTTTACGAATTTGAATTTAAACCTAAAGCCCGGTGCATAGATGCGAGGCCGGGATGTAAATGGTCGAACGTCGATCCATTACAGGATTGGGATTGGTTGCTTTCCTTTTGGTGGCTCCATCGGCGTCCCCAAATTGTTCATCACATGGACCGTCCTTTTCTTATCTGGACTTCGATCCAGATTGTCCCTACTCATGACCTGTTTTATGGATGGTTGACAGAAAAAATTTGTTCGAAGAGTTCCCTTCTCCCCACACTATCGAGAATTCGACCTTCAAACCCTGCCGAGAATGTAATAAACCTCAAGGATCACGTTGCCAAGCTCTAGTGTAACCGCCTTGGCTAGCATTAGTTCTAGTCCTTTGCCCCACCACCTCCCGTCCATCTCATTGACCAATGCATGCAATCTGTACAGGATACAGCCATATTACCGGTAGATGTGAGTACAAGAGAATGGTCCGTGCCCCTTCAAATCTTGATAGCGCCCAATTGGCCAGTGTCCCGTCGTTACCAAGCTTTCAGTATTTCCCTTTGCAAAACGGACCAGGTTAATACTAGTAATTTGGTACTTTCGGTACACTTCTTTTGTTCCCAATATTCCAGGTACAAATATTCCTAGCCAATTGTGTGATTTGGGGTTAATCTACCTGAGTCTGGTCAATTTTCTTTGCCAGATATTTGTATACTGCAATAACGCCACCGGCATCTGCAGCTGGCCTGATATGGAATAAGGACTCCAAATCGATCTCACGATGCTCAACACCTCCCTAGCCGACGCAATATCGGACCTCAACTCCGCTATACTCTCTCACCACCTCTCCGAGTACACGTGAGCTCAGCTACACGTGTGACCGTAGACGATGTGAACGCTCTGGTGGGTCGACAAGAATCCCAATTCCAAAGTTTGCATTCACACCATTCCGTATTCGTAATAGAATGTGGAGAAGAGGTCGTTCAAGCCTTTTTAGATACTTAAGTAATTCATCCAAACTTTTTTCGCTCTCCATCACGAAACAAAAAAACAAGATCATGCAAGCGGACCTGCACCTTCGCTTTTGTGGCAACCATTTTTCGGCCGTTTCTTTTATTTTCTTTTTTCCTCTGTGAGCCAACGATAACGTTCCACATGCACATTTTCCTGTGCCAACTTGATGGCAATTACTCGATTGGAAAGTTGGGGTTGATAAGAGTTATAGCAAAACTCACTCCACCTTCGCTTCACCTTGCCTTAGTCTCGAAGATGCAACTGGAGTATTCCCCATAACGACGGATTTCATTGGTTATCCCAATTGCCCTACTAATGTTACCTATTTGCGTAGAGGGTGTACTTATGGAAGACCCTTCACGGAATCCGGAATTATTCCGGTGGGGCGCTTCCCATGTGGTCTGTGAGCGGCTTGTCTTACTGTCGTGACACCACTAGCAATCTCCGGACCCCAACCCTCTTTTTTCTTCTGGAGCTCCAGGCCTAGTCATCAAGGCCGGGGCAACCCTCACTCGCGGTTTCAATCTTACCATCCTTGATTTGCCAGATCAGATCGAATCGATGGCTGGGGTATTCTGGTCATTGATATCGTAGCAATTAGCGTTCATTTTTCACTTTTCGCAATTCGCAATTGCAGCTTCTCATGTTATTGTTTTCAAAATTTTCACTCATTCTCACCTTTAACTTTTCCAACATCCAAGTTCTTTGCAATCTTTGACAGCGCGTCGTGTTCCCAGCAGATCAATATCGCCTTTCCTTCATTACTCTTCTTTTCTTGAAACTTGTCGACGGCTTTCCGGACGCATTTCTCATCATCACGATCGCAGGAGGTATCGACCTCAAGCCCCAATCGCTCCGCCAAAGGCATAACCTACACCGCAACCACCTCGACCCATCAGCTTATCGAGCTTTCCTAGCTTGAGCATCGCGGAGCTGTCGTCAGTCACTCACCGTTAGCATCGGGCGACTACGCCTGCCGTTCGCCTTGGGAGTCTGAGCCATGATGTAGCCGATGTCGTACATTGGAGGGATGAAGAGATTGCGAATGCAGTCAGACCGCATCACACCTTCTTCGGAGAGGCCGATTGCCTCGTCGTTGGCCGGCTTCTCCCCATGTCAGATCAGCTAAATATTATGAGATCATGTTAGCTTTTCGAAGCGGCACCTCGTCAACGGCCCAAAGATTGAAAGCATACACAAATGTTTTCTCTCTTTTTAGCTGTTACAATATTTGCAGCAAGGCTTGCAACTAGCAAGATAGCAAGAAAGCGCTCGGAGAGTAGCATGGCGAGAAAGGATGGTACAAGGAGCTTCGTCTTCCCTTGTGTTGTGAGATCAACCTCCAACGATAGGTGACCTGGAGGTGCAAATGTATCCCCTTGAATACCATTCTTACCTTATATCCTATATTTGGATCTGACACGCTATATCGGGTTAATTAAAGTATACGCTACGTTCATCGCAGTTTTTGTCGCGTTTACCTCGTTGCGCTAGATCTGCAAAGCCTAACATACAACACTAACATACATACTCGATTAGCCGAGATTTCTTTCTCGCTGTTGCATAAAATGCCCGTCGCTGCTAACATGAAGTTCTCAGTTAAGCCAATGTTCATACCAAACACATATACTTACTAGTTCGGGTAGTTTCGAAGGCCTCATAACAATTATATGACTCCAATCACCGCTGCTCGTGGATGATTGTCTGCTGGTCGGAACAGTCGCACGACACTCAAATCGCAAAAAAATCTCCGACCGACGCATTGAGCACTATGCGACCATCAAGGCAACCTTATGCTAAACATCTGACCAATAACGTCAAGATACCAAACATCGCCAGTGACGGCGACGCAGCTTCCCCAAATAACTAATGCCACCGTCCTTGGCTAGTGGCACTTAAGCTTAAGCACTTTCGCTTCGAGGTTGTCGACGAAAATGCGTTGCAAGTACCAAATTCCAACGAGCCCCTCATGCGGGCGTTGGCGGCGGACCAGCTAGAACCCACCAATGAAGAGGCCCGTGCTCTGCACAGGCGTGCGTTACCGTGGCCCAGCATAGTTCAACAGATCTCTGTAGACTAACATCGACTTCCACCTGCACAGTCCTGTTTGAGCCTCTCCGATCTCTATCGTCGGCCTCCGATATCATACGGTCGCAGGTTTGACTCGCGACGTGGCCGCCCGGGATAATTCCGGAGCAGTCGCTCAAGGGGTCACGCCAAAGCTGTATAGACTCGCTTTCAGAGCTCTAGTCCTTCTCAAAATGTCTTTGATCTCGTTTTTCCCGTACTTCCTTGTTACATTCACCAGCTGCAGCCGCAGCCATCTTTGGTCGTATCATATCAGTATCTCTTTTTAGTTTCACCGTCATCGTCATAGCTCTGCCCTTCTAGAATACAATTAGATCATTCTATTTCAAAAGCTTATCCGTAATCTGTTAAGCCTTCGGGGTGAATCCCTCCATCAGCCGAAAAGCCAACCCTAAAAAAACCGACAGGACGCGTCGCAACCTCGTGATGAATTGAAAGTCCTTTTTTCCCTTAGTTTTTTCCTTGCTCTTTGTCGCGCTATCTTGGACTTCCAAGACTTAGTTTATCCTAGACTGACCCCATACCCATACTTTCGCCATGCATCTACAGGGTATATCATGGGTATCAATCCGCGCTGGGAAATAATATCCTTTGGTGTGTCCCCACCATCGGGTTCTTCTATTATTTTTTCCTGGCCTTGCAACGCATCTTTCCGCATTGTTTTTTTCTTCTTGACACCTATTAGCAACACCAAGCTCTTTCTGCATATGCAGCCGGGATAAAGCGTTTTCCTATTGGCGCTGGGCTTCTGGTCATGCATGCCTTCAGCTTTATCCTCTTCATGGTTGTGTGAGTGGGGCTGGAAGGGATTCGTTGGTGTGTTGCAAGCCAGCCCTGGCGCTGCATCATGCACCTACCGTTATTTTATCCGGAAAATTTGCGTCCGGATTATCCCAAGTGGATTCAATTGTTTTCCTTCTTGTAGACACACAAGAGGTCAAAAGGTCGAGAATAAAACTGGTTGGCATCCTGTTTGTCCTTCTTGCATGGGGTTGCATGCATAGACCACCCGTGAAATGTCTCTCCTCTTCCTCCGCAAGATTTTTTTTGTGAAGGACAACTTGTGCATTGTGAGCTGATAGAAGGCTTCTAGAAAGGCTTCCAGCCTATCAGCATCGTTTGTCTCACAAAGAGGTGGGTCATCTTCAACTGCGATACTACATATGCATTCATCGATTCCCAGCTACCTCTTTGGCTACTCCAACAATTATTGCCTCCGTCATTAAAAAGCCACTGGGGAAAAAAAACCACCTCACAGAAACTTGGCTGTCGCTTGGAAAGTTAGAGGGTACATGCACTTCTTGGGTCAGCATATTAGAAAGTACCCTTCTTCATGGCCCAAGTTTCTATAGGCAGACTAGGTTCATATAATTTTGTGCATCTGGATAAACCCTGAGGGTTCGCTAACAGCCAATGGAAAACTCCGTCGCCTTGTTTCTATCCTTTGAGTTTTTCTATGACAAATTCGAATATGCGGAGAAGTTGTATACTTGGGTGGACTGGTTCCTTCAGCTCGTTCGTTTCCCAATCCCTTCCCCTCTACAAGTCTCAGGAGCACACAAACCTGAAAGGCTCCTCGTGATCATTTCTTGATATTTTTTTTTTTTTTCTTCAAGGAGCGCAATACCGGAGGAATGTGATGTGACGAAATTACGAACTCGTATTCGCTAGCAGAAAAGTCTCAAGGTGCTGTGATATTCACTCGACTCCGCATGTTTAATAATATCTTGCTGGAGACAAGGAGCAGAAAATATTGGTGCGTGAGTAGTGCTGACTGGCCCTACCTACCCCACCTCCACTCTCCGACTCCATCTGCCACGTCCCGCTCATTTGCTACACACGGACCACCTGCCATTTTCCTTCCATGGCACTCGTTTTGCTATTATAGCTCGCTTTCTTGTGCGATTTCTTAGGGATCCACTTTCTCGCAACCAAGTCCATGTAGAAGAAGCAATCGGCTCTGTTCTCTCGCCATCAAACCTCGTGTTTCCCACCTAGCAGAAAAGCAGAAGCTCCACTCTGACCAAAAGAAAAGAAAGGTGCGTATTTCTGTCCTATCAATCCACTCCCAAAATTTTGAGGGCAGAAAAGTGTAAGAAAAAGAGGGGAAACGCGGGATAGCTTGAGCCGTTAATGCACCTTGTTAAGCATAGTCTGTAGCCGCTTTCTCTTTTTTTTTGGGGTCTGCGAGTGGTTTTCTCTCGGGCGAATCGAATAAGTAAACAATTTGCAACACCCTAGTCTAACAAAAAAAAAAAAACACGGGGGATATGCTATGTGCCGTCTCTGCATATACCACCCTCGTCGCATTAATATCGTTATTCTTGGGGTTTTTCTGGCTTGTTAGGAGACTGGAAAATTAATTATTACTAACGATTTATTAAAGGATCGATGCCAATCATGGGGTGCTTTGCAGGCCACTGTCTAACGTTTGCCCTCCAGTTCCGAATCGAATCCTCTGGCCGAACAATAATCCCCAGTTGTGTATAATATTAGGTAAAAGATCCATGCCATATTTGCAATTCTATTCTTTAACACCCGTATTGGCTGTATCCAATAGATTCAAAATCGTAATTTTGGTAATTATTTGACGTGTCACGGCCCATGCTTGCCATGCACAGACGCAATCTTGTTCGCTGCCGATCCTTTGACAAGACATGGTCAGTGCTTTCAGTCTCAAGGGTTTGGCGGCTTAGGGAACGATGATGGGGAAGAAACATTGCAAATCGCAAGAAAACCCTCTAGGATTCCGTTTTCTTTGCGCTATTCCGATGAGAAGGGTATAGAAAGGCGGGCTCTATTTTTGTTTTAGTTCTGGACTTTGAGATTGCCTGATCGATAACGATTCCTGAAAGATGTGCATGCACCCATGTTTCCGTCCTCTGGCCACTCGTATAGAGAGTTTTTTTCTTCTTGCTAGACTAGTGGAGTGAAAGACCTAAAGGAAAGAGGGATCCACTATTTTGCCCCATGTCGAACCACACAGACCACCAATGCGACTATGCTTGCACTAGTCAAGTACTAAGACTTTGTGGAGAACTCCGATAAAAAAAAGAGGGGAAGGGAGATCGGAGAGGATGGCTGGAGGGAACTAGGATTCAAGAGAGGTTAAGAATATTCGCCCCCGTTTGGCCACTCCGTCGGATTTTCTCTCTGATCAGCAGACGTCCTGCAAGAGCAGTCGATTTTGTATTCTAGAAGGGCTTGGGAGATTGGATTAAGAGCTCTAGCCCAAATTTGAAGAATTTTCGGGTCGATCGAGCTCTTATCTTCTTAAGGGTATAAGGGCCATGATCATGTTATAATCTCTAGCTGTTACCATGAACTAGGCTTTCATATTGCATGGAATTTGGAAACGGCATCGAAATCTATGGTGCTTGCTCATAATCTTAATCCCCCAGCTTTTGCCCTCAATTCTCTCAGCAGAATTCTGGAATTCATTCCATGCATATGCAACCACGGCATATGCGAGTAGGGTGGGTGGATTTCGAGTAATACATACCCTTATCGGTAGAAATGCGGAGAAGGACCTTTGCTCTGATTGGTGTGTCTATAGATGCTACTCTCGTTGTCGAAATAGATTTGGGTAAACGTGTATGCTCTCAAAGTGGCTAGGCGATTTATGATAAGTTTATTATCTTACATACGCCGCCGATTAAGGTCCTCAAATGGATTGCTATTAGTAGTTCTCTAGTAGTTAGTAAACTATTAGATTATTTAGTAGCCAGGTAGCAATCGGAGGCCAGGATGGCAGCGAGACTACCGGTGCGCTTTCGAAGTGTGTAGGCGATCTGAGGGACGCCTCACCGGGGCTAACCGTTGTATGTTGTTGGACTTCCATGGGTTGTCGAGGTCAAAAACTTACGATGCCGTCTCATCCGAGGTTTTGTGTCAATATGAGAACATATTGGAATATACTATAGGCAGTATCATATATTTCGTTTTGCCTCTAGTTTCCAACGTAGATGGTATTCGCCTTCTAAACACGAGCAACTCTCACCACAAACCAACGCGGCGATACGGGTTTGAAAGAGGAGTTCCTGCTTTGAACTATAGATGTGGGCTCGAGAGTGAGCCTATCTGCATAGGTGAATTCGTACGCATGCGTTACGAATTAAATTGTTAATACAACGATAATATTAGAACCTCGTTTTTTTAAGATTCTTGGTTCCCTCAGCAGGAATCTCGTTCCCGTGTATCGTATTATCCTAGAGAAATGGCTGAGCCCGCAGTGGAGGCATGCGCAATGCTACACGTGTCGCATTTTATGCTCGATAGCCGAGTCCTTACTACACATATATGTCGGCTCAATTTCATACAGGATAATCATGCTAACAAAGCCGTAGCTCGTAAGCCGGCTTAAAACCAACCTTCTAATCGTGATTAATTGCATACGAGCGATAACAAATATATTTTATAATAGTATAACCGCAACCCACTTATACTGCATGTAGCTGGGTTCCCAAATGATCCAGTACGGACTTGGTGGCCTTTCTTATGCAAATGCGAAGTGATAATGTTTTGTGGATATCCGTATTCGCATATACGAGATGGCGTCTGGAGTAACTGAATTCGGCAGTGCTACTCATAGACCCCTTAGCATTCTGTGGCTTTGTGCGTAGCGCGTGATAGATATCGATATACATCGGGTCCGCGCGGACCAAATATCACGGCCAAAGCACGAATTTATACCTGTGCATGGATGAGCACATTGAATAGAACTGTCATATTTTATAGTGTATAATGCAAAGTATATATAGTTAGCAAAAAGTAGAGGAGGTACATGGAGATGGGATCGCCTTTTTATGGGTAGTTATATACGCTATTGCATATACTGTTGAGGGCCTAGTTTATAGAACCTTTATCGATGACTTGTAGAACCTTTTAACTGTGTAAGCATTTGAGAAGATTAATCATGAATATAGAATCATAGTATTTGGCGTCATATATGGATCCTTTGTCAATTCAGCACAGTCTATTAGAGGCGGACAGGCCTTGGTGTAGTCAAATGTAGAATATGAACAAAGTTTGTATACCTGCGCAAATCTAACCTCTAATGAACTAATTAACTTTGTATCACTATAGCCCGTCTTCTATTTATATGTCCTAAAGCATGGGATTATAATCTAGCTAGCGGGGGCGACCTATAGCCCACACTGTGAGACGAAAGTCATGTGAACGATCTGTAGTTGTATTGTAACTTCCTATGTTCCTCTTGGCTGGGCTGCAATCTTTTGCTGCGCTGGTTCGCTGGGTTAGTAAAGAAAAGCTCTCGGCATCGATTTGCAGATACTATATCACAACATCTTGATCCGAGAAATTATATCCAACGGCTTGAATCAGTTGGAGAGGCATTGCCTGACCAGGAGTGGTTAACTGTCAGATGGTTGTATGATATATACCGTATAAACCTTAACAGAGTAGTGCTAAACGTTTAGTTTAGGTGCGATACCGCCAGTAGAGCTTAATGAATGAACTCCAATGCCTTCACTGCCACCAGCACCCGATTTACAGAGCTTCTTAGATATGGGAACTAGCTATCCATCAGGGGCGCTGCGCTGGTCTCGTAAACCGGACTCAACAAAGTGGTGCGGCACACTTTGTTTAGACACTTCGCTATGGGTAGTTTCACAAGCCTAGATTAAGTGACTTCAGGAGACAGGCCCCAAGTAACTTGTATTTGATCCTCTGCCATAGCTACAGCCCAAGCCATAGAGCAGCTCTCGGGAATAGACCCAGACCAAGCAGTTCCCCTAGGGAAGCCCACAGGCCTGATTCTAGGTCATCCGAAGCGCGCAGCTTGTCGTCCCTAGCTGTAGACGTTACAATGGTGAGGACTATATTTCTCTTCCTCTCATCTCCTCTCTACTTGCTACCTTCAATCAAATCCGATCTAGATAAATACCGAGATAGAAGCCACGCCTGCCAATTCGGAGCGAATATCCAGCCATGGCTAACCTGTTGGCATTTCCCGACGACGTTCTTATTCTTGTAATGAAATATTTACCATTGCGAGACCTTGGTTATTTCGCCAGGTCTTTCAAGAGGGCTCACGCAATTTACAATGAATACCCTCTACAATTAATTACGGCATCAATGAGGATTTCACTGAAGCCCCCAAGTTTCGCCAGTTACTTCCCATTTCCTGGAACCGCTGCATACGAAATAGCCCGCAAATTCAATCCCTTCAACAATAACCGAGAGAGATTTGCTAACGACTTTTGCACCCGGTTGAGCTCCTGCGAGGGCAAGCTCTCCCCAATCGAACTGCTAGCCCACGCGGAACGCGTCATATCAGGACATGCAGCAGTCATGTTCTTCGCTGATGTATTCCACCAACATGAGCGCCACGACAAAGTTCATACCCACAACTGCCTCACCGAGCAGTCAAGAAATCCACTTTGCAATGAAACAGTCCGAGTCCTTGTATTCCTCGCTCAGAATCAAGTTTACAACCTTCAGCGGTGCGTTAGGCCCTTTGCATTCAGCCAGCGCGTTATCACAGAGTGCAGCCTGACTATCTTTGAAGAGGTCGAAATGCCTCTACCTGAGAACTGGTGGATCGAAGAGGACACCAACAAGAAACAGTATGCCCCATTTGGCCATTGCGCCAAGTTGACCGACAAAGAGATTGTAAAGATTAGAGAAGAAGAGAGCTTCCAAGAGAGGAGGTTGAGCATCTGCCGCTTTCTTGCCAACAGGATTCATACCACTCCAGCCCGGAAGCTCGATGAGTATGAACGCCAACATCTCTGGTACAATAAAGGCATCGTTGCCGGTCTTGTTTTCCTGCAAATAATTCCGCTCACCTGGTGTTTCGATTCAATCTTGGCTAAGGACTGTACACCAGAGGATCTTGAGCTTTGCGGGTACGATTATTTACAACCACTCTCCCTTGACCGCTGGAAAGAAGCTATTAGGATTACAGGCTTTCTCAACATCAAATGTTGAATGAGAAGGAGGAGCAACCTAGGCGTTATCTATGAGGATTTCCCGTTTGCCAATCTCCAATAAGATTGACTTTTGAAGTGAAATAGCTAGAATTTCAGGATCAATACTTGCAATGATATTTGCTTCTTTGTATTTAATCATGTAGACTGCAAACATGTACTACATACCTTCAAGAAGTAGGTTTCACCATGTGGGGATTAAAATATCTCTGAATAGCTGTCCCGTTGGAGCTGAAATCAGCTCCCCCGCCACATTAAACTATCAGGGTCTACCCGGTTCCCCAGAGGCCTGCTGAGGTATGCGGTACAAGCATTATCCCTACCCATTCAGGCAATTCAAATTGCGTTGCAGATGTTGTATTTCGAACACCCCTGTACCCCCACCCCGGTTGTCTCGCAGCCGCAACAAAATATTTATGTTTCGTTACTCAGTATCAACAATAAGATTGCCGAATATACAACGCAAATATTAGCCCGCAACGAGACTGCTCTATTGGTAGAACCAACACACAAAATGCCACAATGTCGATGCAGCTGAGACCCACATACGCATCCGATCTCCTTGAACAGATGGAGAATAAGGTCTACAGGAGTATAATATGGGGAAATGTATAGTAAATCTCGTTCAAGCAACCAAGATAGTATGCAATTCCGAGAAATATCGATATCTATCGATATGGAGAGGTAGAGTTTTCCACCTGGGGTTGGCTTGAAACCTCCCGCCTGGGTATCAGCCTCAGCGGCCGGTTGTCCCTCAGCTATCCACATTGGACTGAAGTGAGGGAAAGAAATGAGATCTACCGATGTAACTTTTACGGTACCGCGATGATTTTTCGCCTGAGTTCTCTCTCCTAGCCTCTTCACGTGAAAAACGGTTTGCATAATCTCAGGGGAGAAGGCTATATCCACAAGCCACCTCATTCAAACATCCCGTCTACCGGATCCACAAACAGCCTCAGAATGTGGGTTAGATAAGCAAAACTGATACAGCGCCACTTCAGCCATCTGTTATATTTATGGTAATTGCGTATGCATCTCGCCGGCGGACTATGGTAGAGGGCGACCGTTACAAGTCAATAGCCTCATCGGTATACCCGCCACACGTTGTTGCAGTCCACGTTTTACCAATCTTAGATAAAACTTCCAGACAATGCACAAAGCAAATAAGAGAGATTTCTTATTCGTCGGGTAAGTACCATCTTCGCGCATGCTGGGTACATGCGGGATTGCTTTTTGATGAGCTGTCCCCCCATCTATTCACGATTCTATACCCTTGTTTCCCCGTTTTCGGCCTGCACACCATCTGCTGGGCCATGCAGGGTCTTTTCACTCGGATTCCTGTACACTACATGAAGCGATACGTTTAGCTGCCGGGATGGGGTTTCACATTTTCGGCGCAACTATAGTGATCTTTTCATATGATTCAATATAATCGCGTCGATGGCGTATCCGTAATTAATAACTCAAGAGGGTATAATGGCCGTGATGGTGATTATGAGGATCATCGGAAACTTTGCCGGGATCGAAGATGAAAATTGGACTATCACATTCATGAGGCGCCCATTTTTCAGCCAATGGCCCTCCACACCCTTCAAAAGTAAAGTGAAAAAGAAAACCTTTTTTTTCCTCAAAAAATAAACAAATAAATGAATAAATTTTTGGTGGTGTGCAGGCGCCCTTATCCTCACGTTTTCAATGTTTTCGCCGTCGCTGAGTGGAGAGTTTTGGTCAGTGTTGCTGGATAGCTGGCGCCCCCAACCCTGCTGATTATTTGGAGAAACCGGAAGTGCAGGGAACCATTTATTGATATACCCTCTCGTCCGAATGGATGAGTTCCTAGCCTTTGTGCTCAACGCAGGATCTCAGTGTGATTTTTTTTAAATTTTTTTTTTTAAATTTTTTTTTAATTTTTTTTATTTTTTCGGGAGGTTGGTTGGTAGGTAGTGATGACGGCGGTGGTGTTGGTGTACACTACCGACTCCGAGGAACGACACGACGAACCGGGATAGGCTCGATGATGTCTGTCACACGCCATGGGAGCAAAAAATAGGACGGATGGATGTCTTTCAAGAAACATGCAGAAACTCTATCGCTGCTGCGGCGGATCCGATAAACATTTCGAACCGAGATGTTGGAAGTGGGTCTGGAGGTAGTTTGACAAGGATGAGTGGGGTGGAATAGTACGTGGAGAATTTGAGTCAAAAGGCTAGCACCTCTCAGCCGGATCGTGTTCAGGTAACTAAATTTCTTGTGCACGCTTTGACGTATAATTGGCCACCATTTTTTAAGAAAAGGATCTGGCCGGTTTTTGGTATCCTCATGCACACGTTGGCTATTGTGTTTAAGTGGTGCCTTGGGGCCTTGTATTTTTTGATTTCAGGGTGGTTTTTCTTGTTCTTTGCTCGTGGGTTATCCACGGAACGAAGATTTAACGAGAATATGCGACGCCACGTAAGGAAAGTCATGCAGCCGTTATAAATTAAAATTATAATGCCAGACACAAATGTTTATGATTATAACTACTATTACACGGGT
Source organism: Dactylella cylindrospora (assembly GCA_012184295.1). Taxonomy (NCBI): domain Eukaryota; kingdom Fungi; phylum Ascomycota; class Orbiliomycetes; order Orbiliales; family Orbiliaceae; genus Dactylella; species Dactylella cylindrospora. Next base: position 58,937 of record LDUD01000044.1, read on the forward strand.
TAAACGCCTTTAATGTTTTAAAGCAAAATGCAAAAAAAAAAAAAGGATAAAACAGAGAAAAGGAATAACGGAATGAAGCGGTCATGACTTCGTCGACAATTAAGTTGGGGGAAATCAATTAGAGGGTGTCCTGGCTTCCCGCCAAGGAGGAAAAAAAAAAAAGTGATTAGAGAAAATTATAGGAGATTAAAACAAGAAAGCACAGTCCGTCCCAGCCGTTTTACAACATGCAAACAAAAACACCAGTACACAAGCCGTTTAAGGAAAAGGGAAACACAAAAGAAGAAAACCCACAATGTAATAAACCAGAAAAAAGGAGAAAAAGAAGAAAATATCTATTAGTAGTGAAATTGCGACTCCATATCAAACACGAGGTGACGTGACAGGTTCCGGTACTGCCTAGCCCTTCGTCGATCGTTGTCTGGGCTAGCTGTCGCCATGCCCATTTTGTAGTGTTCGTCTGGATAGGTCCCTGACATATGCTCGTCCAGAGAGTAAGTATACTCTGTAGGCAGCTGGATCTCTGGAGTAGCCGAAGTCACGGGGATGCCGTGATGAGATGCTGCATGAGGAGAAAGGTCATACTGCATCGGGTCACTAGGGCCACCGTGGTGGCGTAAATATCCGTTTTCGCTCGCAGTAGAGAGACTGTACGAATCCAAGCCCGGTGGAATCTGGAGACCATGCGAGTAAGATTGTGTTGTCGCCGGCCATGGCGAAGATGAAGAGTTACTGCTACGACTGGACGTACCGATGCTCGAGTAGTCCATCGCCTGGAGAGAACCGGATGAGTTTTGGTGATACTCCAAGATGACTTTAACTCGCTTCAGAAGCCGCTTGGTTGGTCGGATGCGACTCCCAGAGAATGGGAGCCGGTCGCTCCTCAGAAGATCCAACATCATGGTGGAAATTCTCACCAATTCCTCATGTTTGGCGGGATGAGGGGAGAGTTCGCCTCGGTCGCCATTGTAAAAATGCACAAGATGCTGTAAAACTCGGGCGGAAACGTCCAAAGTCAGGACGATGAGCTCTGTTGGAATCTCCGCGTTGCCGAACTGTGGGATTTCTTGACCAGTGAAGTGAGGGGCCAGGAGAGGTTGTTGCAAAATGAGTCGGATCAACGCCAAAAGGTCTTCTGCTTTCTTCTTATCCATCGGTCGCTCTTCAGGGGATTGCTCTCCAGAGTGAGGGAAGAAAATTGCAAACTCGAAGATTGAGAACATGAGATCCGATTCCGCCCTCAACATTGGGGATTGAGAGGATGCACCGTAGGAGGCTTTGCAGATATTTTCGATAGCGACTCGGGCTTGCGCGGTGAATGACTCCATAAGCATCCTTCTGTCTGCTGGTTGTGGAGCACTTGGGCTAGTCCACCCGTAGTCACCATGAGCAGCGGGATAGAACCTCTCGTGCTGGTCGAAGATGAGGAGTAATCGGGATGCCGTCAGAGTAGTAACACTCAATGAAAGGAGGCTGCGGAGCGACCTAGCCTGAGCGTTAAGTGTAGAAACGTTGTCGGAAGCAACGTCCAACTCGACTAACTTTGAGTCGGCCTCATTGGAGATTGGTAAGGTAGTAAAGGTCTTGGTATCTTCAAGATCAATCAAGGAAGGATCAATCTGAAGAAGCATCCAGAGTCGCACAGCGGAAATGACCCAGTGCATGTTGGTTATCAATTCCATCTCAACTTCGCCCTCGCTGACTCCGTTGATCTGGCTAGTGCATGGTCCTTCGCCTTCCGTGATTCCATCCCATAGGTTTCGAACCACCCTCGAGGCAACCGAGAAGTAGCAAATAGCTGGTCTCGGGCGGTTTTGGCGGAGTTCATGCCATCCTAGCAAAATAAGAGTCTGTGCTGTTGAGATTGTCGCGGTGGAATAAGAGATGGCTTGTAAGCAGCCAACCGCCCAACTGAAGAATTTCTCCTCATCTTGGCTGGATTTCGTGATGCTAAAACCGAAAGAGTCGGAAAGAATTATGCAAAGAAGGGCACGATCATGTTCCTTATTCTTGATGCTCCTGAGAAGAAGAGTCTTCGAAATGATGCAGGAGAGTGGGTGTGTTGAGAGCCAGACATCGATCATCTGGAGAAATGTATGGGGTTCGTGATCGATGAGAGGGTCCTCCACCGGGTAGCGTGGCGGAGGATCGAACATGCGTGAACTACGATCAAAAGGAATGCTCTTGGAAATAATTCTGGATCTATGCCGGGCCAGAGGCTCGCATCCCAGATTGCTAACATTGTTGCAGACTGTTTCGATGACCTCGTAGTTTATTGTTTCGAGGATTTTTTCGCTGTCAATGTTGGGCATGGAAAGGCTGGCAGAAGAGGCATTTTCAGACCCATGAAGAAAAACATCCTGCACGGCAGGATCTACGTGGCCGGAGGAGCGTGGGCTCCCATTTCTGGCAGAGTAGGAGGATCTTTTGCCAAAGAATTCCTCAAAGGTAGCTGTTAATTCGACGGAAAGGTTGTCGTTTGCAAGATCTGGAGGAAAGCAGCCAACGAGGCCAGCCTCTGAAAGGTTAAGACCCCCGAGTTGGGGAGTGCTGCTACCACTCTTAATCTTGGAGGACGGCCTTCTTGAGCCAGTTCTAGGTCTTCCTTTGGATGCCTCTGCTTCAAAAACGCAATCTATGCCCCGTTCTTTGCAGGCGGAGCACTTGTTGTGTCCAGAGCATTTAATCTTCCTCATACGACAGAAGTGACAGCTCCTCCTCATAGGCACATTTGCGGGCGCCACCGCTATCGATTAGAGCAAATTAGCAAGCTATTACTTTGATTGGTGGAGGAGAAAAAAAGCTCCGTTTTTCAAAGGACCCAAACAAGGTCCAGGGCCGTTCAAGGGAAATCAACTTACTCTTCATTTTTTCAAGCGTTGAAAGACAGAAAAATTGGTGTAAAGATCTTTATGATATCTTGAAATATGGAATATTGAATTTGATTATCTTGTGGAATAGAAAGAGAGATGTTGAGGTTCCGGACGGCAAGTTATATATTGATGTGTGTGCGAGAGTGTGTGGGTGCTTTGTGGTGCACGGTGGAGTGGTGTGTCAGTTTGAAGACTTAGCAGCAATATGCAAAGCTCTCCCAATCTGAACCTATAGCGAACGGCCGGCATCTGCAACTGGGGGTTAGAATGGTGGACATGGGTGGTAATAGGGTCTCCTCAGACGGCTCTGAGATTTCAACCATCTAAAGCTGTGCGAAAATGCATTGTAGGATGTACCAAAGTTCTATAATCCCCCGTTTATCGACTCTCCGTTGAAAAGTGTCCCTGCCACTTGCATTAGAAGCAAGTACCTTTCCGGGAAGATCGCTATGTTAATTCGTTTCCCCTTAGATATCCAAGGTACTTTTCTTTGTTTTTTCTTCTCTTCATATTTTATTTTTTTTCTTCTTGTTCCCTTGTACCTCTCATTTCCTTTTTCCATCGTCTTGTTCACCTTTTTCATTTTCAGGTACTCAAACTTTCTGCAACACAGCAATTCCAAAATAAGTTTTTTTGGATGAAGCAGAATTCGTTACCGAATCTGTACCCTCACATAAGGCTACTGTCAGGGGGCCTACCACATATGTCTTACTACGAGTAGCCATAGGGGGTACTGTTGCCCTGTTCGATTCCCGATGTATGGTAGGTTTTTTGTTTTTCTTCTCTTCTATGCATTCCCGGAGTATTAAGGAACCAGAATCGGCGATAAAATCTAATCAGCTTGCAAGGGGACTCAGCTCTACTATTGATTTAATGGTGTCAAGTTGCCCGAATAATTATTTTTTTCACTTTCAGGGCCCTTAATTCAGGCCTAATGTAAAAATTTTCTTATTTCTTATTTTTTATTTTTTATTTTTTTCCAAAGGTCCGCATTGTCGGTGGTGGGCAGCTATTTTCCAACCTAGCCCGCCTAACGCCCCCGGTTCCCACGCTGACCTGGCCGGGGACTCTGGCAGAACAGCACCCACTGTTTCCGCCGATCATGCCTTTAGAGGCCATAGCAGTGAGATCTTGCCATACAAAATTGGCTTTCTCTAGGTATCCCAATCGGGAAAGGTCTTGTCCTCGAGGGTTGCGGACAATTTTCCAAACGCAGTTCGCAGCTGTGCTTGCTGCATGCTGTTCAACCCAGGGATAGTCTTCTTTTGGCTGCTGCAAAACAACACTGCCAACAAGCTGCGCAGCTGCGGGAAGGGCACCAACGTTAGTCAAGGGCCGTCATTTCATTGGTCTGCAAGTGCGGTTCCCGGTGGATCGACATGCTAGTACAGGACCCAAGGCTCATAGACGGCTCTCTCTAAGCTCTGACAGTAGATTTGTGAGCCCTCGCAAATTAGGTAGTGTCAAACTGTCTTAGGCTCACTGACGGGATGCAAACTAACTGCAGAAGGAATTCGCTAAAGAAGCGCACCGTTGCGTCATGGCTTGAATGTGGAGAGTATTTCAGCTCAGTCTGCAAAGTAAATGTGTGATTGGCGAGGTCTTGGTTTTTGGGGTGTTTTCTCAAAAATTGTGCCTAGGAGGGACAAGAAAAGCGCCCCGTCACGCAGGAAAGCGATCCTCTGCCCCCCAGTTTGATTGGCAGCGTCTGTTGTTTTCCAACCGCATCACAACGAGACCATACGAAGAAAAACAAAACCTGGCGTCCATGATCCTCAATATTCTTCGAGTGCCGTAGGCTACTGTATTATTGGGCGACAGTATCTGGAGAGAACCGTCTCACGAATTGCTATGGGCGTATCAGATTCGTTTCCTACCAGATAGTCGATATTCTGACTCTACTAGTAGCTAGTGAACATCGCGCTCTTTCATATAGATCCTCCTGTGAGGAATCAGAAATCAATCGCTCAAAGACGCAAGGAATCCTGCACGATACTTTTGTTCTGATAATATCGGCCCGACCAGGCGTGCAGCTGCACGATATGTGGGATCAGGACCGCCGCACATAAGCTGAATAAACAATAACGGTGATACAGAAACGATCCAGGTACCGGAGTTTCATTGTTCATGTATAATTAGATCATACCTCATATTCGACAAGAACGCCTCCCCGGTGATCTATAACAGCGAGGATGATCGGGAGCTAGTTACCGAAAAATTAACGGAGGCTTGAAGAGGTACCAGGGATGCATCATGCAGAGCAGTTGAATCGAAACAGAAAAGAAAAAATATAATGTTCCTTGAAATGTAAAATCCGTAAACCGAAGCACGATATCGTTCTTTCGGTTGTTCTAGGGTCGTGGCTGCATATTGGCTGCATACTAAGATCGCTGCGGCTGTTAACCTGCATATACACGATGAATATTAAAGGTCATATTAATGGGTATTTTCAGGTCTATCAACAATATCGCAAACACCGAGAGGTCGAAACTAATTCGCGCCTCAAAACGGCGATACGAGTTTTTTCATTGTTTCCTATGAACAGGTTTCCCATTTTTTCCCTCTTTCCCATCCAACCCGGAAAAAAGACAGAAAGCACCTTTTCAACGGTTTTAACCTAATTTGGTAATTTTGGCTTGACCAAACCGTGCATCTTCCCCACATGTGCGCCCAATATCCCAAATTTAATCCTTTGTGGTGTCATGGAATCTCTTGGGTGGGTGGGGACGAATCAGGCGACAGGCCAAGCCGACGCACCTTTACCCATGTATCCTAGCTTTGTGTGTGCGATGAAAAATTTTTCCTTGCTCCGGCCAATTGTGGAACTAAGGAAAGGAAGACAACAGTGAGGTGTCGGCTTGGACCAGCTAGCGGGTTGAAGATCATAAGCCTGCTCGATTATCGACGGGACCTGTATCTGAGCACTTTTTTTCATATCATCTAGGAAGCTGCTCTTAGTGAGCTGTGCGGGTGGGTAAAAAGGAGCCTCAAGCTTTCTTGTCTTAGTGTCTACAAGCCAATCCTCATGGAGACTGTAGACGGGCATGGAAAACCGGAAGCCTTGTACGGCACACCCTCTTGGATGCAACGGCCTCGCCTAAAGATTCCGTTATCTGGGCCTTGGCCGTCGAGTTATCGTCTACAAAGCCCTTCCGCTAAGAATCATCGTGCATATATCCTCTTCAACGGACGGAGCATTTCAGCATAACAGACATACCCTAACCCGTATTTTCCACAGTCCTTCTCTCAAAAAGAGGGGAAAACCTAGACTAATCTTCATGAGGCATTCCCTCTTTCAGCTGATCTGCGCAGAAACAGCGTTCTTTAGAGTACGGCGTTGAAAGGTTGGACAAAAAAGTGGTGACCATGTTTGTTTCCCGAGACTGGTCCAATATTGCTAATTACAGTGTGACGGAAGAACCCTGACCTCACCCACTCGGAGTGCCCGGCAACGCCGTTCGTTTCCCACACCCACCCACGCCCACACCCTCCACCACCACACACCCAGGGTAGAGCAACCATACAGACTAAAGGAAAGCAACAATAGATGTAGTGTCTTGAACACCGATGACATCCCACATGCGACTGGTTTCCTACAGGGCTTTTTTTTGACATCTGCTGGTACCCCTTTCCTGCATTCTCGGCTTTCATCACCGATTGATCTAGTATCTCGATGTGAGATACGCCCCTCCCCTGTCATATCGAAATGGCGAAGCGGCTGTGATAACGGCGGTGCCACTGCAAGGAAATAGTAATAAAGATGAATTGAGGTATTATATAATGACACCACTGTGTATATCCGCGGCCAGATTGGGGTAGGCACACTGGGGAATATCCAGGAAACCAGTGGTGCACACAGGGCTTGCTCCAGCTGACTACCGAACGCGGCTCGGAACCTCGTGAGGCCCTTCCCCATTCCCTCCGACGTCAGAACGCACTTATTTTGCGGTAATTGGCCTGCAGGACCCCGACTGGTACTCTTCCTCTTCTCGTTCCGTAAAAGTAAGGGACGCCTGCATGCGAGAGGCTCCACGGTCAAAAGTTACCCATTGGTCGCTCCTTATTACTTGCAGCGGGTTTACAGCTCGATCTATTCAAGTCTAGATTCTCAAATTTGTTCAATCTACCCCGAAGGGAGAAAAATAATCTCGTGATACCCCAAAAAATAGTGAAAAACAAAACAACCATATAGCTTCTGTGACCGGCGCTCCTATCTTTGATTTCGCATTATTTTTGCCTACCATTGGACCCAAACTCTCCGACATCTAAAGCTCGAAAGGCGTACTCCAGGTCTACGGGGTCCTTCCTTAGCAATCTGCCTTGTTCTCATGGCTTGAATCACGAGATCGTCATAAGAGATATACAGTTATGTTTTCGTGAGGGCCAAAGTTTCTCCAGAAGTTCATGAGGATCAACTCTTTTTTGAAGTCTTGTGAGCTTCATGTTAATTGCGAAGGGGTTGGAGGCTGAGTTCTGCGAGTAATGCCGTCTTTTTCGCACACGTCACATCACCTTATTTTTTGGGGGAGGCTTCAGTTCAGGACCCCTAACTTAGGCCCTCCTCTTAGCATCGCGCTCAGGATCTGAGAATAGTAGACCAAAAGAAAAATAAGCTCGTCTCCTTCCGAGGGTGTCCCTAGTTCGAAGCGATCTGCACGACAGGGACATGGGACCCTCTCGTCCTCTCCCCAATACTAGGTTACGATAATGTATAAATTCCGAAAGGAGCGAATACCACGTGAAATATAGTATCTGTTAAGGGTGAAGCATGTCGTGGATGTGCGTGGGTGGCCAGTGCCAGTCAATCTGAGTGGGATGGGACGAGGTGGCCAGTTCTGTGGTGGCCGATGTGCATCTTCTGCTGCGAGGAGCGACACTATTTTGAGAAAAGCACGCAACACACACGCCGTTGACGTTTATAGAAACTCCAAACAGGAAGTCTCATGGGAGGTCTGGAGGCCCGGCTACGTTACAGAATCTCGCTTCGGGCAATTTTTTTCTTTGTTCGAAACAGCTACTTTTGTGCTATTTCGAAACATTGAAAACCTGGAGAAGGCTCGTTTCAGGACTTATTAAAATAAAAAGAGAGAACAAATCGTTTGTTTGTGCGTATTCTCGACCTTTTTTCTACGGGCGGGCATCGTTTCGAAGCGACGGCTATGGGCGTGTTTTCGGGAACACCACTCAACAGTCTCCTCCCTGCTCTGCGTGCATTACTATTAAGAATTTAAGCTATATAGCATATCGTGATCGACAGTATCACCCGCCTTTTTTAGCCTCCAATGCTTCGGCTAGAAGGGCTTCTTTAGGATTATAGGTATACGCTCAGGGAGCGAACCACTTCCGCGGAAAACCGAATTACCATGGTTATTTTAGGACTGGTATTGTGCCGTAGATCGAAGATTCATGAAAGAAAAGAAAAGGAAAGGGAACATCTACTGCTATCTACAGCTCACCCTTGACAATATAGAATCTGATAACGAGATCCCTTTCTTCATTATTTCAATCTGTCTGATCTAACTATGGTATAGCGCAGCTTGAGTGTTGGCGCTTCCGCATAGCTGTGGCTTCGCAGATCATATTGCCCTCGAGTTTCGGCTCTCCAAGTTTGAGGTATTAATTACCACCTGCAATCGATTGAAGCATAATAAAGTAAACGAAAACGAATGATCTGATCGCGAATCATAAGATCTTCGCCGATGCAAATATTAATCTCTGTATCATGACGTTTTGCTGGCGCTAACGCAGTCAGTCTTCGACTTGCTGCGACAACGCATAGTCATTCCCAGTCTGTGCAAAATGTCGTCGGCATCGTGCATGACCGGTTGATCTTTTCCCGCTTCTCAAGCCTCTTTCGCCTCGAACCGTACGCCTCAGTCATGGTGGCTTTAATGCAACTTCCCATTAAAGCGATCAAGCCCCTTCCGCTCCACCACCACCCCTAACAAAAGAAGCTATCCGTTTCGCATCGCATGCATGCACTGTGATATGTTATGTTGAATATGAGACTGCTCAGCCACCGTCGAAATGTCTCTGCTCGGTTGCATGGCCTAATCGATACCGCATATTGGATATTCAGGGACCATATTTCTGCGACTTTTGCGGCACTTGGAAAGTTTACTCTGCTAAACGGCCCGGGGAGACAACCGGGAGGGTTCCCCATCTCGAGACTTCACCGGAGCAGACGTCGTGGGAAACTGGGTTCCGGGATCCCAAGAAACTTTAAAGACATTCAAGGACAAGGTACTTCTTAAATTCATGCTTTAATGCCCAGATCCCTCCCTAATAAGTTTCCCTCCTCGGATCTAATTGTCGATTTATATATAGTCTCGCAGATTATCAGTCACTCAACGACATCCCGAACGGCGAGACGTTTTAAGTCGAAGAAAAAGTGGCTTGAATCTGCCTTGAAATTTGCCTCACCTCGCCTCCGATATCGATCTTGACATTTTTTTAAGACTATCGTTCAATTGGCGGACGCGTAGCATTAGTAAAACATCGTGCCGAAGGAAAAAAAATAGGGTTGGACCTCCCGAGAACAGCTCGCATCGCTCTGTCCCCGCAGACCGTCTTGTAATCAGGGATCGTTTACATTGTTGTCTATGCTATCATTTCGGCCTCTCACAAAGTAGGCAGCTGAGATTCAGCTGTAAGAGAGTCAAGGAAACTGAGAGAAAACGCTTTTGGTTTTGTGTTATCTTCTGTATGATCTCGTGCTCAGCATGTTACCTGTGGCGAGCATCTACACTTTTTGGTCGCAGTTATGGCGTAGGCAGCCACAATTCTGTGTATTGCCGAGGCAAAGCGTTGGCAGAAACGGTTCGGGTTTTGTGTTCCCCCAGGTTATAACGTTAACGTGTAATGACTCGATAACCCACGTACCAGCACCGTTACATTTCACGTAACGACTATCAATCACTGACTGAGATACCGAGGCCCCAATGTCGTAAGCGACATCCAGATCTAGCATCTCCACTCTATAAGTCCGATAGGATTATACCTGTTTATAATTCGGATTTTACCAATAATCGAACAAGATCTAGATCATAGAAATTGCTGCCTCCTTCAATTTCTTAATTTACTAAGCCTATTATTTAGTTGCAGGGAAGGTGGTTTATAAGAATATGTCTGAGTTTGTTATTTGACTAGGGTATTCCCGATAGCTAATTAATTATACATTAAGATGCAACAATCAACTGAACACTCTCTGAAGTTCTCCCTAGCTTTTTCCTCATCCCCTCCCTTCGTTACATACGTGACCGAAGAAAAGAAATCTCGTGAATGGCTTTGAGTGTAACCCCATCAAGTTCCCAATGAACAAGGATCAAAAAAGATTCAACAAAAGAAAACATGCAAAATGGTCAAATGCTATCAAATATGCGAAATGTGAGACTCTACCCCGACCGCTACCCCGTATTTCGAATTGAAACTGGTTCCGATCTCTGGAGAGCATTAGAGACATCTCGCATGTGAGCATCAAACTACCTTCCAAAGCGTTTGCATTAACTCTCATGTCTAAGTTCAACTAGTGTCTCTCTTTTCCCCAGCACCACCTCTCGAAAGTGGTCTCTCACTCCACCTCTTCGCCAATTTGGCTCTCACTGAAGCCATTTATCTGAGCTCGCACCACTCGCAGAGGACCTTCTTGAAGCCAGGAGAGCAACCGTGCTTGCTGGTGTTGTCGCATCGGGTGATGACCTTGGCTGGGGAAGAGGCGTCGCAGGTCTTGGCGGCCGAGCGTTGGTATCTGACAACGTTCCATCCACCTGGGCACTTACCATTGCAGAATGGGGCGGTACCGAACCATTGCTGAGCGCAGTGGAGGACCTTTGGTGCTGGTGGTGGAGGAAGAGGAGTGACGGTGGCAGTCACCGTTGGGGCTGGGGCTGGAGTGGCAGTCTCGGTGATGCGGGTGACACTAGTGATGAAGATGGTTGGTGGCACTGGAGTCTCGACCACGTAGGCATCGGGGGTGCTAACAGTTGGCTGGATGTATGGAGCCAAAGTGCTCGGAAGAG
>LDUD01000044.1:69872-114228 GCA_012184295.1 Dactylella cylindrospora
CGAGTGGTAGTTGGGAGAACATATGGGGCTGGGGAGGATGGAGCGACATAAGGTTGGACCGAAGGAGTAGTGCTGGAAGTGCATTTCTTGGAAGTAGTAATGGTCTTGCACTTAGTGGTCGTAGTGGTAGTCTTGCACTTGGAAGTGGTGGTAGGAGTTGGCTTCGCGCATGGGGTAGTTGTTGGTTGCTGGTATGGAGCGGCCAGAGCAGCTGGAGCAATGGCAAGGAGGAAAGAAGCGATGATAGCCTTGGAATGCATTTTTACTTTGATTTTATTTGAGAGACGTGAGAACTAATTGGTGAATATTAAGAGATTCGTAAGTGAGTATGTAAGAAACTCGTGAACAAGGTAGCGTATTAAACGATTGTAAAACTGGTAAAGACTGTAAGCTAAAGAGCGTGGTATGCGAATATCGCAAAAGAATTGAAATGAATGACTATTAAAGTAGCAGAGAACTGTAGAGAGTGATTGTTGATTGTTGATCTTGTTGATGATGATAGAGAAAGTCCATCGATAGGACGAGGGAGGTCATTCTTATATACACCTTCTGGTGAAGGCAGCTCTGTACCAAAAAGTCCCCGATCTCCATGGGCCCAGTAGACTAAGACCAAGATGCATGAGGTTGCTTCTGCAGGAACAGCATGGTACGTCTGCAAGCCCATCAATCTAACAGAGGTCAACAACATCACGGCCTTGTGGGGTTCGTTGGTATCACGCATAGACGTCCGCAATTTTACAAGGCGTGCATGAAGGTCTAGCCATCTCGTCCGAAGCAATAATGTTGACCCACTGTGATTGAGGTTTCAGCAACCAAGGTAGCTAACTTAGACCTGCAAGGAAAAGTCCTATAAACGCCGAAATAAATGGCAAGGATTACTATCGATAAGTAAGTAGAGGCCTACTTAATTGGTAGAACTCGTTATTATTCTAGGCGTTTGAGGTGTAAGCTTTGCACAATATAATTTTAATTGCTTAGAAAATGCGTTGCGGGGCGTGTGGTAGTCTATGCGGGCTGTTGGTTGCCTCGTGGACGTTGTTGGCAGCTTCGCTTTCGCATGAACGCCAAGCTGTTGGACAGCTGCCAGAACACGTTTAGCTCAGAGTAAGCGAACTATGCGAACTGTCACATTTTGCTGGTTCCCCTGGTTCCTTTCAAGAGGGAGGTTGGTCCAGTTTCCATAAAAAGAACTGTCTGCAGTGATTAGCAGGTCTGAAATGAAGGGCGGGTGCCGCTCTAGATCTTTGTATGCCTCTGATAAATCGGTCGTGTTTCAACCTCTGGGCTACTAGTGAGGTTGCGTCTAGTCAGCCGTCCAGTAGCGAAACCATTCACGCCTTCCGCGAATGGAATTCGATTTAATTTCGCCTAAGTTCTAACATTCTATGCAAGTAACCTAGCGAGAGTTTAGACACGGTCGTACTCCAGATCTTCACCATGCATGTATGCCGGCGTAGATCGACTACTGGAAAGGCTATTTTTGGTCTCGATTTCATATGAACTCTTTTGAGCCTCATTTTGCGGTCGCACATACATTTCAAACTATATGCAGGTTGGGTCTCGTAATTTGTAAAGCAGTGGAGCGTTGCGCTACAGCTGCAGGAGACATGCATGCTCCATTAACGTGGTAGATGAATAGTAAACCCTCGTCAACCATGGCTTGAGCGATATGCAATGTGGACTTCCGATTAGATGCAAAAACTAAAAGGCCTTTTCGATTATCTAATTATTTCTGGTCCTGCCATATACTCAATGCCGAAGTTCGGACCATGGTAACTCGCGTACTTGTACCCACACACTACTAATGAGATCTCACTTAGCACAATAAGAGCGCCCCCCCAAGCGTACGTAGCTTCGTGACGGGTTATTAGCCATTAGTACCTAGCTCTTTCCGCTTTAGAAACTCTCCACCTGGTGCGTACATCGGAAATGGCTGGAACCCGATACGAGAGGGTCCGAGTAGATTTAAAAATATTTACATATATTTTTTATGGGTTTGTATTTCTGGATTGTGAGTCTAGATCTAGTCATGGCACAGAGATGCTACAGAAGGAAGAGAAAGGGCTGATAAACATTAGAATACCGGTACAGAAGCAAATTCATGGGGGAGTTTAAGAAAGGGTCGAGGAAATTAAGTCCAGGAAGCAACAACTGACTCGTAAATGTCACATCATTTAACATTAACGTTATAACATGAACTAGTGTAATTTATCGCATATGAATATAAAAAGGGTGGTTCATGCTTTGCTCTTAAACAAGACATTGCTATACATATTCACCAGTTACCCGACTTTTGCCTATTACATCGCTCATGAAAATAAAAGTATCTATGTAGGGTTGTCTCGAAAACTGGACACCGCAGAAAGGATAGCTCTACATAATCGAGACTAATCCGCTGGTGCGTCCTCTGGCTTCTGACCGTATGTAACGCAGCTTTCCAAGAGTTAGTACTGAATTTTATTCTGATGCAGGTGAAACACTTACAATTGGAAGTACATATGGAAGCCCTTGTTCTTAAGGTTCTTCTTAATATCCTTGATGTCCTGGGTAGTTTCTTCGACAGATTTCTAATATTGGGTCAGTAACGAGATCAAGGTAAAATGTTGAGTTGATAAAACTTACACCGAGAACACGGGTATATAGAGCCATGGTAAAGCCTTCAGTCGCGTCGAGCATGTTGACAAGATTGAAAGCACCAATTTCCTTCTCCAGAGGGTCCTTTGGCCAGGTTCCAATTGGGAGTTTGAAGTATTCCTGCTTAATATTGACAAATCCAGCATCCTCCATATATCCCTTAATCTTGGGAGCAACAATGCACGTTCTACCGATTTTATCGGCTGCATCGATAAGGTTAGTGCACCATTCCTTGAGAATATTGTCTTCCGGGACAGATCCATCGTCCGTCGTAATTTCGACAGTGTGTTCCTGTGATTCATAATAGCCGCCTGGTTTCAGGACTTTAAAGGCATTCTTCGCGAAGGCGGCCCAGTCGGTGACCGCGCCGTGGCAATCGCGCTCGTGGACAAGGTCATAGGAACCTGGGGTTTGCAGCCAGGGCTCGTTGAAGTCGTCAACTTCGAAGGAAGCATTTGGAGGGACCCTAGATTGAGTCGGTTAGTTTGTAGCATTGGGGTCATGTCGCGGGATGATCGTACCAGGATGGCTGGATTGGGGAAACGTCTAGTCGCAAGGGTTGGTTAGCCTAGTTGAGTTGGCACGTGTTTCGGTTCACATATAGTCTTACCATTCCCCATGACAGCAGCTTCAGGAAACTCCTCGGCAACCTGGATCGCCCAGATACCGGTTCCGGTACCGACGTCCATGATCTTCTGGGGATGCTCGATCGGAGCTAGGAAGAGCTTTCCTTTGAGTCTCAAGAGAAAGACATGATGGCTAGGTCAAGGATACCCATATTAGCGGAAGCCACGAGTCCTAATAAATAGAATCTATACTTACAATAAATCCATTTGCTCTTGTTGGATCTATCATTTTTGTCAGTGGGAATTCGTGGAACCAATGCTCGTGTCCATAGTGTCGGGGAGTACCTCATCGTTGGGGACGAGCCATGATCCTTCCTTGTAGGCATGGTACCGCCTACCATTCTCATACTTGTAGTCTAGTTACTTAAAGTTAGCGGAGATATATTCCGCATATTATAACCTTTGTTGGTATTCCAACATACTTCGAACGGATTCGGTCAGGGACGTTGTTGCGGATCCACTATAATCACGTGACACTAGCGGTGAGCTGGATGCCGAGGACTTTGGGCAATTCCATTTGCAAAGGAAAGAAAAACCACATACTGGTCGGAGCTATAGAGAGAATCGTATTCGGTACCAGCGTTGGAGCTGCTCTATGGATTTCCAGCATGGTCAGCATCTCTGTCAGGCCATAATGATGTTTACGATTTCTCATGTCGAATGAATGTTGGCGACACGATTTTCTGCGCCCACGCGGGCCTCGGCACCAACAAAGTCTGAGCAGCTCGGATATGCTCGCACAAACTTTTGCTAGGGGAAGGAGAACAAAACTGTTGGAGCAACAAAGACGTTACTTACATCGTCGACCTCGATCGTTTGTCCCGCACCTGTTGACATGGTTGTTTTGGTTCAAAATGTACAGTCTATCGTCAGATATGAGGGCTGTCGCGACTTTGCGAGGAGATTAATTGTCGACTGAGCGTGCCTGACAATAATCGGAAAGCAGAGAAAATGAGCTGATTTAGAATCTACAGGAAGAAAAGGAACTGGCGGGCGGGAGCGGATCCTCTCCTTTTTAGGGTCCATCTGCTTCTTGACTCGGGGCAAGTTGCTAACTCGACCTGATCTAGCACGTATTGACAGACTGCTCACTTGGAACAAATCTCCAAAACGTGGTCGCAGGGAACCAAAGGTGTGGGGCGAGACAAACCACTGTTTCCCCTCTCATCGGATTCCTCACTTTTTTTTTTCTGGCCCCCCCAAAAAACTAAATGCCTGAAGCATGACCGCCATGAGAAATTTAACAACTTGGCTTGAATTCTCGCTCCGCTCGACTCGAAACTTTACCCACGAAGCTCTCGATGTAGCGCTGACGGCTCGCGCTTGGCCGTGGGGCGGAACTTTTGCCGTCCTTCCACACCAATGGTCAGTGGCTAGAACCAGGGCCTATCTGAGACGATGTGAGTGCGTTTTATGCAGCCTATTTATCGCGTGGACACGGATACAGTCTGCTCCGTAAATTAGACCCAGACATTTCTACCGTTGGGGAGGCTGGCGACTAAATTGCGAACTTCCCGCCATCATGTTATATTTGACCATTCGCTTTCATCTTTCAATATAATAATTACTACGTGGTTAATAATTCTCTGTGACCTTTATCCCTCAAATTGCTGAGGAAGTATAATATCTTAACGATTATTTGTTCAAAAATTCGGTTAAACCGGGGTCATTTGTGCGGAGCATTTGACTTGGCCCTGTTACAAGTAAGTTGTGGGTAACGGGCCGTTTCGTCAAAAGATTTCGGTCAGCATTGCCACAATCGATGCAATCGGTGGATAACATTGAATGTACTGATACGGTACCCCGCTTTTTCTCAATCCCCCAATCCTACAACAGAGCTTAAGCTTAAATTATAAATCCTAACATTCGGCATTGATAGACAATGTTCGGTCGGCGCATGTGGTCGACGCCAGGTGTCTCGATTATCATGCAACCTCTGATTGCCGATGTTGCTTTCATTTCTAGGATTACGCAGTATCCGACCGCTGCCTATGCTAAAAAGAGCTCTAGGGCCATTTGAATGCATTGTTTGCGCGATAATTTCGATTTTTTGTAGCCGGGTGGGGGTTTCATCCCGACTAGAATTATCACTTTGCAGATGCGGTGAACTAGAATTGCAATTGAGGGGTACCCGCTTTGCTCTTATGGAATGAAACCCAAAGGCTGTTATGTTATCGATAGAGCGGCTATAGAACTGGCCTGCTGGCACAAAAAAATCACGACACACCAATCTGTCAATGGGTTCCGCTCTCTGGGACCCGAGAACCGGATTTTCTGAACCCAAACCCGTGCCACGCTGTTGCATTGACCTTATCATCGGTATCCGTTTGTCTCCCGTCTAAAACTAGCAAATATTACAAATGTCTTTGTCGGGAGAACGCACGGAACTGCAATAGGCCACCCTGCTATTCAAAACGGGTCGGCTCATTCCGCCGTGTCTCGAAGATGATAATTATAGACGTAGACTTTATGATGTAAATATATTCTCAACTGATTTGATTACATTAGGGCTAGAATACCAGCGCCTTGAGAGGCAGAATCTCAATGGCACTGCTAGCAGCCATTGCAAGGACCTCGACAGTACAGCTGACGCTAGTACCGCCCAACGCTCGAGCACAAGTTGGACAAACAAGCTCTCCGATCCCAGCGAACGACTGCATCTGCATGCCAAAACTTCCGTTTGGTAATTGGTAATCTGTCCAAAGAGGAGCTAGCCGTCTACAGTTATCCAAGCACGTTTGGCCTGAAATAAACTTAGGCCCGATATCGTTAGATCCTCCGAAACTACCCTATCCTGGTCTCAGCTGCATATTGTCCACCGCCTCGCCTTGCCATCCCCGTTTGAAATTGCTCTAGTTTGCTCGCAATTGTAAAGTGGTGCAAGTGGACCCGAAAACAACGCATAGACCAAGAGGCAGGCGCGGAGTTGCCGACATTCATACCATATGTCATAGTATCGGAGATAGCACTGATACCAATTATAGATTTTCTCCAAATTTCGCTAAAGGGGACACACCAAAAGGAAAAGTGTGGATGCCCTCCAATCGATACGCTTTAACCGCTAAAATGACATAACTCTAGAATTTAGATCCTTGCATTTTGCGAGTGCGACTGCGATTCCGACTGCGAATCGGCATTTGTAAGGTCGGTTCGATGTGAGGCTGATATCGGGGACCAACGATCCTTTTGCAGCTGGCCTTGGGCATACATTATTCCCGAGATCCGGGCACGTGGAAAACGGCGACCGATGTTACACAAACCCAGAGCCATTATATCCTTCCCGGAATGCTTCACACACCCAGGGTCTGTCCCCGGGACCGTCGATGATATCATACGATATGAACCGGGTTTCTGAGATCGGACCTCTTTAATAAAGTCCGATATTGCTCGGAATCCAAAACTTCAAGCAAGGGTACTCCAAAACTCTGTCGATTTGCCACCAGTCGCAGGAGTCAGCTGGCGGGTTCATAGGTAGCAGGCGAGATAATGACCCTATCTCAGCATCATATGCATATGCACGCCAAAGGGAGACTTCTCCATCGATTGTACAATCTTGTAACAGAAATCCTCCGTCGGTTACAGAAAGGAGAAAGCTCACGAGTTATAATACATCCCGATTGGGATATACCGTTATGTCCAATGTTGGTGTTGAATGCCAAAGTTCTATCTGACCACGAACATACCACTAAACGGCACAGCTACAAGTGTAACTCGGGCTCCAGAATGGGGGCGACTATGAAACTTGAGAATTGAACGTTCTGGGCAGTCATCTACAGGTGTCCTAAGGCTCGAACTACCCCTATTGAAACTCATGATACAGATCGGAAACGTCATTCAAGCTGAGCGAATTACAATTTGTTGTGCAGGTGTGATTCCCGCCTGATCTAACATTATAGTGCTATTGAATTCAATAATATATACATGACTACTCCTCCATGTAGATCAGGGGACCTTGTGATGGGCTATACTTCAACCCTAACGCCCTCTAAATATAATCATAACCAATAAAAGCCAACATGTCATTAGTAAATGTAGATATTCCCAGCCAGCAGGGAATAATTCTATTATGTAGCAACCCCAAGGGTGAACCATGCATCATCCAATCCCACTTCCACTACCGATTCCTGATTCTGCAGACTCTGAAAGTAAGCTCTTAGAAAATCAGTCCGAAAAGGCAGCGCAGCAATCGCCCCTCCCCCAACTGCGGCGAGAGCTACGTTCCGAGATCCCTCTAATTCTACTATATCAATTGGATTCGTGAATGTACCCTTTTCTTGGAAACCCCTAACAGCGTCTGGGGATGCCCCTTTCCCGCGGAGGAGAGTAAGATGCCCCTCGGGTGATATCCACATTATTCGAAGTGTGTTGTTCGTCCGTGGAGTGTCCTGGATGACGTGAGCAGCCAAGTGGGTGCCTTCCATTAAAGTACCTAATAGCTCATCTGCAAGCGGCGAGGGTCAGCGCTCTAGTAACAAGTTATCCAACTTTGATGTACTTCCTTAAAAGTGCTATAAACTTACAGTCCTTATTATAGTCCCAACCACTACTATACCCAGGCACGCGAACTAAGTTTGCCCTTGAATCTTGATAGAACACATGCATCACCTGGTTTGCCATGTAGCTAAAGTTCGCCGCTCGTACCCATGCCACCGCTATCTTGCTATCTGGCAAAGATCGTGAGAACCTCAATTGAGTAATTAACCAGCCGTCGCTAAGATCATAGACTAGCTCTTGAAGGAATCGGGTGGATGCATCAATGTAGAATACTTTGGCGGAATATTGTTCGTTACTGTTCGCTATCATCCAAGAACTGGCGGCAATTCCCGATCCTGGCGAAACTGATACACCGTAGCCTGTATCACTAGCTAGGCTGCCCATTGTCCAGTTGCCGTCTGTAGACCTGCCTGAGGCATTGAACATGGTTCCGTTCGCCGCTACATAGAATATTTGGACCTTTTAACCATATGAAATTAGGATGAGATTTTGGGCCGCGTCTATAAATCACGAAATATGCTAGCAACTCACAATCGGACTGTCTGGGGCCTGCAGCATTGCAAACGAAGCTTTCTTGCTTGGAGGCGGATTAAGCCCCTCAATCACAATTGGATCTCTCCATCTGCCATTGAGTAGCGTATGGATGTAGAACATTTCGGTATTGTTGTCCTGCTTTATCAAAATTCGATCCGATTCGTCCGTCTCGCCGCGTACAGCGGCTATCGCTATCGGGATCGTAGTCTGTAATGGACTAGGTGGGTTCTCTGGTTGGTCCGATCTAGGTTGGGAACACGATTAATTAGTACATACGACATGCATAAATAATCCTCAGGGGTTAGTTAGGCCGCCCTCTTACCCCTCATCCGGAGTATTTGACCCCACATCTGACCCCGAGCGCGATCCAAGAATGCCTCCAACAACTCCACCAACTATCCCAACTGCCAGCAAGCCACCGAGGATTGTAAAGAATACCCATCTCTTTAGGCCACAAATTCTGCGTTTTACACCGCTCTTAGAACCCAGAGTCTCATATTCTGGAGGCTGTTTACCTAAAGTTGCTCAATTGGGCATTAGTTAGACCTCATTCCACTAGGCGGTGTCGACATGTCCTGTGTCACGACAACGTCATCTCGTGCAAAATGTGTTGTGCGTTGCATTACATACTAGTGTCGCTAGAGTATGGACTTTCAGGTATTATATTTAGATAACCAGAATCTAGCTTCTGCACCACCTCTAACCCTGGCTGTTCATGATGGTCCCCTCCACCTGGGACAACCTCAGGCAGTGGCGCGCCTTGGTTCTCAAGCGGGTTTGGGGCTTCAGGGAGCTGTGGTTGTTCTTCCAGTGGTTGCGGCTTCAGTCGCGAAAGTATGTTAGTGTTCCACATACTTCCAGCTTCTTTTCAAGCAGAAACCCTGGCCTTGGGGTGTACCCTTCCCGGTCGCGTGAGGCAGGTGTTGTCGAAACTCACGGCGAGGTCTAAAGGTGTTGTAGGACCGGACCCGAATGCTAAACTTCCCCTAACATTGGTGAGAGAATCCAATAGAGCCAGTTTTGTTTTGAATGAATTGGTGCCTGCACAAGCTCGGCCAACTTATCGAACTATACTGTCGAAGTGTTTCCCAAGCTGCGTTAGGATATAAAGTAATAAAGTTGAATATCAGCCTGGATCGGAGGGTCCTGCAAGCAAAGGCCGTAATCTCGCTGATACTAGGAATAGGTGAATGTTATAATTTAATGTCTATGTGTCGGATCATCTCGAAGATTCTCAAATGGCTAATTCGCAGGAACTGCCATCCCTTTTGTCATCTGAGATCAAGGTCGCTAGTCGCCCCTCCTGAGCTAAGGCTACAGTTATACCAGTAACGATTTCACAAATGGAGGCTTCATTTTCTGCTCTTGACTGATGTCACTGTAATACCTACCCATCGGAACTGCTTGTGCAATTGTGCTTGTGGTGCTGGTGCAGCGGTGGGCAGATGAATTTCCTGTTTCAACCTAGGCTCGGCAGTTTCTGACCCTCAATAATAGTAGCACAAGACATGCCCAGAAGTCCTTAAAACTATGGGATAGATGGAACTAATATCCACACTTGCTCTACATATCTTCCCTACCAAGCCTATCGAGTAGTGAGCTGTGAAGGGCATGCAAGGGTGCTTACATTCAATATCAACAACAAACCGCCTACCTCTCTTGGCGAACTGGGCTGCTGACCCTGGCAAGAGCAAAGGCATGGTATTTGTGGATTCGGGATATTCTTGAGCTGCTGCTGATCGAAAATCACGTAAT
This sequence comes from Dactylella cylindrospora, assembly GCA_012184295.1. Lineage (NCBI taxonomy): Eukaryota > Fungi > Ascomycota > Orbiliomycetes > Orbiliales > Orbiliaceae > Dactylella > Dactylella cylindrospora. The sequence continues at coordinate 79,916 of LDUD01000044.1, forward strand.
CTTGGTGCCTTGCAGTATGTAAATGTACACGGAACGTTTGTAATCAGGAACTAAAATGCATGTCCACTGTGGGTTGAATGCCCTCCGCTGCGGGCATCTTCTCAGCGATATTCTAACCAGGACGAAATGTCTTGTAAATGGTACATGTAGTGTTCAAGGCATCTTTAACAAGAACGGCCGCTGCCATCCAATAGCAGTAAGAGAGTAAGCTCAAGACTTACTTTACTTGAATAAGTAGCCAACTGGTATAATATTTAATTATTTGTGTTTTCCGGGCTCTTCCGCAATTTCTCGAAGGCGTCGGTTTAATTATAACTATTTGTGTTGGTTGGCCATTGCCTCCTCATATTGATTCGATGTCAGATAACCAAGCACCATAAACCAAAATTTAAGATAGGAAACCCAAGGAAGAAACTTCATATTTCTTCATTTGTGTGCTTGCTAGGCTTATGCCAATGTCAGCGCTTGGCGATAGTAATTCCATATCCGTTTCAACATCAGATATCAGCAGGCCAGCCCCTTTCAACTTGCAGGTTCGCATATTTATTACACATTGAAACATTGAAACGCGTGTTTTGACACGGCTTTTCCGCCGGACAAGTCAAAAAAAACACGGAAAAGGGAGCGAAACTATTCACGCAACTATTCCGCAGCGGCTTCAACAATCTGCCTTATATTTATGTCTGCAATCAACACTAACTCAGGATTATTGATTGAATGGGAAATAATCTCCTAGATGGTTGCCTTTCGGGTCTGCGTGTAGGGTGGCTTGCTGGGACGATCTGGATCGAGCAACACCTCACACTGCGCACGCATCTGCCCCTACAGGAATAATTTGCTGCGGCTGCCAGCTGTAGCTGTATGCAACATACACGATGGGTCGGCATCGTGGGGAGGCATGATTGGCCGTGCCCAGCAAATCACGGACGGCCTTATCTAGGACTAAAGAGTTTACCTAACAATAAAATGGTCCTCTAAGCTATGAGATAAAAGGCATAAAGGCGACTTTCTCATTGCACAAAGGGATGACTGGTTTTCGCAGCGAAAGTTACAGCATAGAGTACGACCGTGAACAACGTACAACGCGCATTCAATACCCACGCAAACCCGAGCCTCAAACGTTAAGTCGATAGTATGGTTGAGCTAAACCCCGAAGATTATACTGTTGCATGGATAGCGCCGCTGGAGATCGAGGCGCAAGCCGCATTGCACATGCTAGACAAGAGGCACGAAGGCCACTTCGCCTTAAGCCGCGGTAACGACTATGTTTATCAAGCAGGCGAAATTTTTGGGCACAATGTCATCATTGCTACTTTCCCAGCAGGCCAGGAATACGGCACTGGCTCTGCAGCTGCTCTTGCGAGCCAGGTGAAATGCGTGTTCCCTAATCTATGGTTTGGATTGCTGGTGGGGGTTGCTGCCGGTCTCCCAAATCTGTCGAGAGAGCCGCCAGTTGATATCCGTCTTGGCGATATTCTGGTTGGTGTTCCAGAAAGAGAAAACGCAGGAGTCGTCCCCTATGAACTAGGAAAACAAACAGCAGCGGGGCTTCAGTTACTAAGATCTGGACATATTTTGGCTACCACTGAACGGGTTGTCATGTCAGCAATTACGGATATCAAGCTGCAATCGCTAGACGAGGCTCAAGCGTTTCTGCCCCATTACGAAGCCATTCAGCACAAATCCCATGCGAATGGAACATTTAGCGACCCTGGGCAAGAGCAAGATAATTTCTATGATACCGGTGCTGAGAAGCCGACAATTCGGGAAGAACGACCTATCTCGAACCGGACTCGTGTTTGGTACGGGCCGATAGGGTCGGGCGACAAGCTAATGAAGAGCTCTACGAAACGAGATGAGCTTAGAGACAAGTACAACATCATCGGCCTGGAGATGGAAGCAGCTGGCACAATGAATCACATTCCCGTCGGGGTTATTCGAGGGGTTTGTGATTACGGAGACGAGCATAAAAACAAAGAATGGCAACCCTACGCTGCGGCGATGGCTGCAGCATATGCCAAAACAGTTCTGTGTCATATCCTACCGAAGGAAAATAGTTCGTACTTGAAATGACCTAGGCTGATAATAGAACATGATCAATACTGACTTGAACTACTTAGGAATGGATAAAAAATCCAAATTCCGTATCCCGGTTAATTTGCCCCATCAGAGAAACCCCAACTTCACAGGAAGAATGGATCAGCTGAATGAAATATCTGAGGCCTTCGGTTCAGCAGACTCTAGTGGCAAGCTCTCCAGCCGCACAGCTCGCAGAGTAGTGGGCCTGAGTGGTTTCGGGGGAGTTGGGAAATCAACCATTGCTGTGGAGTATGCTCATAAACATACAAATGAGTACTCTGCGATATTTTGGATCAACGCTGCGAGTCTGTCCGATTTAATCGTGAGTGCTCGGAGAGAAGTCAAGGCAGTTGTGAGTCATTACGCTGGACCAGGAGAGCCTTCCAGCGAAGAGTGCCAGCGTATTGCCCATACGCTGGGCCTCGGCCATCGTGAGCCGGCGACCATATCTAAAGATGGCTTGATGGATGCCGTAGACAAGGCTTCGCCTGTAGACTGCCTTAGGAACTTACTATGCCAGGAGTCTAACGATGAATGGCTTCTCATAGTCGATAATTACGACAACCCGAATGATTTTAAACTGAATACATTGTTGCCAACCCGGGACGTTGGACATATACTTATAACGAGTCGCAGCTCAAATCCTTATCCAGGGTCACGAAAGATCGAGGTGGTTGGAGGCGTTGAGGAAAGAGAGGCTGTAGACCTCTTATGTAAAACATCGGGTAGAAATATTACGCTGAATGGTTTGTTTCTCTACCTTCATATATATGTTTTCATCGGCTATAATTAACTTGATTAAAGACAACGGAGTGTCCCATATTGTGCAATCGGTGGGTAGGCTCCCATATGCCATCGAGCTTATTGGTGCATATCTACAAAAATATCGAATCCCTATTGAAAAGTACGCCGGGATCCTGAGCGAAGACTTGGAGGAGCCACTAGAGCGGCTTAACGCCATCTGGGAAATCTCATTCAATAAACTCTCCAACAATTCAAAGCACATGCTTCAGCTACTCTCCCTAATCGGAAACGAAGAAATCCCCGACGAATTGCTGGTAGGTGGCAAAGGGGTCGTTGATTGGATGACATGTATGTTGTGCCTCTAGTATCCTTGTGTCGCCGTTTCCTAACAGTTAGTAGCTGAAAAGGTCATCTATGAAGCGGTGGGAGAGCTTTGCTCGCTCTCTCTTATAAGTGAGCACCGGAGGAATCACTATTGTGTACACGCTCTTCTTCATCGGTGGACTCGAGACCACCAAGGTGACGCAAACTTCAACAATTCGTTCCTTATCGGGAGTATTATTACGTCTACCTTTCGTTTTGATAACGACAGGACGGCCTCTCAATCAGCTTACGAGCACCGTATATTGCCACACATTGACTATGCTTTCGAAAACTTTAGCGCACAGTGGATTTTAGGCGGCGGTCGTCTGGATAACAAAACCCAGGAAATAACCTATAATTTTGCTAGGGTCTATGCAAATATTGGTAAAGTCCCGAGGGCAACCGAAATTTACGAGATAAGTCTCAAGGGGGTTGATGACCATGTGTCTATTGCGGAGCTAAAAATTATGGATTCTTTTGGGGTAAACCTGAGGCTTCAAGGGAGGAATGAAGAGGCATTGACGTGGTGCTCCCGAGCTCTACGTGGAACCAAGTCCCAGGTTGGCGAAGACGATTCTGAGTCGCTTGTTATTGCTTCTCATGTTGCTGCAATCCTCACAGCACAGGGGAAATACCCAGAAGCTATATCGGAGTACAGGCGTGTTCTAGGACAAGAGAAGAGATTAGGAAAAAGCGATGGGACTGTTCTAGAGACGAGACAACAGCTCGCACGTGTGCTCAGAGAGTCTGGAGAATACACCGAAGCACTTTCTCTGCTCGAGCAAGTAAGGGATGAAAGATACAAACAACTAGGGAGAGACCACCCCTTAAGTCTCGAGGCAGTCCACGCAATTTCCAGAATTCTGGAAATCCAAGGCGAGTACGAACGAGCCCTTAGCGGTCATAAGTTGGTTTACGAGGGTCAAAAGGAGGCTCTTGGTGAAGGACATTATTCTACCCTTGAGACGCTAAGTGGTATTGCTTCTACGTATGAAAGACTTGGCAAATACCCTGATGCACTCGAATGCTACGAGGAGGTACTAAGGAGGTTAAAAGCTATATTTGGGGAACAAGAGGACCACCCTTGGATTCTCTTTATGTTCTCGGGAATAGCGGATGTCTTGATGCGCCAACAAAGATATAAAGAGGCTGAAGAAATGTATAAGAACGCATATGCTGGCTTTCAGAACCTCAAAATGGGGATAGACGGAGAGTTCCCAACAGCGACCAATATCGCAAGGGCCCTTTGTAATCAGGGCCGATACGAGGAAGCGCTAGATTTCTGTATGAAAGCGCAGGAAGGGCTCAAGGAACTCGGCAAACATCACATCCTTATGCTTACCGCGAAGGCTTGTGCTGCCAACATACTCGAGGAGCAGAAAGAATATGAGCAGGCCCTCTTATTCTACGAAGAAGTGCTAGAAGGATACCAGAAAACGCAGGGGCCAAAGCACGCCGAAACTCTCAAAATAATACTCTGGATCGGAAATATACACCTAGAGCAGGAGAAATACGAGAAAGCCCTTGAGCTCATAGAAGAAGCTGAGGCTGGACTGAAGCATGCGATCGGTGAAACTCATCCTCACACAATCAAAGCAGGTCAGCTGAAAGAAAAAGCTGCTCGTAGTCTGCAAGAGGCTGCTCAAAAGCAAGAGACAAACACATTGGACAAACTGGACGAAGAGGAAAACAGGGACAAACGCAACCCCATAATAAGGATGCTGACGTGCTGCTTCCGATAGACGTCTCGCTACTAGAGGGATCAATCTCGGGAGCTCTTTCTTCTAGCTTAGGGTCATAATCACGTATATCCGAGACCAATGTGTGTTATTTTAGAGTCGCAACACAGTTACAAGAGCTTAAGAGCCATCATCACTATAGAATCATCAGCGGAACTGTGAGAGGAGCATTAGAGCCGCAGGCTACAGGATAGGCGATGTCTGTACGGCGCCTAACGCTTCGTTATTTCGTATTGCCCTTTTGAAATCCTGAACTATACTGCATTAAACTAAACCCTGAGCCCGTGCTCGAGAGAATCTTCCGCGCAAACTTCCCATATTATTTCGTTTGTGGGTTGACCCCAAAATTATATATTGGGACCGCGCCTTTCCTGGCATGTATCTTTTTGAATTCAGGGAAAACCAATTTGCCTTGACTGTTGTGGATAGTCTCGGTATGCTTGAGGAACGGGAGACCTATCAATGCGTCGTATTGATAATTCTCAACAACCATAAATTCCACCTCCGTCCAATACTTATTCCTGCCGTCAAAACTCCATTTCACATCAACTAGTGGACAACCATCGGATGTGCTCCCGTCCGCCATCAGAATCTTTTGAAGGCGTGAATTGGGGTCCACAGAGATGTTGTGTCTCTTCAGCCATTCCGCTTTCACAATGTTACAGCCTCCTCCCGTATCGATCAGCGGCTTAATAGCAATGTCATTCATTTTTCCTGGAAACGTTAGAAAGTCATCACATTTGCTTGGGTCAATCTTTCCAGAGAGAGCCTCAGCTTCTCCGTCATCGCCCTTAAAAAGGTCTGGCTAGGAGGGTATCAGTTGCGTTGCTAATGCTGGCATGGTGGTTCGATGCTATCTCACCAATTTTGCAAGATTTCTTGCCCGAAGGTCCGCATCGCGGGCTATGCCTAGGTCTTTTGCGAAATCGCTCCTTGATATTCGGTCTAGGACATATTGGTCGCTGAAGATCTGTGATCCCACCAAGTACTCTCGTACCAAGGCTTTCAGCTTCCGAGTACTCTCAGAAATAACCTTCAAGAGCTTGCCGATAGGGTCGTCAACCTCCGCGTCTCGAATCTTCCTAATAAAATCCAGAAGTTTGTCCCATTGAATAGCCACAGTTTCTCGAATTACGGCCTGCCCAACGTCCGAAAGCTGTGAGAATAATGTACCGGGCGTTCGCAGGTATTGGTCCTGGAAGAGAAACTGATGAAGGTACGACAGTTGTTGCCTTTCCTCGTAGAGCTCATCGGAAATCTTTCAAGCGCCCTTGTTAGCGGGATAAACCGTGCCGGGGAAATTAGCAAAATCGGCCTACCTCGCCCTCGTACCGGAGGTATGCCCCTGAGGGAAGAGTCTCTGCTGCCGTAGCTGCAAAGCGAGCTGATGCAGCCGCACGATAGGCGGCACCAGCAGCTCTAAGCGCGGCAGCAACAGCTCTTCCAGATACTCGCCCCTCAGAAACGGTTGCAGCTACCGTTGCTGCGTCTGCTGCCTGAGCCGCAGCGTTGGCTGCTTTCGCTGCTGCTTCTGTTGCTTTTGCCGCATGAAGAAGTTCTAGTTCTCTTGAGGTCTCGCGCCCGCCGGCCGCCGCCTCCGCCTCTTTTACCTCATGGTAAATAGACTCAACGAGATTTGAAAGTTTTTCGATACCATTTTCTTTTTCTTCGGGAGTCGGAAACTCTTTATCGGATATTCCGAAGCCGCGGACAAGTCGAAAAAGTTCATCGAGAAGTCTGTCTAAATCATCCATCATTAGAAGCCTAGTTAGGCGAAATTGGGATAATGAAATTTGATAAGCCGCCTCGATAAGCCGCCTCGATATGGCCCCTTGCCTCAAGGTTGTACGTATTACTTTATAGCTAATATAATCCCTAATCAGCTGCAGTGCTGGGGACTCATGAACGTATAAGTCCACTCTTCCAATTGATATTTGGCCCTGCCATAGTCTGCTAGAGGCTACCGTCCGTCCTCTAGCGATACCACCTTTCTACGAATAAGGCTGTGTATGTGTAACATTATTGACAATTCAAAGCGGGGAGGAGTTGACAAAGCGGGGTCTGCATCAATCGCTATATCAAAAACGCAGGCTTTTGCTGTTGTCAAATAGAATAGCTGCACGTGGTGGACCCTGTGTATTCCGGGCGGGGAAATAAATGGGGACGGGTTAATTCTTATGCAGGAGCCGTGTTAGTCTTCCAGAATGGCGGCATCCTGCATATAGTCACTTTCAACTCCAAAAGTAGTAACTGTGCACGGCAAACTTGATATCGAAATTGTAAGGAATCCAAATTTGGTCGATAGCGTTTAACTGAGGGCAGTATTCTAAAATTGTTGGATTTGACGATTTTCCGTCAATAAGATTATTTTCCTCGCTTCGTTCAATTCTTAGACACTCTAAGCTAACATAATTAGGGGTATTAAGAGTGGTACATTGATAATGTTAGTTCTACAACTCAAAGTTAAACAAATAATATTATAATATCATTCACGCTTGTAAACTGGCATATACATGTTGGTAGACGTACATGGATTGGTTGGATTCTACGTGCATACGGATCTGCATATGGTCCAGCCTTTTTTGATACTCGCTCTCTGCTTGGCCTCCATGCAGCCACAGACCTACCGCTCTCCTACTGTTATGATGCATGATGCTGCAATTTTCAAGTGCCACGTCACGAAGGAAAGCATCATAATGTGATAGAATTTGTAATAGATTGTTCCAATTCTATAATCGGCCCCTACAGCCTTCGAGTTCTGCCTGGGAATGCAAATCGACAGTGTAGCACGTAGATATCCTATGCGTACGTCTATCAGTCCCACTCATACTATTACCTTGGGGCCACTCCTTAAGGATAGACTAGTCTTGAAATTGACTATTTTTGCGAAACATCCAAACTATCCGGGAGTTCCGCTCACAGACTAGTTGGCAGTGTTTACTAGTTTCTCAACTTGGGGCCCTCATCCAATCCGAAATCACCTTATATCAAGCAAACTCCCAGTTGCCTCGATCGATAATTTTTTGATATCACAGTCGCCTTAACGTCACCTTCCAACATGTCGAAATTGGTTCACCGCCGCATTACTGAGGGAGCTCGGGAGTGTCATCGGTCTCAAGGGGCATATGAGACTGCCTTTGGATATGTACACGGTAGTTGCGATTCGAAATATATCAGTGGATGGGATCGGGTGGGGTTGGAACTTATCAATGAATCCTCCAAAGGTTGTGCTTTTGTGGTATCAATCTGGCGAGGGGTTTGCACCACCCTTCTGGAATGCAGAAACTTACCCGGCATCAAAAACTAGGCCGATTACCGCATGTGCTGCGTCCGACCTTAACGTGGGAGATAGAACAATTGAGCCTCTTGGAAGAGCTTAGGCGACTTGAGGGAAACGCTACAACACGACGTAAGGTTATCTCGCTAATATTACACTCATGATTACTAGACCAATCAGCTACAATCCGGCCGCTTACACTAATTGAACACACTTTCTCTATACTACATAGCGACGAAGGTCACCTACAAAGCCGGCGAGTTCTGCCTCTTTGCCGACGACAACCCACACATCATGTTCCAAAATGGAAATTACATCCAATTTGAGACGACAGGATATTTAGTCGTTCGGAATAGGGACAATGAATGTCTTGCTACTGTTGGAGTTGACGGGACGGGGTATTTTAAATCAGAGCTTTCAATCTCCATGTGGAGAGATGGATACCTTAGAATTCATCGACAAGCAGGGCAAGCGTGGTATAGTTCTCCTGGTGGAGCGGCGACGTTGGTGTGCCAGCAGACTGCCCCTTATATTACGGCATTAAATGATAAAGGGACTGTAATTTGGACAATCCCAAAGGCAGGATAATGAGGCGAGCCATCGTTGGCTTCTTGGACGCTTAGCTAAGATTCTTATTCTCAAAGCGAAGATTAAGCCTAGGCCAGGGCGCTGGTTCCTGCTCGACAGAGTGTCATCGTGTATCACCACTCTCGAGCTCCCAGCCTCATTAGAATTTACCATTGAATGTATGCTCATAAAAAAGAACTTCTAATCCTTTGACTAAGTTTATTCTTAGCAATGACAAAAAACAGCTACCCCCCAATATGCCCTGCCAGCTTATCAACTAATACCAAGTTTTGTTAGATCTAGAGCTAGTGCCAGCAGCCAGCAACCTCAGGTGCACGCGTTTGTGTTGTGTTTGGAATTCGCTTCCTATTCTAACCCAGTCGCCCATTCGAAGCGCATACCCAGATCGGATACCAGCGGATGGTCATTCGGCATCCTGAAATTTGATAAGCAACCCAAGGGAAATGTTGACCCTGCGCCCATTTTCAGTTCGAAAACTTGTGTGTACAAGCATATGAGTTACATCTCTAGCGCCAACTTCAATTCAAGTGTAAACTCATACCTCGATAGCAGAAGTCAAGCTCAAGTCACCGTTATGCATGAATACTACATTCAGAGTATGTATGAGACTGTAGGCGTGTTATGCATCGGACTAGCAGGACTCGGCTTCACATGATTATAGGCTGAGAGCAGCGTGGGTGGATCCTGTGGCTGCATTTCCTCGTGTAACGCAAAGTCCAACCCCCCTCATAAATCGGTAGCGCCGCTAGGGATTTCACAGACAGGTCAGTACGTGCTTATATAAGTACTTAGGGGCCTAAATACCTATTTGGCCATCAGAATCAGAATGGGTTTTGCGGAAATCCTGTTTTCCTAATTTTTGAAAGAGGGGTCCGATACCTCCACGCGTAGAGCTGAACGCCAGCTTGGGAGGTCCGGATCTATAAACCCAATGCGGAAACGTTATCAAACCAGCGCCCGATTTGGGCCGAGAGTGTCATCCGATTTCTTCAACTTCCCCAGGTCCAACTGAATCAGAAAATAGATAAGCAAGGGACATGTTCACAACCTCAATTTTTGAATATTTTGTTTCAGCGTGTAATCCAATCCAACTCGACATAATAAGATATATGCCAAGGGTGTCCATCGAAATAAGATTTAGTAATAAGCTCCGCCCGACTTCTGGGCACGAGCGAAAGTCTGCGTACGTGCATACGATTTTGGCTCCAGAATCTTGATCTGAAGCTAGCTACAGCCCTTTTCTCCACATGGTCACAGTGAAATCGCAGGTCGCCGAGGGGTGGGCCAATCACCACAAGTAACACGAGCCAGGTCCCTGGTCGAACGGTTTCGCTTACCCACAAGCGGATCACAAGTATCCCACGTTTGAAGTAGAAATGATGACAGGCTGCAAATCATGTAACTTGGAACAACCTTATCTTCAACAAGTTCGGTCATTTTCTTATCTAGAGCTGGTGGGCCTGCAGGAGGTGGGATTAGGAATTGGTTGTCTGATATCATGGCGACTGACCGAAAAAGTTAAAGAATCGCATTCCAGGCAGCAGACTCCCATACGTTGCTGTTTCAATAAATCGTGAATCAAATCCTTCGTAATTTTTTTCCAGTTCTCTTTCTCGTCCGTTTTCCTTTTCTATTGTAAAGGGATTCTGTTCTCATAATTTCTTGTTTTTTAGGGCGCTGACAAGCATTTGCGCTCATAAATTTAAGCGGTTGTGTAACTATCCAAAATGGTTCACCTTCCTGGAGTCTCTGATAAGACTATCTCGGACGAGACTCGTCTCGCCGAGCTTGGGTACAAGCAGGATCTCAGACGCGAATGGTCCTTAGTTCACAACTTTGGAGTATCATTTTCTATTATATCAGTTATCACGGGTATCACTACTTTATTCCAGTATGGGTTGACAACAGGTGGTCCTGGCGTCATGTAAGTGTATTTCGGCGTACCCCGAACAACGCGAATTTGCGGCCCCAGACTGATAATCAGCGACACAATCATAGGAGTGTCGGCTGGATCGTTGTAAACTTTTTCACGTTCTTTGTAGGATTGGGAATGGCCGAAATTGTCAGCGCGGTACCAACTAGCGGAGGACCATATTTTTGGGCCGCGGTTCTAGCAAGCGAAAAATGGGGACCATTTGCTGCTTGGATGACAGGATGGTTCAACTTGCTTGGACAAGTAGCTGTCACAACTGGTAAGTTGTCTGATCCTTGGACCATCCCCTTAAAAGCTGCTGTAGAGGAGGGCTGACTAAAGATGCAGGTATCACGTGAGTAGCCAAATCTCCAAAAGAAAAGCCCGTATGTATAATCCTAACCTAACATTACAAATTTGGTGCAGATTTGGCGGCGCAAACTTGATCTCGACCCTAGCGACTGTCAAGGGTGGCTACGAGCCAACCCCAGCTAAGATTGTCGGAATATACGCTGCCCTTCTCGTGTCTCACGGTATTGTCAATACCTTCGGCGTGAAACTGCTTAAATATCTTAACAACGTTTCGATCGTCTTACACTCCGTCGGTATATCCTGCATCGCAATCGCGGTTCTCGCCAAGGCGCCTACACACCAATCTGCCAAATTCGTTTTTGCTACTTTCTATGATGGCACCGGTGACCCCGGGTGGGGCGACGTCGCCAGCCCCGCCTATGTAGCCATTATTGGCATTCTGATTGCTCAATACACGATTACCGGATATGACGCCTCTGCCCACATGTCTGAAGAGACCAAGGATGCCGCACGTGCCGCCCCATATGGTGTCTTGATGTCCCTCGTGGTCTCTGCTATTTTCGGATTCTTCATCATGTTATCTTTTTTGTTCAGCATTCAGGATTTTGACCGAACGATTTCCAGCGACTACGGCCAGGTGAGTATTGATTCCGTAGGCCCAAAATGGACCAGGGTTCCAAAGCGCTAACCTTATGACCCTTGATACCCGATAGCCTGTTTTGCAAATTTTCGTCGACTGTTTTGGCGAGAACGGTGCAATTGGCTTGTTTACAGTTATCATCATTTGTGTCTGGCATTGCGGACTTTTCTCCCTCACCAGCAACAGCAGAATGATGTACGGTTTCGCAAGAGATGCCGGATTGCCCAGGTGGTTCGCACACACCGACCAAAAATTCCAAAGCCCAATCCGTACAAGTAAGACCACGAAGATCCTCCCAGAATAAGAATCTAGATTAGCTAACCTTGAAATATTATGTTAGTTTGGCTGGCCGCGTTCCTTGCATTCTGCCTCTCCTTACCATCTCTTGGCTCGTCCGTTGCCTTCGCAGCCGCCACTAGTATTGCCACCATGTGAGTAATTTAGACACACCAATTGACTTTGACGCGCCGAATAGGATCCTAACTAGATCTTAGTGGTCTATATCTTTCTTATGGCCTTCCAATTCTCCTGGGGCTTCTTAACCCTACTAGGTTCAGCACCATTAAGGGACCGTTCAATCTTGGAAAGCTCTCCGCCCCGGTCGCGGTCATTGCCACCTTGTGGATAACTTTCATCACCGTCGTATTCTGCCTCCCCGGTGTCCACCCCGTTACCCGCGAAACTCTCAATTATACCCCAGTGGCGGTCGGAATTATCGGGGTCGGGTCCTTGGGTTCTTGGCTCTTGTGGGCACGAACATGGTTCGTTGGCCCGATCAGAGAGATCGAGGCAGAGCGGGCCGGGATTGATATCAACGATGAAGAGGCCCTTGCGACTGCCGAGAAGGAAGGCGTTATTTCATCTAGTACGAAATAGAACCAAGGCCAATACTGCCTGCTTTGGTTTGGTTCTCTTCGAAGCTGTTTGTTGGATTTTTATGCGGTGCAACGCAGAAATTTTAATGTAGCTTAATGACGAGCATAGTCTCAACTTTATACTTATGACCTACTATCTCATATTCTCCCACTGGTGCAGTATAAGCTATAGAAACGCAGATAGCGGTGTTCTGCTACCTGAAGGAACCAAGGAGGTGGTAAGCACCAGTCTTGTTGCCGTTGTAGCTGTCCTGACGTAGCACCGCATATAGAGTTTGAAAGATATCGAGATCAAGCTTTTTGTGTCGATAAAGTTTAGGGTCCACCGAAGATCTAGATCGGGAAAAGGATCAGGGTCTAGAAAAGGAAATATTAGCGCATTTACGTATCAGTCTGTAGTAGTGTTCCCGCATGTTTCCACAAGAGTGTGTACATATACGGGCATAGTCCAGGTGTTACTTGAACATAGATAAGTTTCGCCCTGCTCCGCTTGTAATCCGTAACCCTGAATCTAATAATAACTTGAGCAAGTGGCAGGAAATACCCTGCTAGTGAATGCATGGTGCCAGCCCCTGTCTTTGTAAATCAGGTTACCTATAGGCAAGGAAGTTCCCGCACCTCAGAGAGCACCAAGCTTGGACACGCCGCATATGTACATGCAGGTACAAAACAGGATATATCCATGGTAAAACACCTTTCCGGGAAGTAGCGGTAAGTTAAATACAAGGTATGGTATCAGCAAAACACCTCTAAACTTTTAGGTTTAGAGGACAACGTCGAGACTGTCGACATGGACTTTGTAAATTATCCATTTATGTCTCTAGGAAATATTCCAGACCAGCCAACATGCGTATCTTCAAATAAGATGCTTTTAAAGTTTCTCCCTTAGCGAAGATCTAGCCACTGGCGGGTCCTGCTTTCGGCAGCAAGAGGATCCAAACTCTATAGAGGTACCCGCATAAAGCCAACAAAACGCAAAATGCGTTGCCATCTTCTTGTCCCGTCAATGGGATATTATCGAGGCTGTCAATGATCTCTATCCTTTCCGAGTTAAATTCTAATTAATAACGGGATCTGTCACCCTCAATTATGTTCCTTGAATCCAAAATGACAAAGTTTTCATGCCGCACCTTGCTCAAATTTCTCATATAAAGCCCATATAGCCAAACAGCGGAACTACAATTGATAATGTACACAGGGTTCTACTCAGAGACCCTCGATCGACATAGATATAAGCTTATATACAAGGAGAAAAGTGTTTAACCCGTGTATATACTTATCGCAAGACCCCAAAAGAGTCATCGCAACAATGAGGCTTGCCCTCTCTATCTTAGCCTTCCTTGCTGCGCCCCTTCTTGGGGTTGTGGCCTCGGATGCGAAAGCTTCTGTAAAGGCAAAGGCTCTAATTTTAGCAACGGACAGCTCCGGAACCTCAGTTGTTACTATGCTCAACGGATATGGGATTCCATACGAAAATATAGTGATTCAAGACTCCGGCTACACGCTTCCCTCACTTAAATCGAGTGATGGGACCTGCAACTACGGTGTAATCGTTGTTTTCCGACAGCTATACTCTACGGACAGTAAAGGAAGTTGGGTGTCTTTTATTGGATCCGATCAATGGCAAGCAATTTACGACTACCAAGCCAGCTGTGGTGTCAGATTGATCCATCTTGGTGCAGTTCCCAATCAGTGGGACTTTGCTTGTACCTTAATCAATAGCAGGGACAGCTCCGAATCAAACTCACTCTATTCCTCGAATCATCAGTATTTCTTGGATCTCAATGTCGCAAGTGCAGAATTTCCAACCGCAGGGCTCAAGTAAGCTAAACCTCCAGACTAAAAGTCGCTCAGGCTAATATATGATTACCGTACAAGGAACCCCAAAAATGCCCACTTCTCGAGCACATGGCATACACCTGGTTGGTGTGATGAAAGCCTACTACAATACGCATGGCAAATGACGTCTATGAATACCTTCCTTTATAATGAACCACTTAGTCTTTTAAGTCCCGCTATCGGCACACTTAACTCAATCCCTACGCCTGCTCTAGGCGTGATTAACCGGTATTCCACTGGTCGCGAACAAATGGCTTTTTTCACCGCTTTTTCGACATGGGCCGAGTCCTCGTTCTATATGCATCATATATGGATCCACTGGGCATTCCGTGGTATCATCCCTGGTCGGAGAGCGTCGAGTCTCGGACTTCAAGGTGAGTGAAGCTATAATAGCTACGTATCGTGGTAGAGAGACATTAGAAGGATGTGCTGACAACTTTAAAGTTGATGACCTTCTCTTGCCAACTGCTATCTATAGCACGAATTATACATACCGCTTGAGTTCAGACGACGTGATTAACCACGCAAAATGGCAGAAAGATCTCAACACCCGCATAAACAAATCCAACCCGGGAAGTGATATCTTCCTTGAATTTGGGTTCAACGGAAATGGTGCATTCATCTATGATCAAACGGTTCTTGGGTTAAACAAGAATGGGACTTGCCCCGTGTCAGTGATATATACCGGTGCACAGCCTGTCACTTCCCTAGAATACGCGAAGCCGCCAGGCACTGGTACAGACCTGTGGCCAGTCGGGCAGTCATACAACTGGTCCGCAGCATGCGTCTTCTATGATCCTATCGCCAAGCTATTCTCTCAGCCAAACAGCGGCGGTACCAACATCAATGGCGTTGCCGACATCTTTGCCCTCGTTTCGCACACCTTTACTCATGAGGGCGAAAATCCAATTACCTACTCCGATGCCGTAAAGGAGATTACATACAACCAGATGTTCCAGAAGCAATCTAAATTCGATCAAGCCACTAAATTTAGCCCTAATGGTATAATCCCGCCTGCTATTACTGGTTTGCACAACGCCGATGCAATCAAAGCTTGGATGGAGAACGGCATCAAGTACGTGGTCGGAGATAATACCCGTAGCCCGTTGAGGAATCAGGTATGACTTTGTTATCGATGCCTCGCCGTTGCTAAGCTATATTAACTGGGCACGCAGCAAAATGATCACTGGCCTTTGATAACCAATACCGCGGACAATGGATACCCCGGACTCGTTGTCGTCCCACGATGGGCTAACAGAATTTATTATAACGCGTAAGTTGTAACCCTATATTTAGTATCGGTATAGGCGAGGCTAAATAAGTGGGCTAGGGATGGAATTGCTTCCGACTTACAAGAGTGGCTCGACGTATCCCCAAGCCAAGCTACGAACAGCTTTGCAAACCTGCTAAGCATAGAACGAGCGACCACCGCCCAATATCTTCTAGGTCTTTACCATGACCCTTTCATGTTCCATCAAGTAAGCCTATGATGGTAATCTCCAAATTATTCAAAGGGCTCTAATTAACAAATATATTAGGCAAATCTTAGGGTATGGCAGAACCCTGGTGTCACCATCAACGGGGTCTCTGGGCCTTGGTCTCTTATTCAGATGTGGGCCGAGAGCATCCTCGACGAATTCACTCAATATGTGACTTGGCCAATTCGAAGTCTCACACACGATGAGGTATGCTCTTGCCCCCATCAACCGGTCAAACTCCGTGAACTAAAGACAGCTAATCTTCCCTTATAAACTAGATGGGCAAGGATTTCGTTGCTAGAATGGAGAGAGATTTATATAGCGGATCTTCTGTTTCATGGACTACCTCGAGCGATGGTATCTATATCACAGGCTTCACAGTTACCGCCAGTAACTCAAGCTGGACGGGGGAAATCCCAGTCATGCTTCCTGGATCGGTTACAAGCATCCAAAATGCCCGACTTGAACAGTACGGCAGCGACCCGAAGACTCTTTGGGTCTCCAAATTCCCAGGCTCATATTCTCTGGTCAACCCGATCAAGATGTAGGAAACCTAGTCCTTTGGTCATTCCATAATAGCGATGTGTGCTAATTGTGCGCTTTCAAAACAGATTAGGAGCGAAGATCAATGCTACAGCTACCCCATCCATGACCACAACTCTACCAACACTGACCTTACTACCGACAACCCTCGAAGGATCCTTCCCAGTTTCAGCCGTCCTGTCAGCTATATCTACCGAGGCAGCATCTGCCTCTATATCTTCCGCAAGCCAAAAATCGTCGAGTACTAACGCTAGTAGCACGACCGGCAAAGCAACCTCTGCCAGCAAGAGTTCATCCGCAACAGCTAGGTCTTCAACTGCGACAACCACGAGTTCTCCGAAGTCTACAAGCTCCGTTAAGGCCAGTTCTAAGGCTAGCTCTAAGACCACCTCTAGTACTCGTAGGAGTAGCACTGCAACCTCCCTAGCCGCTGCGACAACATCAGCAGCAGGGACCTCGGATAGCGATGTTGCCCGCTTCCTAAACTCTTTATGCGCGGATTCTACCAGCGCTGCCAGTTTTGGCAGTTTGTGCCAACTGTGGACTGCATTCAAGTCTACTGGAAAGATACAAAAGAGGTTGGTAGTGCCTCCCGGAATGGCGGCTAATGAGTTTGATTTTGAGGGTGGACAGACTGAGTCTAAATATGGTAGGAAGAAGAAGAGGGATTTCCATCACCAGGGTGGGCACGGGAGGCATAACAGCCGTCACTAGAAAACTTATAATTAGAGAGCAATTGTAATAATATCCAAAAGTGATTTTTTTGATTACTTTAGTTGGCAGAATTTGCTTCAAGAGATTGTACTTATGCCAAGGTTCCGTTGCACTCTATTTTGAGGATCTTTTAATTGTAAATAGTTGGAATCGAGTTTAGAGTTTTAATTGATAAACCCGTAGAACAGGATAAGAGGCTGGCCTTGAAAACTTATAAATACGCCAACAGTATATTTACACCAGCGATGTGAATCCCCAATCCTCGTGTTTGATTTCGGCATCGTTAAATGCCTCCCACATGATTTCTAATGCTTTTGCTTTGGCTGCTTTGAATTGGTCCGCGTTTCCTTCTTTCGCGAACCCTATTGAGACCCAGACCAAAACATGCGAAGCAGCTCCAAGCATAACGTCCCTCAGCATGCTATCGTTGGTAACTCGCATTCCTTCCCTGTAAGCCGTACAGAGCCCAACTGTGAGGTCCCGAGCTGCAATCTTTGCGTTCGGATTCTTGCCAAACTCTCCTCCTTCCCAGGTCTCCGCTACCATTTGCGAAATCTCCGTCGCAGCATCGGCAGGACGAACCATCTCCCAATCAACAATGTACAAAGACTCCAAATCGCCGCCCTCTGTTAGGTTGACAAGGACGTTTCCAGTCCAAAAGTCGCCCATGATGACCATATCCTTCCCACTCAATGCTTTCCCTTTCTCCACCTCGCAGTAGGCCTTGACTCGGTTCATTCTCTCTTCGGAGACTCCAGGGCATGCTTCTGCCAAAGCCTGCTCTAATCGCCCAAATGTCCTCCAACTAGCGATAACCCTTGAATCCTTGTTTTCATACTTTTTTAAAACAGCCTCATCTTTCCCCCACGAGTGCAGCTTCGCCAAAAAAATGCCCAACTCCTCTCCAATCTTTCTGAATACCTCAAGTTTGGGTATATTCTCCCCCAACAGTAAATTTTTCAACGTTATGCTCTTCGGCCCCGCATCCTCCGTGATCATGACATGGTTGACCTCATCTATCCAAAGCACCTTTGGAGTCTTCACAAATTCGGTATTCGGCACATCTTGCAGAGCGTACAGTTCGTACGGCCATAAATCCCAAACAATCGTTTGACCGTTAATGTTAAAAACATAAGGTGTTGAATGTTTCAAGATTGCGGAGGGGGCGAGTTGATTGTGATGAAACTTGGGGAAGGTAAGGCGGTGGATCCCATTCGCGATACCGGTTGTTAGTTGGATTACAGAGGTGGGGGAACGGTAGGGTTCTGGAAAGGAGGAGTCGGTGATGGAGCTTAGATAAGCCTCCACTTGCTCTGTTGATTTTAACATTTCCAGCTTTGGGGCTGTTGATATTTCTGCCATGATGCCAAAGACTTGATACGAAATGTGTTTTGTAGGTTTTAGCAGCAAGGTTGAATTTCAATAAGATAAGTTTCGTACAAAGTGCGACTAAATGTTTTCTTTCTGTAAGATGTTTCTGCTATGCTATTATACCAACACTCATGGCATCGATATCGCCCAACCTCAATAGTGTATTTATGGCACCTAGAAAAGAAAGGTTTGCCAGCTATGATTCATAGTGACGCTGAAAGGAATGAGGAATGAATGCAAATGGACAAATACGGATAGACGGTTCCCCACTCCTGGGAAAATCCAGGCTACATGCATATGCACGATCCAAGGCAATCTATATCGCACTAACTTAATGTCATGTGCCCATTAGCGGCAGGCACAAAAGGTAGGCGGTGCAGTTGACGTCTCGTGCAACACGGGTTACTGTTGCATCCCGTTGTTAGTTACAATTTCGTGCCGTCGTTTTCTGGAATAAATTGCATCGCTACAAGCTTCACAAGAGTTTCACGCTTGACATGTTGAACCATGGTGCTGGCATCAAATTAACTCAAGGGCTATAAAACCTGGTATCTCTAAATATTTACGTTTCAGCTTCTATTGTTCCATCATGAAACAAACTGAGCATTGTTTAAATTTTTTGATTCTGTAGTAATATTTTTTATTCATCCCATCGTCAAGAATTATATTATATATATAGTAGGTATAAGAGTGTAAGTATCTAAAAATACAAACAAATTTTGAAAGTTTTAAAGGCGCTCTCCAAAAGTGTAATGCTAATAAAAAGATAATCCGAGCCAAGGGAAGTTATATAGGTGATTGATATTGGTAGGTAACGAGTGACTTAGATTTGTTTTGTACAGGGCCTATCGGCAAGATATATACCTTAGAATGGAATCTTGAAACCACCCGGAACCTGATCCTGGAACATCTTGTAAGGATCGTAGTATCTGCTGGCAGCCTTCAGTCTGTTGACGGAAGTAGTTCCGTAGCTCTTGATCGGGTCGTTCGCAGGAAGAGCATAGTTGAGGTAGAAATATGGGTGGTAGGCGTTGTAGGACTTAGCCTTAGCAATGCATTCGGCAAGAGCTTTGTCGAGAGCAGCAATGATGGCAGCATCCTGGCTAGCATCGGCCCACTGATGAGTCAAGTTGATGATAGCCATAGTAGCAGTGTTCGCTTCCAAACCCAAAGAGTTCCCTCCTCGTGCGACACCAGCGGCGACGGCAGTCTTAGTGATTGGCTGGAAGGCAATGGTTCCCATAAAACCAGAGACGGACTTGAATGGGTCAATATACTTGGCCCAGATGTCCCAGCAGTCTTTGTACAGCTGCTTGTTGGCATAGACGGAGAAGTCGCGCATATCTTGTCGGAGGCCTGAAACGTCACCGCTTCCTAGTTCGATAGCCTGGGTTCCGTACTTTCTGACCTGAAGGGTGCTAGAAGCGGTGACGGAAGGGTTGACAGCGAGGATTTCTTGAAGAGCTGGGCCTGCATCAGCAGTAGAGACGTTCCTGAAAGCGGTGAAAGCACCCAAGTGCATCTGGTAGGCACCGACATAGACGAAAGCTGAGATCAAGTGGGTGCTTGTGTCCTGGAGGGCGCCAACAGTATGATAGTTATAGACAGCATCGAAGAGAGCGGGGAAATCACTTTGGTCGGTGAAAGTGAGCTGGCCGCTGTAGACACCAGGGGATGGCCAGGTGTAGAGTTCAACGGCAGTGACAACACCAAAGTTGGAGGTACCTCCTTTGAGGGCCCTGAAGAGGTCAGCGTTTTCGGATGCGCTAGCAGTGGTGATGCAGCCGTTGGACAAGACAATCTCGAAGCTCTTGACTTGATCGCAGACGAATCTATATGGTGTCGGTTAGTATGTTACTATGTTCTCTAAAGTTACCCGAATCTTTTGAAATGTTGCTTACCCATATTTGTTAGAGAGATAGCTGATACCTCTGCGAGACAGTTAGCATTGAACTTAGCCTTACTTAAATTGAAAGCGAAACCTACCCTCCGAGGACTAAACCGGGAACACCGACTGTAGACATTCGTCCACCGAGCGCCATGACGTTCTTATTATCCATTTGGGTAAAGACAGATCCCCATCTCTCACCAGTAGGAACGACAGCAGAACCCGTCTTGAACTTTACACCAGTAAGACCGGCAAGGATGATCAAAACACCATCTTCAGCATTTCCCCATCCCTTGAGAGCGCTGTGACCGCCGCCAACAATACCAAAGTCGTTTTGGGTCCAAAGCATAAGTCTGACAACAACGGAGATTTCCTCAGCACTGGTAGGTCTGAAGACACAAGAAGGTTGCATATAGGTTCGAGAAGACCAGAAAGAGGGGTTATTCCAAGCAGCATAGTTGGAGCTTCCAGGGAGGGCAACCTTCGACGAAAACAAGAGCTTAATGGCAGCGCATGCGATAGCTCCAAAAATGGACTTGAGGTCACGTTTTCGGAGGGCACGGATGTGCTCTACATGGCGTGCAGAAATTCCCGATGAGGTAGCAGGTTCACCAGCTTCTGGTGGAAGAGTGCTGGTGACCGTTCCATTAACGCCAAGTTCGTCCTCAGCTGCGAGAAGGATAGCAGTAATGTTGACTTCAGGGTAGCCTACGACAACAGAACCGTCAAGAACAGGGTCGCTAACGGTTGTGGTGTCCTCCTGTGCGACAACGCTCAAAATGTTTGACAAGCCGTACAACAACGCGACGGCGGCGGTTGACAGACGAACCATCTTGACGACCTCGATGTGGCCAAAGGTATATAAGGATAGTGTACAAGCGACAAAAAAACAAAAAGGACGAGAAAAACCGAAGCTGCTCTGGAGACCCGAGGTTGGAGTAGCCCTGGTCAAACAGAAAGCTGGTAAGGTAAGGATAACTTTGTTAAAGAGAGACTGAGAATTTGGGTATGAAAGTTTTCCAAAGAGGCAAAAAGAAACCTTTCAGGAAAAAATAAAATACCCAAGGCTCGGTCTTATAAGGGTAGGAAACAAAGTTTGCGGGCTGCGTCTGATTGCAGGAGCTAGAGAGTACCAAGACTTCGAATTCTCGCGTGGCCTCCAGGATGTTGAGATAAAGGGGTAGGTGGGCGCATGAGGGGCCTTTTATTCCTGACCAGAATCTGACATGGAAGGTGACCGGATAGACTTCAATCCGAGATCTTTGAAAAAACGTGGCTATCGATCAACCTGGTTATGATCTTTTAGAGCGAGACATTATACCATCCTCCCTGTCCTGGTACCGTCTATGCCCGATAAAGATACATGTTTGTCATCTATTTTGTATCGAATATGTGAACAGAATCCATGGCCTCCTGTGCATGTGGTCGTGGTTGTTGTGAACCCAGGTAGGCGGGTGGATCCATGACCACCCATAATGGGTCTGACCCAATATCTTCAATTCATTTTACCAAAACAATTGTGCAAAGCGGATAACGTCTCGATTTGAAAAGTGGAGTCGTCTAATTAGAGGCGTCAGCAGCGGGATAACAGGATTCTCTCCCTCACTTGCTAGGCATCGATACACATTGTATTTGAAAAAGTAACCGTAGATCTAGAGGGTAACTTCAACTTGAAGCTTCGACACGATGTTGATCTCGTCTATGCATGTCTGTCAAAGCTCAACAGAAGGTCCCACGCATCGAACCCATCGATAGAATCTAGACTGTCTAGGTACATAAAGCTACCTTTTCCCTTCGAAAAGTACTTTTTTTCCTCTCTGAATTTTTGCCTTCCAGTTTCTCGGCTTCCCACAGCCGCGAAGGGCTGGTGTGTGCGCGAACAGCCGAAGAATGGAGACCCTTGCAGATATCGCATGCTAAGCTCATTTCCAATGCATCCAGAAACTGGCTAACCCCACCACACTGCAAATGTGGATCGCATTAGCTGCGATGTTATCGAATTTTAAAACCGAGAGGCTTGCAGCAAGCACCCTAGAAGGAATGCTGTATAGTCTCAACACCAAAGATTTAGTATCACAAACCCACTTTGTAAGGGCGAAATCAGGTCATAGACCAACGGAAATAGCATCAATTGTGGCAATTAGATGTGATATTTGACATTAAAACGGCTGTTAATGGGGCTGAGTTTGTGGATTGCTCATGTATGCCGAAAAAACGTGGCCAAATTATATCAGTAGTATACTATAGATGCGCCCAAGAGTAGCACATATTTCCGAGCACCAAAATCACCATCTGCTTTCGTATACTCCGCAATATTATTACACATTAATTTTACATCGCCATATTTTTTCGCCAGGCTAACTGTACTTGGTATTTTACTAAGTCATTTTAATTTGAGGAAGGGACCTGAGGACAGGAAAGAAAAAAGAAAAGAAGGAGAGGAAAGAGCGGCATCGTTCTATCGAGTTTTGTCAGCTTGAAATGAGGTTAGGTTTTGGCTTCAGATAACCGAAAATAGGGCGCTCGTGGCTCGTAACTTTTGGTAGTGACAGCTGCAACCACAATGCTGACTTGCCAAAACCAAACGTGTTTTTGGTAACCGGGTCAAACACTCTGGCTTAGAAAAAAAGGTTTGGGTTGCTCTTGTGGGGTTCTTTCGTAAAGGGAAAAAACGGCGTGTGAATGCAAAAAACAAACTTGTCATTGGAAAAGATGGCTTAAGCCATCTTTTGCTGCAGTTCGTCTCGAGAAGAAATACAAAGAAGGGAGCCGAGTCAGCCGTGCCACCATGGATGTCCCGGCACCTGGCTAGCTTTGCCCCTTTTCCTTAATCGCGGAAGGCATTATGAATTTAGCGTCTTATGGTGCGTTATTTTCTTCAACGCGCCTTTCGTAAACTGGTACCGGATATGGCAAAGTCAGAATCAGAAAATTGATTTTCTGCCTGAATCGTGCCCCTTCGAACAAGGGAAACTCGTGAACTGAGTATTGTTCTGGTTAAAAGGCTTGAATAGACCCCCTTATAGCGCACCAAGTAGAGGGCCATCGTGTCATAACAATATTACCCAGGACAGATTTGCTACGTTATGCTTGCAACCTTTCGCGCACACAGATCCACTTGTCAGAGAACGTATACGTATCACTTGATATAAACCACAATCCCCGACTTTCTACCTCCTTTTAGTGTTTGGCCGTTCCCGCAACAGAATAATGTAAAGATTATAAAAGGTACTCATTGATAGCCTTACTTTATTTCATTGGATTTGCCGTCTCTCTCAACCGAGAAGGGCACGCACTATACCAGTCAAGAAGAGGAAACTGGGAGAGATACAATGGTGCTTTGACCCTTCATTTAACCAAGAGAAGTAATTCGAGAAACATTCTTGAGACTGGTTAAACAATGCAAAGCTGCATGTTGCAGTGTCTTGAGGAGGTCTGCGTGTGAATCAAGATGTCCTCCCAGATGCAAAGCAGTGGGATTATATCTCGATCACAGACATATGATTACAAACTTCAAGACAACGGCTTTCGGCACAATGGTACCTTTAACCTGCAAACAAAGAGCCCATGCCAGTTCCTTGGGCACTTTTGGGGGCCAAAAGCGGGTGAGGAAGGCATGTCGGGGAACCAGGCAGCTTTCGGCCGGGGCAAGCGGCCCTCCCATGAATTCCAGCCTAGCGTCAAAGCCTGTTTCATTCAGGATGCCAACACGAGAGCTAGTTTTGCCAAGCTGTGTGGACGGACATTACAGACCAGGGTCTGCCCTGCACTAGACCTCGAGCAACAAATTCGTCCCAGTGCATATCCTCCAACACAAAAGTTACCACATGAAGGCGACCGACTCAAAATTGATTGCCGGCACGGACCAAAGTTGTCGGCATGGATGATAACCAGATACCCACTTTTTTTCTTGGCCAAGTCCAGGACTACGAAAACTGGCATCGGGGTGCTGGGTTTACAATTACGAGGCATGCACCCCCATCTCCCACCAGCAGCATCGAGGCTTTCCTTGAAACCATGGATACAAATTTTTTTCTTTTGGCCTCTGCTATGAAATCGGGCCAAGGGCTAGAACTTAGTAAGGGATAGTATAGTTGACTATTCAACACGGTGAACTCAATATTGCAGCATGCAGTGTTTATCAAAAGTGATCCACATTGGACATGGGCAGGGCGAAAAAGCCCTGCAGGCTAAGGAAACAGTAACATCCCTCTGATTCCCGACAGAGAAAGTGGCTTTAGTCCAAGGCAAGCCAAATAGCTTCTATCGAGATTTCGCTTGGCTTTTGAGGTTGGAGGAACTTTTTGTAACAATCCATACCCCTTTCAAAGGAAGCGGGAAAGGGCGACGATAACTTCACAAATAGAGTAGAAGCCAACGCCCAAAGCCTAAAGGGAATTTGCCGCTCCCCTGTCTGCTAAGGCATTTTTCAGATAAACCACTTCGTCGGAACATTTAGCGAAAGATTTCACAAGCGACCTGACTTCTTTATAAAGTGGACGCTGTCTCGGGACCTGCAGTCCCATCCTTAGGATATTCCCCGAAGTAGGAGGTTCGAACTTACTTTGACATATATATAAAGTGGACATCAGCCTTGAACGGTCGAGGATCGACACGGTTGGATTTTATAAAGGTGCTATTCCTCTCAACGGCTCAAAAGAGATAGCCATCCTCACCACTCAGCACAATATCACACACGACCTTTCACTAGCAGGGACATACTATTGGTCGACTCCAAGATGGGTTTCGGTGCTTCATCAGTTCCTTTGCCGATCGATCGCTACTATGTGCGTTAAGATCTTCATATCAAGGCAGCTTCTAAGCACCTCAGTCTAACATTTCATCACAATCATTATAGGTGATCTACTGGGTTCCAACGGCTATCGCCCTCATCTTCTTCGTTGGGCGCATGGCTGTCAAGCTCACCAGGAACCGTAGCTTACAACTTGACGATTACTTTGTCATTTTCGCTGCGGCGGCAACGTTAACAGATGCAATCTTGCATACTCTAATGACGCCGATGTCCCATGGTGAGAAAATATACGGTCCCAGCAGTTCACCGAATAAAGTGCTAACATGCATACCTTAGATATGAGTTTGATGATGTTTGGACTGTCGCAACCTGGTCCAGACTTTGTGCAAACGACCCAGCTGTATCTGCGATACCAATTCGCAGCTATTACGCTCTTCTGGAACATCTTGTGGGCCGTCAAATTCTCTCTGCTCATTTTCATCTGGAGATTGACGGATGGCCTTCCAACTATGCGAAAGTGGTGGTGGGCAGCGATGATTATCAATATTATTCTGTGGATTTCCGCCATCCTTTCTCAATACCTGAATTGCCGACCGCTCTCGACTGCTTTCCAGATTGGTGAGGGTGCTTGCGAAACTTTACACCCAGGAACTTCCGCTCGTGCCCTTCTATATGCCATGGGTGCTGATATTGCTACCGACATCATCATTATGGCCCTCCCGCTCCGACTTCTCTACGGCCTCCAAATCAATAAGAAGCAAAAGTTCGGATTGGTCCTCATCTTCTCTCTCGGATTGCTATGCGTCATCTTTGCTCTTCTCCGTGGTGTCGGTTCTATTGTCGGTAGTGCTATCATGCCAATCTGGTTGGGTGTCTGGACCCAAAGGTATTTTTCTCCTCACCATAATCGATAATCATAGATCACAAAGCTAACTGAATTCAGTGAATGCTGCGTCGCTCTCATCGTCGCTTGTCTCCCAACTCTCAGGACTCTCCTCCTCAGCCGAAAGATTACTGGAGGATCCACCAACGGCCCAACCGGAGGCTACCGATATGGATCAAGAAAGTACGGCGTTGGCGGCAGCTCCTACGCCCGCAACTCCAGACTCGGAAACAACACGCACGTCAAGCTCGACGACCTGTCCGACTCTTCTCACTTCACCAAGATCGAAGCCGGTGGTTCCAAGACTCCTCAGGTTTCGACCATGTACTACGAGGGAAACAACAGCAGCGAGGAAGTGCTCCGCGGGACGGGCACTGGCGTCGCTGTTCATACCAACATCTCGGTCACCAGCGAGCGAGCCCACGATACCAAAGAAACCTTCTAAATATGTTAATTACAAGGGATAAAACGGAGTCATGGGTCTTGCGCTTTGGTTTGGGGGTTGGTGGGATGTTTCCTTTTGTTCCCAGATGTACTATTCTTTTTGCCAATTTTGTATAAAAAAAAATTATACCAGTCGAAGCGGGTTTTTGATTTCAAATTTTTTCTTCTACCTTCTAATGAGCCACGGGTGAATGCGTGCTGTCCTTTACATTTTCATTCGATATCATTCGGCTTCCATATCGTTTTAGCAGGAAGCATGAAATAGAACCTTGCTTTCTACATGAGCATTTGTTTCGAACTTTACATGCCATTCGTTGCTCTTGGGATATTCGAAATCCTTCACATTTTGTTTTGTCTCTGTCAAGTTACATAATACCTAGACAATTTCGGCAATGTACGATTACTTTGAGCAGGTGTTCAAAAGAATTTGTGTATCGATTAAACCAACTGTTTTACCCATGTTCCCTGCTACACGAATACCATTTCCCTGGGATTTTTCTGTTTTATTTCGCAAATCGAGTCTGTATGTCTCGATCTCATAATTTGAGTTGTCAAGGCCTTCCCTCTCCTTCGGCTTTCCTGTTTGAACACCTCGGTGGAGTTCGCTTGATCAATCTCAAGAATAAAGTTTTTTTCCAAACGAGAAGGGACGAGAAATTTTTTTTGCCTGTCCTCGAACAATGCCCTTGTCTGTCGTTAGCAGGGGGCGGACGGCACAATGGGGGAGGGGAACCTTCTCAAGAAGGGGAGCACCCGTACGAAAAAATCACAAATTTTGGCTTGAGCGTTCAGCAAAAAATTCTAGATTTCCCAAATTGTCTACTTCCTAACCTCTCAAAGCAATTTTATCGTTGATCATTTGCAAGATTTCACGGGGAAAATTATCTGACATGAAATCTAAGGTGAAAAGTTCCCGCTCCTCTGGCAGAGCAAGGGCCCCCCATATGCTCCACCTGATGCAGCATGCAGCTCCAAATTCAAAAGGAATCATTTTAGTGATGATTAACTATCACCAGGTCGTATCTCTTGTAGAGTGGAGGAAACAGTTCCCACGAAGCAGGTACCATAAGAGATAAAGTTTTATAATAATATACTATATTATAGCTGCTGCAGGGTATTCGCAGGGTATTCGCACTGTCTACGAATACATAGGTTTTTCGCCCCCCTTTTTTTTCAACTCCCAATCCGTAACAAATATCTTTACCGCTTTCTAGATGAAAATATGATAGTCTGTTCGTCGTAGGCTTCTTTTTTTTTTTTTTTTTTTTTTTTTTTTATTCATGTAGCTTCACTTGTTTGAATGTGATATTTCACTATGATCTCATTTAAGATTTCTTGAGGTTTTAGAAGAAGAGCACGGATGTCTGAGAATGGCCCTAATGAGTGATCAGACGGACAGGAATCTATTTCCACCAAAGGGAGGCAAGCCCGAGAAACAAAGCTAAACTTATCTAAACTATTTTTGCTTACCAGAAGCAAGACAAACATACGAGAAAGAGGGTCAAGCCTGCCCGCTAATCTAGGGACGCCTACCGGTTGACGGTAAGAAAAAAGTTCAGCCAAACGCTCGAGCATCTTCACTATCCTACACCCTCATAGACACTAGATTCCTCTGTTCGAAGGATGGTAAATTAAGTGGCTGTATACTATGATAAAAGCGGCGTTATAAGTGGACTCTCTAGTTATCGCACTATCGAGAGTACTTGCACCCAAACGCAGCCATCGACTTGTCGAAACAGCGAGAAGGCGTCGCGGCGGAAGTGGTTAGAGGGGCCGAAGGGGTCCCTAGGCCGACGCCTGCCGGAACTTTTGCATTTAACCAGAGTCAAAGTCAAAGCCATATTCTTTTTTTTTTTCCTTCCTTTTTTGCTACTGAGATATTATTCATTAATCTCAGGCATATGAACTCGGCATCACCGTGTCTTGAAATCAAAGATGGAACAGAATGTAAGATGTTTGTAAGCCCTCATTCTTCAGCCAATCGAGATCCCACAAAACCTCACGCGTTGCAATACTCACGAGCAAGAGTTGCAAGTAAGAAGCTTCTCGTGTCACCAAGTGTCAAAAAAACGTCATGTTCCGAGTTCCTTTTCCCCAATGTGCACGGAACACAGTCGTACGAGTTCCCTTTTCGTTTCCTCTCAAGTTGCAGGAATTAACCTGCCTGCCGTTCCCGAGGTTCGTTGTCCTGAACAACCCTTGCTTTCGCCGAAGGGCTCAGGTCAGAAACAAGAGGCCCGTCCCCCACACCACCCTTCCAATATATTGACCTGCCAGGATCCAGGGCTTTGGGTTTCCTGCCAAGTGTTTTCCAGGATATTGGGTATTTGGCTTTGATTGTGGGGCGATTGAGTAGTAAGGATTGTTTTCTGAGGGTGTCCTTTCCCCGCCCGTGAAAAACAAGCCGGCAAGGTGCAACCCCCAAAAATTAATAAGTGCAAATAACAAGATATTATCGGTCTTCGTGCACCGCCGAAAGATGCTGAAAGTATGGAAACGAAGGCAGCCTTCATGCAGGAGAACCTTGACTGTTTCGCTTGCGGTGAATTGAAAGGATTTATCGCGTATTCCTTCCTAACAAAATCACTGGATGCACGGATCGGAACGATTCTTGATGCACTGTGAGGATCGTAAAATATTTCATTTTACTTCGGTCCGGGGTCTTCGAGAATACCTCGTGCTCAGTTCCTATCGCACGTGCACTACTCCTAAAGTCTATTGTTATATTGATTCCACCCAGACGTATTAGAGCAATATTTCCGCTAAAGGAATAAAGTCTAGCAAGCAAGCAAACAGGGTGACGCTTATAGTCTCGCAAGCCAGGCACTATTAAGGTTGGTTAAAAGGCCCAAATAATTGATCCAAAGCTCAAGCCAGATCGTGGTAAAAGTCACCCTCAATGGGTTATGATCTGAGCAAGGAGACCCCTTGAAGAATAATATAATTGTCCAGGGCGGCCGTTTTCCATCAATGCAAAACCCATCACATACGCTATAAATTGCTAGAAACGGCTTTCAGAATGACATGATCAATCAACTCAACTCGTATTCGCGGAAACGCGATTAAAGGGGTGAGAGGGAACCTTCGCAGAGAGCGTGTCTGGAGTCCACAGTTTACGACAGCGTGGGCTGCTTACAGCGATAACCAAAGGACGAGAATCCAAAACTCTCATAATGACCCACAATGTACTTTCGTAAAGCAACGAGAAAATTTTTTCTTTCCTCGATTTAATTCGCGCGGGGGAAGTTGTGAAAAAGGCGGGCTGCAGGAGGCCAAGTCAGGAGAGGCTCCTCTGAATGGCACATGTTCCTATTGGACTCCAAACAATAGATCAATAGCAGAACCAGCCACAACATTATTTCAAGCCGTGTGTGGGTGTGTTGTTTTCGCGGGGCTCGCAGTCCCCCGAAGACGTGCCGAATTACCCACGGGAAGATATCTCTACTCCAGCGCCCGAGACCGGTCTTTATCGCCTCTCTAGACTGATTCGCGCGCCACCCCACCGGCTATATCAATTATGGATAAAAATTATCTATCGATTAACCCCGTTTGCCTCTTCATCTCCCAGCCGTGTTTTCCCCCAAGCCCCTAAGCAATACAAAATTCGGAGACAATTTTAGTGCTTTTATGCCGTCCTACTTTTTGGGATGTAGGGATTTCTTGGGAGGCGTACGCCTCATTTCCTTTCAATTGGCTCCAAGAAGAGATCGGTTCCTGCGGCGAAACCACCTTCCTGAACTTGCTCTTATGCATAGGGGGGCTTCTTTGGCTGCTAGTAGCTTGCAATTGTCGCATTGTTCGGAACCTTAACCACAATGAGGTGTGCTCAGACAACTGTATCTGGATATCGAGGAGAAGTTGTGAGGCTTTTCGAATAATAGAATCGAGTAATCGTAACGAGGACTAAACTTTACTAATATATAACTCATTGTGAGAACATTTCTTAATCGCCATGAATTAAGCGCTAATATCAATATAGTAAACCTAGCTCTCTCTCGCAATGAGCGTCTAGCCAATGTCTACAGACTTCTCCACCCTAGTGTTTTTTCGCATATGTGCTGAATCTGGAACCTTGCATGAAAGGCAGGGAAAGTCCCTCAGCTGCGTTTGTAGACGATGCTAAATGCTGACAAGACTCTATGAATCCCCGCATGGATCCATCAGCAATGCCCACTCTTCGTCGCCCGTTGCATCCGGATATCTAGCTGCCGAATTATGTCCACTGAAAACGTGGCAGGCGATGCATTGTGATGATCTCCACTTCCCTTCCCACGTGGTCGACGTGTGAAAGTACCCTGCAGAAGTGTCCTTGGTTGTGATAGGAATAGAACGGAGCTGGGGCTCTGCAGTCTTGAGGATCGTGTGAGTTTATCACTTTATCGCATATGTGATATATATGATAGGCTACTTGCACGCACATATCGATCGATTAGCTCCAGCTCTCCATGTCCGCGCCGTTGATTCCTAAGCTAGGCTCGGATCTAGTATGTGGTATTGAGGCTGTAACATAGATCTAGAAGCTTATCGATGCTATTCGAAGGCAAAAGTTTCTCTAGAAGTATGCTTATCGATAGTGATAGGCAGGCCAGGCCCAGACACTTTGACTTGACGATCCCTTCCCATCGGAGGTAGCTCTGAACCTTCTTGAGCTACCCTAGTTGCTTGGCTCCTTGGATTTCAACATGGTAGCTTAGAGGCGATTAATTGCTGAAGGCAATACGGAGTTACTGAATGAGTTATGTGTACTTCCACAATTACATATCCTTTAACAACGAGTCGCCACTAAGTAATGTTTACTACGGCTTGAACTTTATATGGTTTGGTTTTGGTACTCATTGGCCTGGTGTCTTAACTATTCTTACTAGCAGTAAAATTAGCATATAGGTAACAGATTACTTTTGTTCTAGAACCCTAAAGGTGTTAGGTCCAACTTCTCTGTGACCTTGCAGCTACGCAGCCGGTGGGACTACAATCCTGGTGTAGATACATATATAGGTGGGATCAATCAGCATTTGAACAGCTTTTTGTTGGGACATAGCTTGTAAGATAGCGGGGCTGTGAGGTTCTTGACTGGGCTTCATTCCTTGATTGACCCGTACCTGGAATCATTTGAAAAATTGAAAAACAAAATCCTCAATTGCTATATTGCTTTAGACTTTTCTCTATGCAAACCCTGCTGGGATTAACAGAGCGGCCGGTTTACTAAAAAGTTGTTCAAATATTGTACATGATCATATGCATTTGGCCACATCTGAGATCCTTTCCTTATACGCCACT
Organism: Dactylella cylindrospora; assembly: GCA_012184295.1. NCBI lineage: Eukaryota > Fungi > Ascomycota > Orbiliomycetes > Orbiliales > Orbiliaceae > Dactylella > Dactylella cylindrospora. The sequence goes on from LDUD01000044.1 coordinate 111,635, forward strand.
AGGCGACTCAACCGATGCCTTTACTAGTGAGACGAATATTCACATTCCAACAACCTTAGCTAAGAGGTTGGGATGTTGTCCGAGATGCTATCCTCAAGTGTGCACATCCCCACCTCGATCCGATAATTTACTTGTGATAGAAAACCGTTTACATCTCTACGATAGTAAAAATATACCGGCGTTCATACGCATACACTTCTAGTCTGATGCAACAAACAAACGAACGTGCACTGCAGATTGCAGCTGCACCGAGGTCAGGGTGCTGGTATATACAGGCTCGTATTTAAGCGAATCGGTATCACTATGCAATACGAAAGCTTTGGAGGGAGTGCATGACTCGTTTATTTTTAAATACCTCATAGATCTAAATCGCTAGCACGTAGCATAGATACGTTTAGAGTTTAGCAGTCGCGTGTCATCGACTTGGCTAGAAGTTAAGTACAAGTCCATACACGTGAACGAGAGCCTGCATGTCCTGTTTTGAAACGTGGAGCTTGCTTTTGCATGAATAAACGAGTCGACGCGACCCATAGGTACTAGTATTCTGGGAAACATTGGATGTACTACTTAGTTATGTAGGTACATATACCTAACAATACCATATATCTTTATCAGAACTGGCATATGTTATTGATTCGCAGCCATAGGGCTAGTCCCTTTGGATTGGTGAGGTTGGTAGTTTACGTCATCACGATCGTCGATGGTTTGCATCGTCAGAGATAATTCGCTCTTCTAGCACTCTTTGTTCAAAACTAACAAATGATTGATTGTTTCTCTGGAGCCCCCACGAGTTTCTCACCTCGGGGAATATCATACTCTGGTGAGAATGTAGTAGGTCATACTACTAGAAGTCTGCCTATACAAAGACGTGCATTGATATTAATTCCTCGTAGTGACCCAGCTCGACCGATCTCAATATCTTATAACGTTGGGCATTCCTTAGAAAAATATCCGGTCTTTCTGGAATAGAGTTGGCGGCTACTAAGTGAATGTTGTAGACCCGCCTGGTCATAATTTAATATATGAGATATATCTTTATTTGGTGTTATAAACGGATTCCTATCCACTGATCCACGAGAGATCTCGTAAATCTGACGACCTAAAGTGTACCTTAAAGAGTCTCGGGGAATAGGGTCCCGGTGTTTGATATAAATTCTGGCCTTTCCGCGTTTTTAATTCGGCGCCGGTCATGATCCCGACCGCGGAGCTTCCTAGATGTCGGCCGTCTCAGCAACGTCTTTGGTCGGCTGTTGTTGCAATTTGAGAGGGCAACGCGGGGGCAGCTTAAACTTGTTGTGGCGTTTGCCTGTGTCAAACATTCCAGAAGGGAAGCGATGTTTCCTTGCACAGAAATTGGCTTGACCAGGGACCGAGGCTTGTAGAGATGATGTCTACTTTATCCGAGGTAACAACAGGAGGTTTCATGGGTTTGTTGAAATCTGGGGATTGCTGATAATGGGGTGTGATAGTGATGATTGCTGACTCCACAGCAATTTAATGCAATAAATCGAACGGAAGGAAACCGATCCGTGCGTCTTCTGTTTGTTCTTCGGAGCCTTCGAAGCTTCCATGGCCGACCGGCCTGAAATCTACCTGGCTATAACAATTTCTTGCCAATGTTGACCATATCGGAGCGAATAATTCCCCGTCTTTTAGCTTTGTAAAGAGGTCTCATGTGGGCAGAGCCCGAACGAGCAAATTTCGTCCTTTCCCTTTAGCTGAAATGATTCCTAAAATAAAGAGCCAATGCTTGCGAGGCCTAGTTTTTGCTTCATTTCTTTCACGTCGTAATGTAACGGTTGGGGAGCTTTGGGCACCTAGGCGACACCTTCTCCCGCGAAACTCGCCTGGAAGATCATAAATTCATATTGCTGCCTTCAGGAAAACTTCAAACACTTAACATGTGAATTCGCGGAATCTTGCCATGACTAGTGTACCCTCCCGTAATGTCCCGTTTTCGCCGCTATGGAGACGATATTATTGAGGCCTAGGCGATATAAATTTATATTTGGTGAGGGTGAGGTTTTTACTGAGACGGGGTCCTCGTTTTCCTGTTTATATCTGGTCCGGACTCCGCAAAGTTTAGCAAGCGAGGTTCCCCAGCTTTTTAAGTCCGTCGAGAGTTGGAAACCAGGAAAGACGAATGGAACCGACCGAGTTCCCCGCATTTATCTACTGAAAAAGAAACTCGTTTGACTGCGGAGAGAGCTAGCGATCCTTTTGAAGCTTTTCCGGGGGTGGTATGGGCAGTTTTTCTATTTCTCTTTCCCTCGTGGCCGCGTGGAATAGCCAATGAATTGGATGATATTTCTCTTCTGCTTGGAAAAAGCCATTTATTAATTACTAAGACACCCTTTGGCCCTTTCCTATGGAGTGACCATGAGACTTGCTGTCCTTATCCGGGTCCCCATACTTTGGTTAAAGGTTTTGGCGGTGTCGTACTCGGTTCAAATTTTCTTCTTAACAGGCAAAAGAAAAAAAGTATAGCCTTTATTATTTGCCTTTTCTCGCGGGGCTTTCAATCTTTTGTTATAATAATTTTTAACCAAGGTTAATAAGAAAGATACAATTTTGGAGCGTTCCTATACGCTCTT
>LDUD01000044.1:114257-144856 GCA_012184295.1 Dactylella cylindrospora
TTCCCATCGCCGCGGCTTTTCCGACCAATAATCAACCTCCCAACCGTCAGCACCACCCAACGCAAGCAGCACCTGTTTCGTGGAGAGTCGCTCTCGCTTCTGCAATACCGAAAATTTAAGCCATTTAGCACGACATACCCGCTGGGTTGTTCGGCTGTACCGGAGCCCATCTCAACAGCGGGAAAAAAATATTACTACACATTCCCTATCAAAATTATTCCGAGATAGGAGAGAAGCTTAGGAGAGGAGTGAGAATAACCCGAAAACGGTATGGCAAGCCTTGACGGCTCCGATAGCTTGGGCAGTCCAGCCACGACATCGGCCGACGAGTCGCCTGGCGCGGTTCCTGCTCAAGCCCAGGCCCAACAAGCTGCTTCTGCTGCGACGGTATCGTCATCATCTGATATAGCTGCTACTCCTGCGACTCCTGCAGGACCCTCGTCGGCTACTTCGTCTTCCGCAGTTCGATCCACCACGTCTTTCCACGTCTCAAAACGTGCTCCGAAAGCGTGCGGCAACTGCCATCGTCGGAAGGTGCGGTGTGATGCTCATTTGAATGCTGACGGCCAACCCTGCTCCTATTGCCGTAGCACAGGGCACGAATGCGTATTACTCCCTGGTAGACGCGGAAGGTGAGACAAGAACTCTTTTCTTATATCGATTGGCGCTCGATATTGCAATGTACGCCCGTCTTTCTCTCCCCCTAGTCGAGATGTGCATAATTTTCAGCCGGCGATATTTGCTCATCTCCCGACCGTGTTCGCGCACAGCGTTTGTTGTCCAAACTCCCCAAGTTAGCATGGCTACGCAATATGAGGTCATTGCTTTTAAAGACACTACAGCTTTGCCGTCGCAATAATTTTCTTTCGTCCGAATATACTTGAAACACCTTTCATGCTAAGCTTTAACATTTACCTGTAGTACATATCAAAAGACCAAGAAACGTTTGGCTGCCCAGCAGGCTGCCCTCGCTACCAATGGTGGGCAGCCTTCGACCGCTGCGACAACCGGACCTTCGCAACCTACTCGACCACGAAGACCATCCGACGCTCGCTCTTCTACAACCTCTTACCAGCCTACCCGTTCCATTCTCTCGCCTCCAAAAGAACATGACAACTACACTCCTTTCCCTCCCCATAAGGACCCTAACCTGGAGATCAATCCCTCGTTAAGCGACGAACATGTCTGGGTTCAATTCTTGGACAAAGTTCACGATAACTCTGGCAGCGGAGGAGCCGGGTTGGAGCAGCAGCTTACCGCCCAAAACACCCCGAAACATTACCATCAGCGGTCGGATGAATACCAGCAGACTCGAGAAAACTCGACCGATAGGGAGCAGGAGGGTAAGAGGCAGGTGCTGATATTCAATGGTGAGACAGCACTCGACGGTGCTGTACCTACCATTGCTGGTCTGCAAAGCATGCAGAACGGGAGTACTACCTTGGAGCCGCATCTAGACTCCTCGCTATCGCTCAATCATGTCCCGTCTTTCTCGCCGCCATCAAGTTGGACCACTGTCGCCAACAGGAAACATATCACCGATTTAAAAATAATACCAGAGGATGATAAGGCGTTCCTCCTGGACCACAAAAAGGTCAATATCTTCCCTGCCATAGAGACATGCGACAAACTCATCAAGACGTTCTTCCTATATATATATCCACACCTACCCGTTCTGAACCGGCCGTCATTCGTCCGAGGTTATAGAAAGATGATGTTGGGCGATGGAATCTACTCTCTATTTCTGATGCATGCTGTTCTGTATGCCTCGACCTACCATGCTACCAACGAGGTTCTGAGGGAATGCGGATTCGATAACCGGTTAACGGCGCGGGCGTACTTTTTCTCCCGTGCTAAGCTGGTACACATGATGGATGGGGAGAAGGAGCATCTGTTTACGATACAAGGATGTACTTTGATGAGTATGTGGTGGACGAGATACGAAGAAGAGAAGGAGACTCGGTTTTGGCTGACTGCGGCGGTGCTGCTGAGTCAGCGAATGGGTATGCATCGATCGATCCGGGGTGGCTGGGGCCTTGGTGCAAGTGAGAGGCGGATGTGGAAGAGGATATGGTGGACTTTATATGTATGCAAATTTAACATCTCAATCTCCTTCCCGCTGGTGGCCGTGTTACTAACTTGTTAGTAGAGTCGGGATCATATCACTGCGTCAAGCCTTGGAAAACCCAGTCTCATCAAACTTGAAGACTGCGATGTCAAAGAGCTTGAAGAAGATGACTTTATCGAGAATTGGAGTAGTGTGAATGAAGAAGATATGTCTGCCCTGTGCCCACCTCTGTCACCGGTCAACATCAAATATGCTATGGAGATAGCAAATCTTGGCAAGATCTGTGAGTTTATAACGATTCGTCATCAATCTAATTTAGCTGCTAACGGTATAAAACTTGCCCAGATGAACGAATAGCGCGAGTGCAGTATGCTTGCTCGCATCGCGCCTCACAAAAGGACCTAGATGGGATTGCTACCGCTCTGACGACTTGGAAAAACAGCCTACCTGCCGAGTTATCGACTGTACGATATGATGAAATGCCTACCTGGACGCCCGAGAATTTTTGGCCGATATTACTACACCTGGTTCACGACCGTGCGGTATCGATGCATTTTAGGCCGAGGTGCTCGAGACCAAAGGGTCGGGCCGCATGGGAGAATGATGGACAAATTACGGACGAGGAGACTTTGATGAGGGAGCGGGAGAAGGCGAGAAAAGCCGTCGTCAGTGCTGCTAGCAATACTTTTAGATTGATTGAAGATTTGCTGCGGCACGACTTGCTAAAATATGCTCCGGCTGCTGTGTATGTTCACCCTTATTACTCAAGATATCTGATTTTATTTACTAACCCATGCTAGTCAAACGCCACTCTTTATCGCGATGATTGTATACGCTGAAGAAATCAAACTCTCACCGGAAAACTCGACGCGCTATTCACTCGCCGCGAACAAGATCACCTTGGGAATGATGGCCCTAGGTGAGCTTCGAAAGATCTGGGCGGCATCATCCTGGACCTTCCGACTCTTCGAATTCATCATCAAGAACAAATTTGTCGGTATTGGAAAACCCGAACTATCAGTGGGTGGTGGTGCCGGTGTGCCTCCGGATGTAGCTGCCCATACAGGACATAATCCTCACGTCGGAATGCACCCCGTTGATGATGCGAATGTCTGCAGCAGACATGCGGATATTCAAGAGTATGTCATAGACCCACAGCTCGCTGGTCAAGGTGGTCCATTACCTGAGGCTCCAGTGGCACCTGGGAATATACCAAATCAAGTTCCAACCTCGGAGGGATCTACGCCAGCAGCTCAGATGCCAAACGGTTCTGTGTACTGGCAACCGCCCAACGCCGAAACGCTAAGTCCAGACGCGGCAGGGCATGTAATGTGGAACGGTCAGCACCCGGAAATGATGCCACCCGGTCCGGGTCCGGAAGGCTGGGTCGCCGCTGGTATGCCAATGGAAATGAGTGGCGAAGATCCTGGTGGGTTCGGGTTCGATCTCACCTGGCTGGCTATGAGTGGGCTGGCTGGGGATATGCCGTTCCATATGGATGGCGGTCAATCTGCAGGTGGGAACGGGGTGACAGGGTACGGCGGTGCCACGGATGCTACAAAGATTAGTGGAGGGCATGCGATGAATCCTGCAAAGATGGGGACCACCGCTATCGATTTATGGAATCTATTGGGTTTAGGCGATCCGAATAGTGCATATCATGGGATGTAAAGAGCAGGGCATATTTGCTTCAAGCTTAATACGGAGACATAAAGTAATGTATTTGTCGAAATGCCTTTTTGTATAATATCTTTGATGCTCGACATGGCATATACCGGAGTTTGGTTTCTGGGAAGATGTCATTTCTTGTTGTTTTCTTTCCTTTGCGAATTCGTTCCTATTTTTTCTCTATCTACATTTAGCGGGACTTGTATTCTCCACAGGCGGGTCTATATGGACGGGGAGTTTAAAGTGAGCACAAAAGCTGGCGTAGTTTATCTTCAATCAAAAGTGTTTTGTAAACCACTTAAGCTCAAAGTTAGTCACACTGTCACTATAGCCCTAGCATAGTTCTACCAATGAATAATGTAACAAGGAAGACCCATAATTTTACCAAATACGGTTGGTACCCTTTCACTCGTAATACACCAAGTCCGATCTAGCTCCACTGACTAAGTGACGCCTTGATTATGGAAGCACGCTTATACAGCTTACGAACATGGGACTACCTATTCGATCCAAACTCATGCCACTAGATTTTTACAACGGAATTCCCCCGCAGTGGCAGAGAATGCACCCCGCAAATACCCCACTCCTCAACAGCCTATGGGGTGGGAAGAAAAACAGGGAATTGATATGACGTTGCGGTGCTATGCGGCTATGCTTTGGTTGTCGGTAGTTCGTTTCGGGCCGAAACGCTTGGGAGGGAACACAACTATGATGTAGGGTTTTCCGCCCAATGGCGGTTGATGGAATGATGATTGCAATTAGAGATCGGATCTTAACTATATGGCGGCGATATATTAAATACCTTGGTTGAAGATTGAAATTATAATAATCGATTCTAAGATTTAAAGCAGTCAATTCTAATTTATGTTTAACATTGTTAAACTGCTACCCTTCGAAGTCGCTATATCCACTCGAGATTGTTGCATTTCGTCATCTACAACGCATCAAAATGGTATCACCGACAGAATCAAATGTCGACGTTCTGATAGTTGGCGCAGGGCCAGCTGGTAAGCCCATCTGCTATATATACTTCCTAGAGTAATACTAACTGTACTATACTACCACGGTACAGGCTTAATGCTCGCCACCTGGCTCTCCCACCTCAAAATCCGCACCCGCATAATCGACAAACGCTCAACCAAAATCATGGCGGGCCAAGCCGACGGATTTCAATGTCGCACCTTGGAAATCCTGGACAGCTTTGGCATCGACAGGGTTTGGAAGGAGTCTAATCACATGATGGAGGTTTGCTTTTGGAACCCGGATGAGGGTGGGGTGATTAGGAGGACCAGGAGGGTGCCGGATACGCCGCAGGGGTTTAGTAGGTTTACGGAGTGCGTTTTACACCAAGGTGAGTGAGGTCTTCTATGGGGTCTATAATATGCTTGGTTGATTTTGGGGTTTGTGGGGAGACGATGCTAAATGGTTTTCCGCAAATGGTAGGAAGAATGGAGCGCTTCTTCCTCAACCATTTGAAAGAGAATGGTGACAGGATCAGAGTTGAACGCCCTCTTATCCCTTCTTCCCTCTCCATTGACGAATCCAAAGTCGAGGACCCGACAGCTTACCCAGTTACTCTACACCTCCGCCACCTCACCGACGAGGAAGCAACTCCAAGCCAAGGAAACAACATACCTAACGGACTCTTTAGATCGAACCTTACAGCCGACGACACCGACGATCTAATCCGGAAAGCATCAGGAAAAGAAGGTACCGAAGAAATAGTGAACGCAAAATACGTAATCGGCTGCGATGGAGCGCACAGCTGGACCCGAAAACAATTGGGATACAAAATGGAAGGCGAACACACGGAGATAATATGGGGTGTCTTGGATATCATCCCCGTCACGGATTTTCCGGACATTAGAGTTCGTTGTTTGGTCCATTCTGCCAGCTCTGGTTCGCTGATGGTGATTCCGCGGGAGAACCGGGTTGTGAGACTTTACATCCAGCTCAAGGAGGTAGGGGAAGGAGGAGGCGCGGTGGATAGGTCAAAGGTTACACCGGAGCAGATATTGGCGGCTGCCCAGAAGATTATCGCGCCCTACAAGCTGTCCTACGAGCAGTGCGATTGGTTTACGGCTTATCAAATTGCGCAGAGAGTTTGTGATAAGTTTGATAAGTTCGAGAGGGTGTTTCTGGCCGGGGATGCTGTTCGTGCGTTACTACCTCCTCAAATTGTTCACGTAGATACCTCAGTACTCAACGGCCAAACTAACACAACTCAATAGACACCCACAGTCCCAAAGCCGGCCAAGGCCAAAACGTCTCCCTCCAAGACTCCTACAACCTTGGTTGGAAAATCGGCATGGTAGTCCGGGGCCAAGCTACCCGCGAAATCCTGAAAACCTACCCAACCGAGCGTCGACAAATAGCAAAAGACCTAATCGCGTTTGACCAGAAATTCTCAAAACTGTTCTCCGGAAGACCCGCCAAGGATGTTTCCGACGAGACGGGGATTAGTCTCACGGAGTTTAGGAACGTGTTTCACCAGGGTGCTGTTTTCGCAGCAGGGTTGAGCGTGGATTACGGGCCGAGTGTGCTGGTTGTGAAGGAGGATGAAGGGGAGGGTGGGGTTAGATGTAGGCCTGGGTTGGCGGGAGGTGTGAAGATTGGGATGAGGTTGGAGAGTCGGAAGGTTGTGAATCAGGCGGATGCGCTGGCGATAGAATTACAGAAATTGTTGCCATCGGATGGTCGGTTCAGGTTGGTCGTTTTCCCTGGAGATATCTCAAAGTCGGAGATCTACTCTCGGTATAAGAAACTTGGAGAGTACTTTTCTTTAGCCACCTCAGTGGTATCACTTTATACTCCATCGACCGAGCCCCGGGACTCTGTTATCGACATACTGACAGTCCACTCAGCAAAGAGGGTGGATATTGAACTGCAATCCCTTCCGGAGGCCTTCCACCCGTTCGATAAAGCTAGAGGGTGGGACTACTGGAAGGTATACGCGGATGATGAGAGCTACCACGAGGGCCATGGTGAGGTTTACAAGAATTTTGGGATCGATCGAGATGAAGGGTGCATCATCGTCGTTCGGCCGGATGGATACGTTGCTACGATTGTAGAGGTAGCTGATATAAAGAGCTTGGAAGCTTATTTTGCTAGGTTCATGATAAAGGTTTGAAGTGGTACACGAGTTAGGAATATATATATAATAGAAACAATATAAAGCAAATATCTATAAGCAAGGACACAAATTTCAAAAGGTTCTATACTATATTAGATGCCCCGGGCACGCTACCGAAACTCCGAATATAAAACCGCAAGTTCCGCAGAATTAATATTGACATTTGGCACCCTGAGGGTTGCTGGTTGGGCAGCAATGTATTTCGCACTGACTGGCGCTGCAACATGGCACTTAATCTGGTTCCGGGAGCGCATCTATATTGAGAATGGCCGAGACCTGAGTTGAGGTCTATGCAGGAACGGGCCGGCGAACGAGGCTAGCCTATTCTGGTGTACGGGGTATGCTACAGCTCTGGCGAGGCTCAAGGATGCCCTGGAATCTCAAGTTTAAGGCTGAAACTAGGGGCCATTCAGGGGCTTATCGGCATTCCGTTGGAATCGGAAGTTATAGGCCGTATTCACCGCGGCGATAAGAGTCTCATTGTGATTTGCTTTTCTGGAGTTTGAGGGCGGTCTAGGACATTTGTGCGAGGAGGTGACTGTTACCAGATTGCTGGTATTGGAAATCGAAACAAAAGTTATTGTAGAATTCTGAAGCTATGTAACGGATGCAAAAAGTTTAGATACAGGTGAAAGGAAAGGAAAAGAGCGAACTTGTAAAATACCCATTAGGATGACGGGAGCGTATCAGTCGCTAAACGCAGCCTTTGAAGCTCGAATAGAGAAGTTGAATACAGAAGCCTCCTTGCCCGCTCCAGCTAGACCTCTGCCGCAAGCCTTCGTGAGGACCCATACACTTTCACGTCATCCCTTTAGCAGTTATTCAAGAGATATAAGAAAAAACAAACGTTGAAACTCGCTGAGAAACGACCATAAAAGCGCCGGACAATGAAAAACAGCAACCTCAAATTAAAACTCCTCATTAAGCTTTACTTCTCTCTCCGGCCTTCTCAACGTCTGTGGAACAAACTCCTCCTCTTCTTATCCCCTGCACCTTCCACCAGGACCTGCTCCTGTTCTCCCATAGTATTAACACCATTTACACTCCCACTGGCGCCCACCTCCCGTCTCTCATCAACACCCAAAGTCGAATAAGCCGGCGGTGGCGGGTATTCAGCTCCGATCACATTACCAGGTCCCTGCCAGGCTCCCTCATGTGGTGGAGCGACGGGTACGCTTCCAATAACCGATCCATCTTGATACTGCTGATATTGTTGGAACTGCGCGCGGTCCTTACTCATGCTGTTCCTCATGGGTTGCGGAGGGTTTGCGGGTTGGTAGTATGGAGGGCTGTTGGATTGCGTGCGACGGAAGTTGGGGCCGTAGCCGTTAGCTTGGGCTTCCCGTTCGGCAAGCTTTCGCTGTCTATTTTAAGGGAATGCATTAGTATCTTGGTAGTTATATCGAAGAGTGCCTGGAACGTGCATCCCGGCACGGGACAAGCTTACTTTCTGTGTTTAAAGTAGACGATACCGCCCACTATTAAGCAGATTTCCAAGATCATTTTTGTTGATTATTTGTCTCTGGTAGCGAGTGGAGAAGAGGAGAATGGGAGGAGAGGAGTTGGATTGGTATGGGGTCAATGTATCACGCGGGAATCGAATCAGTTGGGTTCGGATTAATTGGTGACGACGAGTGTGTTGCGTTGTCTTTTGTTCACGCTTTCGGTATTATGACGTCGATGCTGTGACGACTCCCAAGCAGAATGTAGTATTGCAAAGTTACTTTAGCTAACTCTGACTGGCGATGTTCTTGATCTAAATGTGATCGCGATGGTGATAATAATGGTCGTAGAGAAATAATCAAAAGAATAAGCCATCCAAAAGACCTTCTAATCTAAATATACAAATTCTCCGTCCTCACCGGCCTCTATATACTAATCCGTCCTCCTTTCAGACCCTTTTCTCCAAGCTTCACTCGTTTTCCAAGACATCTGCATTCGTCATCCGGTCATGATCATGCTTGTGCCCGACGGAACGATAGGTACCCGATAGGCGAAACTACATTCCATAGGTACAAAATTCCCACTAATTCCGCGAGTGCTGACCAAAGAAAATAGGCGGAGAACGGAGTACGCGGAGCAGGAACGGATGGTACCTACCACCTAGAAGGGCCATGATCTGATAGTTTTGCCACGGAGGAAAAAAAAATAATTTTCTTCTTATTCGTCCATTTACACTTTTTGGATTTTATTAGCGTGTCGGCGTTTGGTTTGTTAGGACAGGAGAGAGCGCACTGGGTAAGCCGCTGGAGGGGAAGAAAAGATTTTTAAGCCTTGTGCTGCGCCTCACTGCCGTGTGGAGGGTTGGCGTGGTTGTCTTGTGAGCTCTCCCATGCGCATATAACTGCACAGCCAAGGAAAATTTGAATGTTATTGAATACACAGGTAAGCTTTCATGACTTTTCTTGAATTTAGCTTGGCTACGTATTCGTAAACATCTTGAATTAATAACGCTCGAGTTCGCTCGGGGGTCTAGTTAGATAGACCCTTATATTAAATATGGCGATGTACCTTAGAAATACGGCTTTGCCGATGTAAGAATTAAAAACCAATGCAAAGAGACCCGGCAAATTCTGGCTTACCCCGATGACGGACTTTGGCCCCTGTATGGCATTTAAGTCTGTATAACAATGCTTACTCGATTTAAAGTTTCACGTAACGTTAAGGAGCACTTTGATACATCGGAGGATTTCTAGGCAGCTGATAGGGGGGTTTGTAGGGTGTGATACGTTATTCTTTGTAGATTGGTGATACAAGATGCCTTCGAAATGAACCGCCTATCAACACATTTTCATAAAAAAGATCGCTGATAGTAGCATGATCAAGGACATGTACAGACTCTGTCATTAGATGCCTAAACCCTCCATGAAATAAAAATAGAAAGAAAATCCCTATAAAGTTTGATATCGCGATATTCGCTCTAAATGCTCACAATGTTCCGAATTAAATTTCTGCGCCTGCCTTGCAAATTTTGGAAGAAAAACAGAAATAAAAAATAATAAAACAGATGCCTGGCATATATATTCGTGGTCCATAATTTTGGATGATCCTTTTTTACATAAAAAACATAAATACTATAGATGAAATAAAAGCTCCAATACAAACACTCAGACTGCTGAGCCTTATAGTCTCTGCACCTTCCGAGTTTGGAGGCGGGGGCGTCAATGTAGGCATCAGTGTTATAGACGGCAGTGCGGTCGTTCGTGGACCGGATGTTGTCGTCGCATTGGTGCCATTATAAGGACGCATGATTATGGAGCTTCCGTGAGGTGGAATGCTAGTGCTAATAGGCACCGCAGTTGTGGTTTGTATGACGGTTGTTTTCCCATCAATTACTGTTGTTATACTCGTCGGCTGGAGGTAATAGACAACTGGATAGGATGTGTGCTTGCCATCCACTGTGGTTCTTTCGTAGGATGTGGTGAAAGAGTCCGTAGGCGTGGTAATTGGGATCACTGAAGGGACTAAGAGAATGGTGGTTTTCCCACCAATCGTGGTGGTAATGCTAACCGGTGTGATGCTATAGAATTCAGAGATGGTGGTCGGTTTGCCGTCTACTGTTGTGGTTCTGAGGATGACGGACGGTAAATCAAGGAGGGGGACTCCTTGTGGGACATAGAATGTTGTAGTGATTACCCGTTTGGTGCCATCTTGGGTTGTTGTAATAACCGAAGTCTTGGGGGATGCTGAAAGGGAGATGGGGAAATTGATAGTGGTTGTCTTGCCATCAATCACAGTGGAGACCTTTACTGTTTTGATGAGTGGATCTGGAAGAGTCGTAGTTGCAGGGACTACATAGGAAGTCTTATGGATCTTTGTAGTACCTGAAATCGTCTCCGTAATGTAGGTGAATTTAGTAATCTGGGAAAGTGTTACAACCTTGGGACCGAGAGTCGGCACTCCATTGATAATTGTAGGGCCAATGGTCGTGGTCAAGAATGGGCCGTATTGAGGAATACGAACTGTTGACGGTAGGTAGAAGGTAGAAGATATAACCGTCCGCGAGCCGCTAATGGTCGTCGTAATCTTCACAATTGTTTTACTTGGAACTACAGAGTTGACATTGAAATAGGTTGTTCGGCGGCCGTTAACCGTGGTAACAACAGGTGTTGCATCCACTGTTGGTTTGAAAGAGGTTATTGGAATCTTAGAAGACGAGAAGATAACAATCTGGGTGTCAACGCCGTCCGGACCTCTAAGACTCGTAGTTTTTGGAACCATTGTAATTCCGACATAATTTGTTGACGTTGTCTTTTTCCCGCTAATGGTGGTCGGGACTGGAACGGCTTCAATGCTTGGATCCCTGTTTCTATTTGTCGGGTCAGGATTCACGCTAGGACCGCCTGTGGTACCGGCAGTATTAGTTGGACCAGCCAATGTTATTCTGTTAAAGTTGTCTGGATTGTATGATGGTGTTTGCTCTGGTTGATTGACAGGATCGACGCTGGTTGGGTCGACAGATGGATTGAAGTTTGGGACTACATTAGGGTTCTCCGGTGCCTGCGAAGGCTCCTGATTCGGAGAATTCGGAGGCACTGACGGTGACGGTGATGGATCCGGCCCTACGTTAAAGTTTGGTCCATGTACTGGCCCTGAAGGTTCATCTTTCGGCTTTTCTGTTTCGGGATTCTTTGAGGGCCTTGGGTTTGGATTACTCGGAGTGCTCTTCGGCCGCTTGCCTGCTGGGTCTGTTTCATTTGGCCCATGGAAAATATTTATTGGATCGTCCTGACCTTTTGTTTCAATGACAACTGCTGTTTTCGTGGTTGCCCCTGTAGTCTTTGTATAATTCGGAATATAATATTCAGCGCGGACACAGGAAGTTGGGACCTCAATGTCGTAATCGCTGTAAGGCGGTATCGTTACATATATGTATTGCTCTTCGCATTCTGGCGGGATCTCGGTCTCATTGCTACCATGAAGGTAGTATCGTAACGCTATTTGGATGGTTGATGGAAGGCGAGTAGTTGCGTTATCACTTGCGACGAGATTGTAAGTATTGAAAAGGATTGGATCCGTAGGGCCGATCGTAGTCACGGTATCATAACCTGAACTCGTTCCAGTTGTAGTGCCAGCATCAGACGCATTAGGATATTGAGATGGAGCGTCAGGGTCCACTGTTAATGTTGTGACAACATAGACTGTGGGATTAACCTCCATCTCTATATAGTAGCAGTTTGCATCTGGAGCGTTGCATCTTAGATTTATGATTTCCGTTATCGTTCCTGTTGTCGTAGGAGAGCTGGAGCTTGTTGTGCTTGAGGTTATTGTTGTATTCGACGAGCTAAATGTGGTCGTACTACTGGTCGAAGTGCGATATGAAGAAGAGGAAGAGGAAGAGGAAGAGTAAGAAGATGAGGAGGAAGAGGAAGTGGAGGTACGGGAGGATGAAGAAGAGGAAGTGGAAGATGATGATGTGGTGGTGAGGAGAGAGGAGGTGCTAGATGATGAGGTGGTCGATGATAAGCTGCTAGTAGTCGAATATAGGGTAGTAGAGCTTGACGAAGTGCTGCTCGATGAAGTTGTATAGCTAGAAGAGGTGGTAGAAGGGGTAGTAGAAGAGATGGGAGATGTTGAAGAGGTATAAGAGGAGCTCGTCGTTGAACGGCTTGTTGTAGATGAGACTGTGGTCGACGAGCCTGTGGTCGATGAACTTGTGGTTGATGAGCCTGCGGTTGATGAACTTGTGGTCGATGAACCTGTGCTCGATGAAGTTGTGACTAAAGAACTCGTTGTCGAAGAGCTTGCAGTCGAAGAACTCGTCGTAGTATATGAACTTGTCGAGGTGAGTGAGCTAGATAAGCTAGATGTCGTTAACGAGCTGGAGGAGCTTGTTGTAGATAATGAGCTGCTCGATGATATTGATGAAAGGGAGGAAGATGAGGTCGATGAGAGTGTCGAGGAAGTCTGCGAGGACTCGGACGACGAAGTAGTAGCGCTCGTCGTAGAACTAGACAGCGTATCTGTCGTCGTCGTCGTCGTGCTCGTGGAAGAATCTTCACAAGCTACCCAGTTTGCTGCGGATAGCAGTAGCAGGATTATGATCCTTGATGGCAGCATATTGGCGGGTTGATGTGGGCCAGATCTCAGATCTCGGCAGATTTCGTGCACGCCGCCTTTCTATTTTCGTACTATGATCACTGCTCGGACCTTTTATCCACAGTGTTGGTCGGATGGTGCATATTAATCTTTCAGTATCGACTTGTTGGTGATATCAATCTTTAAGGGCTAATCTGGCCTTTCATGGTGGTTGTGAACCTGCAGACATGTTGAAAAGGTCCTAGTTTCTCCTTTTTATTGAATCGCCCAAGTGTATTCGCCTTACGGAATGTTCCACGATTCATCCTGCAGAAGAAGAAAAAAGTGCACTTCGTGCTTCGGATGACCCTCTCCTTAATTTAGAAAACATTCCTTTTCCCAACTTATTTTCCTTCTCGGGGGCTGCAAGCCATTTTTTCCAAGCTTTCTGCGGCTGAGGGATCAAGGGATTATTCTTGTCAAAAGGTCGAACGCGGCACACACGCCTTTCCTTTGGGGGCGAGCCCAGTTACACAGAACCGGTTGGTCCAACCAATGGCTGTGGTTGCAGGGAGGGTGGCTGGGGTCCTGATACATGACCCTTCCACCCTTTTGATTGCGTATCCCGATCAAACATTGTATCGCTGGTACTTTGCAGCTTTGTTCAATATGGATGAAACAGGTTTTCTTCCGATTGAAGTGGTGGGGTGTCGGCAGCCGTTCTGAGCAAAACATCGACCCACATTGAATCCTGGCAAGTAAAAGTGATAGGTTGAGCCTCAAAGCTTAACTTAGAAGTTCCTGCAGGCTTACCCGTGTCATGGAATGACCGAACGAACTAGATGAGTCTCTTTGGATAATATATGAGGGTGTCGACGTGAAGCTTACACTCTTCTAGCTGGAGGGCGAAAGGTTGTGTGTTGTTGAAGAGGTTGACTTTGACTCCGATCTGCGTCAACAACACAACGAGGCCGGGGATGGCCTGATCCTGTGGCTGGGCTAGTGCTTAGCTGAGTCGGATTCAGCTCCGTCTGGACTTTGGGCTGTATGCAGGCACGGAAGATTACTGAATTCATCTCGGATTATCTTGGATTATATAATCATCATACTTTCTCTCTGCATCGTGACCCCACTTGTACCTCCGAAATCGAAGTTCACATAGGCCTGCTGGTAGATGTTGTATTTTGTGGTGCAACGCGTTTTTGATGTTTTGAGAATTTGAATATCCGCTCATGCTACAAACGCCTGCCTGGAGCTGCTTATGAGCTGTTTGTAATACAAGAACCTAAATAGTATATATTGGGGGACCGGCATGTACGCCGCAAAACACGTTGTGGGCTTACCACTGCGAATGCCCGAGGTGAATTGAGTCGGTATGTGGACAAAATCAGCCGGCCAAAGTAGCTCGTATGCGAGTCCAGTTCGCGAGTTTTAGCTCAAACTGTCTACTAACGGGGCACTAACCGGTGAGGCAAAGTAGCTGGGAGCGTGGTGGAGGGGTGGGAATCCCATGCCGCGCTATTTTATGAATTATATCAGCTCTTTCACGCATGAAAAAAGCATGGCACCATGTATCACTTATACACTTCCAATCTCCTAAACGACTTTGTCCTTAGCCCTTAGTAGGCCAGGGTTTCAAATTGCTCGCTGTGTTACAACCAGTTTGACTACGGGTTTCGAGCCTGACCTACCGAGATTCGGGCGAAAATGGAAAGCTCACGAGATACTGGCGAACAGCAAGGCCAGCGGGCGGGGCCTCGGGGTCAAGCGCAGGGTACAAATCCTCAGCAACAAGCCCAAGGAACCCGACCGGTCAATCCCTTTGCGCCTGCGTTAGTCCAAGCACCGGTGCAACTGCGCCAAGGTGGGACGGATATCGCAGAGGAAGGAAAGGATCCATACGTTGAAGTACCTTCTTTCAACACAATCTGGGGAGGAGATCCACGCTACGATGTAGAAGAGCCTACATCAGACCGAGATCTCGCTGAAATTAATGAACGTATACAGGCTATAAGAAAGCTTCAGGAGGAGAGACGCAAGGGCAACAGGGGCTTTAAGCTTGCAGAGAAACCAGAGAGGGTCCCGAGTATACGAAGTCTCAACCAAGGTGCCTTCGAGCAGCTCAATCCGATAATCGCGCAAAGGTATCGTAACAAATTAACCCGAGGCCTATTTACTCTCGGGGATCTATACTATCAAGAAAGTGGAACCAATTTCTATCTACCGCTAAAGCAACTCAAGTACTACCCGAGATACCCTGATACACCAGAACGGCCACCTTTCTATCTTCGCCCACTTTTTAACAGGTGGTGTGATCAGTACGCTGTTTGCGTGGGACTTCTGCCAGCCGCTTGGTTTGTAGAATACCTTACCCGTCCGGGGACTCGGCCGAAAGATTATCTCGTAGTGGACATGCGCGAGGCAGGGCCGCACCCAGGGTTGGGTACATTTGAGCCTCTTGAGGGGAAGATTTACAATATACCATTTCCTGGAACGATGGGTCTTATGGATGATCGTAGGTTTCATATCCTATTAGACTTCTAAGCGAACTTGAAAACTAAACAAAGCATACAGCTCAAATTGAAGCGATGAGTAACCTCGTCACGAAGGGCCAAGGCGAACATGGCCTTATAACGGAAGAAGGTGCTAGAGTCATGGAGGAGATCAAAAGAGCTAAAGTCCGCTTCGGTGAGTGGAAGGTTAAACACGGGGGCCTTAACGCTAGTATTATGGCATAGGGTATGCTAACACTAGTACCTCAATGTTTATCTGGATATAGTAATTGTGCACTGCTTGGTAGGACAAAGTCGCAGCCCTGGGTGAGTTCAGCATCCTTCACATGGTGTTTTTAAGGATTAAGGTATTAATGGGATAATAATTGTATTCAATAGTGCCGCCCTGGCTATCAAAGCGTATGAATATATCAATCCGCTCTACAGATATCGCTTTAGAGTCACTGTTACTGAAAACATGAATCTTTTATAGATACGTTGGCGATGAGAAAGAGGTCCTTCTGCTCGAAGGTGGTTCTGGAGAATTCTGGCAAATGGCAAACAATGAAAATCTCCGCAGGGTTTTTAACGAGAAAGAGGAGCAAAGGCAAATAAGAGCCGCCCTCCATTATAGAAAGCAGGAGCTAGCTGCGATGGATACACTTGCGGAGGAGACGACACAGAGGCTCATACAAGAAAACAATATTCCGATTAACATGCTCCCAAAGTACAATCGTATGCATAAACCATTGCTACTTAGTGTCTACCAGTGCTAATTAATATATAAAATGCACAGTCCAACTCCTCGACTATGTTCCTTACCCCAGAGAACCTACCGCTAACACTCTCCCGACCTTCCCTGACTTAACCTACTCTCAGGGCTTTCAAACATCTCAAACGGTGCCTACAATGCCGGATGATATTCCCAAAGAGGAACCGGATCGCGCTGCAACAGCAAAGGCTGATTACGATGCCCTTGTAAAGTTTTTTAGAGACTCTACCGAACTTCAGAAAGTTTTAGAAGCAGAGCAAGCGACCGCGGTGAGACAGGGGGTAGGACAGGCGCAACCTCAGCCGCAGGGACCAGGACAAGGGGGAGGGTACGCACAGTTTGAAGAAAGTAAGAACCAAAAGAGGAAATTGAAGAAAAGAGGAATGACGGAGGTTGGATTCTTTGGGCCGGAGCCGAGGGGGAGAGGGATAAAGATTAAGAGAATGAAGGTTTAGCAGGGTTTAATACGCATACTGAGATGGCCCAGGTCCGGGAGGTAAGCCCATAAACTCGGGGATCCAAAGCGTCAATGCATTGTATTCTATAGCTAAAGCTCCCTTCCTTCAGTGGATATTAATTCTGAAAGGAACCACAGAGCTTCCTTGCCCAGCGCTCCCGAGTCTCAGCTCGTCTTGTTGTGTTTCTACGTACATAGCTGAATGTGTTGGCTAGAGCTATAGAGCTGAAGGGATCTAGGATGGATGCACCAGGAGCCGTGCAAGTTGTTTTGTGTAATACGCTGTAAAACGCATGGCAGTTCTGCCTAGCTAATATGATTACGTATATTCTTGTCAACCGACATCTAGGACTGTGTTTACCATGCTAGCTGATAGTAGTTTACATATGCTTATGGTGCATCTTGCTACGGTGATGTGATAGGCTGGGGTGGCCGGTGGTTGGTTTCAATTTTGGCTAGGCAGCTGAATATGCAATGGATCGAGTACCACCCTATGTTACATTTGACTACCATGATGTCGACAGGGCATTTCTGCGGTTCCGCTACCATACAAATTTGGGGTTTTTTGGGAAACTACTTTTATAAAATCGGGCATCATAAATAGGAACCCTCTTCATTGGAGAGAGTCCGGCGATACAAGGATGGGCGAATAATAGAGGATCCTGGTTAAAAAGTTTCGAAAGTAGGTTAGACAAGGGATAAGTAATTTAGGAATTTCGAGTAGAACGCTCAAGGAGTGTGTTTCGCCATTGTAGCTCGCTGTGCTGGATCCTGTAATCAACCACAGATGTCAGTCGCCTGTCTGATAATCTAACATAATATTCCCCCAAAGTCATACATACCAACGAGCTGAGTCCGCAAACCACCCCGCAATAATTGCCTCGACGGCGAAGCTATCTGGAGTGACAAAGCAAGATGAAAATTCCAACTCCTTGACTTCAAACCCGATCGTGAGTTTTTCATCTCGCTTGAAAATTTTTGAAGGTTCTTGGTCTTGCCCTTTAATCTCCTCAGGGTCAGCGTCAAAATCGTCGGTGAATGCGAGACTATGCCGGTCTGTATCACCCGCTGGAATATCATCGGGCCCTGGGAAATCTTCAAGAGTGAGTTTTTTGATAACACCTTGCGTGAGGCCAGGAGATGTGGGAGGGTCGGCCCGGGCTGGAGCGATTTTTATATTTGGGTTGGCTCCAAGGGAGTCATTGGCGTTGAAGGAGGACGCATGGTGTATGCCTTGGAAGCGACGGAATTCGATGGGTCCGCGTTCCTTCTCTATTGGGAAAGCCTTGAAACGTGCAAAGTCCAGTTGGAGACCTTCAGCGCTATCAGAATACATTTCGTTGATCGCATCGAGCAGTAGTTTAAATTCTATGCCCACTTGGTCGTTGACGTTCGTATCTAAATCGAGCTTGATGTTGCGAATGTGGGGAGGAACAAATGTTTCAAACTTGAGGATTTCGAAAGCATCTTTCCAAAAGACAAAGGTGGGAGGACCTTGCTGACGGTGACCGCCAGACTTGAAGAACCCTTTAGCTTTAGTTGGGATGGGCTTCAACGTGACAGTTTCTTTGAGTTTCAATATGCGAGTCTCTTTGCCAGGGGTTGTAACAATGATGGCTGGAGTGATCATTTGTAGAGATTCAGCGGTCATGTGAGACTCCGAAGGTAGGGAAATAGAGACGGAAGAGCCGCTTGCGTGTCGAAGCATTTGCATTGGGTGCTTGAGGTAGGAGCCGGAGCTGCTGCGAAGGAACCCGGGCCGCTTCGAGCGGGATTTAGGGGAAGCATTCGGGCTAGAGATGTCCGGGTTGCTATTGTTGAAAAAGGCATTCCCGAAAGCGCTCCCCTCCAGGCTAAATGTATTCCATGCTTGGAGTGTGGGAAGAATGGCGTCTTTAAGACGAGTTAGAATGCCTTCGGCTGCAGCGTTTCCGCCACCGAGCTGCATGGTTGCTAGACTTCCTGGAGTGAATGACCGCTTTGGAAAAGGGCTTGGAAGGAGATTTGCGAGATTGGTCATAGATCGGGAGGCAAGCCCGAGCCCTCCTGTGAGCTGGGTCCTCAGTTTCTGGCGTTCACTTAGAGGCATCGAAGTGGCCTTTGGGAAGAACGTGGAGTCATTGGGATGGCCTTGGAGATATTCGCGTATATTTTCCATTTCCCAAGAAAAGAGGCCGGTGAACAGTCCAGTAATAGGTGAGAACTTGAAAATATAAACGTGGGAGTAAGTTGACTGAGATAGCGAATGAATGGTGATGGAACCATTTTCCAAGGCACACTCGAGGGTCCACCAATATGTTCCTAACTTATTCGACAGGACCGGGTCAATCGTGGGGTCTATGAAAGCCTCTAGAAAGTCTGAGAGTGGCACTTCCTGGGTCCATAGCCGAGAGTTATGGGATGTCGAGATCTGAGTATGGAGGAAGACCTCTGATAAGATCGGATGGGCATATTCCAACGTGTTCAGAATGCTGATAACCGCCGTCTTGTCCATGTAGACGTAAGCTTGCGTCTTGACCATATTTGCTGCCCCTTTCGGGATTGGGATGACGTTGTAGATTACTGCTGGTATGAGGTCTCCAGATTTGTATTCAGGTTCATTTAAGAGAGAAAGAACCTTTGGCTTTGGCCGGAATAGATGTCCTTGTAGAGAATTCTCTTTTGGGTGGTCGCTGAACGTTGTTGGTTGTTGTTGAGTGTGCAATCCCTCCTCCATCTTCTGTCCGGATTGTTGAACCTGCTTGCCATCCTGAGAACTAGTTACCATGCGGTTTTCTGAACTGGTCTTGGGCCCAGTCTCGGGCTTATTCTCGTTTGTTAACCCTCTGGCAGGGCTTTCGGAATCGGATTGACCACCATCAATATCAAGAGGGGAAGCATTACTCTGGCGATTCTCCCATGCGAATCTGATATCGAGAATATTTGGATTTGGTTCTGGGTCTTTCGGCTCTTTACTAGCTTTTCCGGAGAAGATACTTCGAAGCTTCGAAGCCTTTGATCTATCCCGACTCATCGCCACGATAGCAAATCTGCAATGATAAATGTACCGGATTTCGGGATAAGAGTGCCGATGTTGCAAGCTTTGGGTTTGGATAGGATATAAGAGGATTCGATTCTATTTCTTCGTTTACAAAATAGCCAGAAGAAAAAAATATATCCTTCGTGATAATACTGTAGCCCTGAATATCAGAAGTGCACTTCGCCTGTGCACGTGGGCTTCAGGGCGAGAACCTGTTTACGACTATCGCTCTGGCGGAAATTACGTTCCAAGGGCACAATATACGACTTCAACGCTATGTATTGCATACTGGGTGCTAGAATCCTAAGATTCTAGCACCCTCACTATGCTATAGCATAATTGGATACTTGAGTATCATATGGTATTGGTTACGGCAGAGTCTTAAGGTTCATTAGAGCTGCAAAGTATAGACTAATCAGTCTAGCAGGCTAGGCGGCCGTGAAACTTAGAGAGCAATCTAAACGTTATAAACTATTTTGCCTCTTGGCTTATCACATAATATCTCAAGTCAACTGGAATATACATTGCTTCTTGATTAAGTCACAGCCTGAATATACAGCAGTAATGGTATCTAGGAGTAAATGTGGTAATATAGAAGAGATACCCTGTGGCGATAGGCGTATCGATTATACCATTCGTTGGCCTAAGGTTTCCTTAAAGCCCCGCGCTGAAGGAAGACCTCAAGTAGCTAATTCCACGATTGATAAATCGGAAATATAATCTTAGCCACTCAACAGGATAGAAAATTAAGAACTTAGCCCTGTGCGCATCCGGCATCCTCTTCGTCAACATAAACCCCCACACAAATCCGCAGCTTATTCGATATCGAACAAATAGTCCTCGTGTTATATTAACAACATATCGGAGTCTTGATACTTCGGTTAGTTGTGGGCCCTGCTCTTGTGAGTTCGTCGATTCTCTTTTATCTCCAATGCTGATTGTGTACTACTGTCGTTGTCATTGTAGTGGGATTGAGCAGAATAACCTTCCATTCGATCAAGGGTACGCTCGATAAAGAAAGCCTTACTCACCGCACAGGGGGAGCTACTATTTCCATCGTGGGTACCCGGTTGAACTATCATTTGGATTGCTGGGCTGTCGCTTGTGTCCCAACGGGTCAATACCGGACTGCTCATCAGGTAAGCTACCTCCTAATATTCAAGCGCCTCGCTAGCCTATATCGCGATGCTGAGGTATGGCCTTGCGAGCACTCTTGTTGACCCCAGGCAAATTGGCGCAATCCTCTGCTGGCTTGTTCTTAAAAGATCTGATGCGGCGCTTTCTCAATGCTAATACGCGCTAATTACTTAGGTACTAACCTTTAATAGAAAGCGAAGTACGATAGCCGCCGCCCGGTTGATAACAAAATCAGCTTTAAAACCGCACATTGGGGGTACGATAGATTGGATATTAGAGGTGGGAGAGACTATCTAACGCCCTGTAAGTCTCCATTACATTCTGTTATAAGGTGTCCCCACTAAGGCCAGTTCATTTTAAGTCAAGCTTCTCCGGGTTGACGGAAGATAAACCGCGTTGGCCTTCACACGTGCACACACGCCCTAGGGTCCTCGCAATGCTACGAGGGAATCGCAAGCGAACTAGAAAGACTAGCGACGGAGAAGCTGGCCGTTTGCTTGCAGCCGTCACCAGCGAGTTGAAAGACCTCGATGAGCGCCTAGCAGACCCCAAGCTCTCGGAATGCAAACGTGGCGGTCTTCTGGAAATCAAAAGGAAACTTGAGAAAGAATTCGAGAGTCTCCGTATCTGTCATGATGCGTGGCTAGATAGAAAACAAGCGGAGTTGATTCAGCTGGAGGACAACCTTGACCGACTTGGGCTGATGGACAAAAGAAACAGAAAAGATAAAGACAGCAAAGGCAACGAAGGGGCAACTAAGAAGAAGGCGAAATTTTTTCAAGGAAAGACGAATAAAAAGCCCGGTAAAAAGGATCAGTCCGAGGAGGTTCCGAAGGGTCCTCCAGCTGAAAAAGACAAATTCGAGGAGGCCAAGGCGCGCATGTGGAGTAAAAAATGGGAGCTATGCGAAAAATGGGTTTTGAGCCTTCGAGAGGAATGGCTAGATGATAATGGGGATCCCCAAGGTCCTCCAAAGAGTCCTGATTTCTCGGAGTTTGGCAGGGTCGACTCCTTCTAACGGAGGCACTTTTAGGATCTTCATGCAACGGAGGGAGTCAGTCGGAATGATTCGCTGGGTTCTGCCTTCATGTTCGATTGTCACTCTTGTTGCCACCCTATGTACCGCTAGTATTGATATTTAGTCTTTTTATTAGTTGATTGTCGGACGGGAATTCTCAGCTCCAGCAACTAAGCCTAACGCCACTTTCCTCGCGGTTTGCTGAAACGGCCGGCCAATGGCCTAGACGGGATTTAATTTTCTTAACTTCGTCGAATTAGCGTTTTTGCGATCCCGGTCCTTCTTATTAGCAACTAGCTTCTAGGAGATATCGACGCGATGGACACCGAATCCCTTTGGAGCGAATGGCTAGCTTTCCTTATGATGGTGGTAAAATTTATGTATATGTACACTTGATATGATATCGTAATATGATTCTATTAGCTATTGGTTCATCACTTGAAGGGACATGAGAGGCGATAGATATACGTCACTTATGCCAGTCCTGTTAAGAATTGTAGCAATTCAGTATTAGGTGTTGCTCGTGAGTCGTTAAAACAACTTCCAAGTCAGAGTTTGAAGAGAGTTTAGCTGTAGTTTCGAGTCTAACCCACGAGTCCGGCAACTTATCGTTGCCAGCAACCCAGAACAAAATGAGAAGTTTAGTTGGTATATAGGAAACCTCAGCACTCAGTGTCCCTTAGTCTCGTAACCGAATGTCTCTATCCCTTCTACACTCCACTTCAGTAAACCAAATTCAATTTTACTAGTTATATTTGTCTAGCTCTACCATTCCCACAAGATCTAGAAACATCATCATTGGTTATCAGCATCAAATACCATCGAAGGATATATACCTTTCTCTAATCGCCATAAAATGTCTTCTAATATAGGGTCAGGTAAGGCACTAATGCAAGATACCATCTCCTCAACTTCATTCATGATGATTGATATGCCCTCACTTATCATTCTATCTCACTTGCATCTCCTTCAACTATCCGATCAGAGTTACCTCAGAGGGCGTGTCATGCTAACTCCCTTCTCAATAAGCGCAAGATGGTCTGCCCACCGGCCCTGCCGGATTGGCTTCATGCCCAACCTGTGAAACACACCGTACCGACCTCCTTCTCCTTAAAGCCCAGCTCATGGACTGGTGGAAGCAACGGAATACATTCCACAGCGAATGCCTGCGGCTACAGAAGCTTCTCGATCGTCGAGATTCCGAAATAGCAGAACTACAGAAGAATAATAACAGATGCAAAAAGGCTCTAAAGTCAATAGTCGAGAAAGCTGTGATTGCAGCCATGGGCGAAGAGCAGGAGTCGGCTCCAGAAGGACGACTAACGCCTCGGTATATGTTCGAAAAAGATGAAGAAAGTAAGTATGGACTGGAAGTGAAACACAACTATGGTGCTTCCGATTGCGAGGAGCCTATCTCAGAGCCACAGGGAACTGAAATTCGCAAGAAAGCGGAATTGGACGCCAAGAGGAGAACTTGCAGTTCAGACCGTACAGCAAAGGAGACTTTGAACCCCAGCCAGAACACTGACGAAGCAACACTGTTTGAGATGGAAATATCTGATCTTGAAGATGGAACTGAGGAAATGGCTGCGGGAAGAAAGAATGAAATTGCTGGAAACACCCAAGAACAAGAGAGGCAGACCGGCGAAGAGAAGACTTGCGACAATTTGGTTGGGACCCGCATCTCCAAAACTGGAAAGAAACGAAAGAGGGAAAGATCTGCGACCAATACCTATTCCAATTTAATTATAGACACGACATCTGAGCAACGCATAAAATACCACAGTGTAGACCCTCCACGGCCACAGCGACGGAAGAAGGAGTACCGGAGGCTCTATAAAAAGGGACAGGGGGACGGTGAAGGGCCAAGCAGGAAAAAGTCGAAAAGAAGGGAGGTTATGGAGGACTGAAGTGGGCACCTCGGTATTCGTTGCTAATCTCGTGCGAGAATGCTGGCATATATTCGGTGGTGATAGTTCCTCTAACTCCCTGGAGAATGTTTTAATTATCCAGTTAGCATCAAATAGTGTCAAATAGACCGGGATGTTTATGGCATCATATATATGGCCATGCAGGGCACGATGCACAGGGATAGGCTTACCTGTAATAAGGTGTCATTTATGTCAATTTATGGGATTCCAGAACGAATAATATCAATATGGCAACTACGTAGCCGCCAACCCCATAGGTAGTCTACTTCAGCCTTACTATTGGCCCTCGGCCAATTGGGTTATTATGCCTAATTTTGAGGAAAGGTATATAATCCGTTGCCATCTCTAAACTCTGCCCAAGATCTGTTCCTTGAACGCAACTAACATCATTTCAGAACTTTTCTGCATCGTTTGGGCAGCAACTCGTCTCTGATTATCGCATCTATAAAGTGGCTCTTTCTTATCTAGTAGTAGCATGCTGCATTCACTAGAGTAACCAAACCTTACGGGAATTAGAGACTGGTTTCGAAACTCTGCTACTAGTCATCAACTACGTATCTGGCCGCCAGCGCGCCAGCTAGCTACTGTCTTTGTTCTCGAGCAGCTACGCCAGCCCCGAGGGCGGTCACGACTATGTAGCTTCTATAAACAATGATTCGGCATGTCCGCCACCGCAACGCTTTGCCACCGCGCTCCCAGAACTTCCTAGCCAGTACCAAATCTCACCTCGTGGGCAATATGCTGAAGGGCTTCCACCCCAATCAAACTTGCAGTCTCAGAGATTTATCCACCAACCACCCGCTCCCCATGGGGCATTTTCTGCAGAAATTCCTACTGCCCCGAGGAGCACGATTCAATCCATCGTGTTCCACTTCATAGAGCTAAAGCAGCTTTCCTTACAAGCCCACCGGTTAGCAGGTAAATATCGGCGAAAATACTCTACCTTGAAAGAAAAGTCGCGAGCCCAGAATGCTCGAATAGAAGCCCTGCAGGCGCAGGTCACAGCACTGATCGGAATTATACAAGACAATCATAACATGAATTATGACAATAGACAAGACCAGATCATAGGAGGGTGCACGAAGGAGAACAAAAGCAATCCGTACTATGGTCCTGGAGGACCAATTATAAACCTCGATATTCCGTGTCCAAAGACTGGTGTAGACATTATCTTCGGAGATAAAGAAGAAATAGAGTGGACTCGGCTTACGGAAGGACTAATCAAGAAGACGAGGGTCCAGTTTTGGAGGGACCCAAATGTGTTCATCCTAGTCGAGGATTCTCCCTCTTCAGAGGCTGGCCTAGGGGAGCCGTTCAACTGTGAATCAAGGAGAGGGGGAAGGACTGGAACCAGGGCGAGTAGATTGGATGGCGATGTCGGGGATGCACAAACAACCTTCCAAGAGTTAAGGAGGATAATCAAGGCAGAGGACAGAATAGATGATACGGGTTCTGCAGATACCGAATTTGGGCATAAAGATGGAGTGAATCATATATACTTGAAGGAGGAACAAAGAAACATTCCAAGCACGTCGTCTATGGAGTATAATGGCCTAGATTTGCTGTCACCCCAGGGGCTCAAATATCTAGTGGGACAACCCGCATCAACGGGGGGCCTACGGCTAGCCACTGGAAGCACAGTATCCCCTTTTACTGACCTCTCTGATATAGTCACCAACCCCAATGAAGACGAGTGGGACTACGACGGTGATGCCGAAGACGAAGTTAAAATCAGATCAGCTAAAACACGAACTCATACGAACGTCTGCGGCTCGCTCTCTGACCATGATGACAATAGCAGCTCTAGCTCCTACGCCTCCTCCTTTGTGGATCCAACGGATCGGTACGATAGCAGTCATTATTATCCTCTCGAAGCTAAACAAGGCGGGTATGATTCTGCGAATGAGGGCAATTTCACTCCGAGCGACCTTCGAATGACAGCGAGGCAGACCGCACCGGAGAGTATCTCTCCGCAGAAGAGAAAATCGGCAAGCGAGACTCCCATTGATGATATTGATAGGGAACATGAGGATGGCGATTGGGTTGGTGAGAGATGTAGTAAAGCGCCAAAGTTGGAGTATTAGGGACACCAGTCTCTAAAAAGTTACGATTGCTGGTTGCTTCGTCAACCCATCAAGATGGTACTAGGTACTAGGTTCTCCGATATCTAGGGATAAAGTTGATGAATTAAATATTCTTTTTTTGTTCTTTAGTAACACTGAACATTAATTACAGCCAGAATGGAATTTAGTTTATGGAAGCACTTGCATATGGAGCGTAGGTCTTGTACATCTCAAACAATATTAAAATACAAAACTAGAAGAAATAGGACTAAAATTTTGAGATACATGGCCGAAGGATTTTGGAAAAGCTATATTTCCCATCATCCCCTTGACTTCCTACTGATCGAGATTTAGAGCTTCTTATCCATTAGCCACGAAGTCAATCTTTCAAGCTGCCCAGTCGCTAATTTAGCACTTCGCCGGGCTAGGTACATTCTGGCACTTGCTAGAAGTCTTGCCTCCAGTAACACTAACTCCGCTCCATTTCCAGTTGGTGCACGATCCGCTTCCGCAAAGAATATAAATATCAGTCGCAGAGCTGCTAACTGTTCCGGTGACACCATCCAGAGTCAACTTGTCAATCTTGACCCCATTAGTAGGTGTTCCAGTTGGCGATCCGTTTTCATAATCTTGCTCAATCACGATACCGTACTTTTTAATTCCGCTAAGTTTGATGTTGGAGTAGGTAACACCAGTTACGCTTCCAGTGGCACCATAGACAGTCTTAACACGGACACCATTATCGGAATTCACAATCTGGGAATTTGAGATAGTAACGGTATCGACGACATTATTTGAGCGACCGCCAACAGAGCCGATAGAAAGACCATGCCCCCCGGAGCAGTACCCATTCGTGAAGATGATGTTTGTGCCGGAGTTGACTGCAAGGCAGTCATCTTGGTTGTAGACGGTAGCACCGTCGATGGTTATGTGGTCGCTATTACCAACATCAAAGGCATCAGTGTTCTATAGTCGGGCAAGGTTAGTCAAGGTTCCCTTTCGGACATTGTTGTTATTGGCCGGTGGTTCCCTTACATGACCAAGACTGTTTGTGTCGCCATTCTTGTTATCAATGGTGGGCTTGGTGACCGTGACCGAAGTGGCAGAACTAAAGCTGAAAACTTGGACTGGAGAATCCTTGATTGTAACACTAGCAATTGTGGAGGACTTCAAACTGTGGGCGGCGAAGAATTTCGGCTTCGCCTTGCCCCCATTACCTCCTTTCTATATAAAGAGCAATCCTTGGTTAACAAACTAATTTTTATATAGAGATGGTAAGAATCGCGAAACTTACACCATCCCACCATCTCGCACCTTCACCATCCAATACGCTTCCAGAAGCCCCGATAATCTTCACCCCAGTACCAGAGACTGACACGAGTGGCCCTTCCCACTCTTTGTATCCAAAAGTGGTTCTTCCGGCAAACGTTATAACTTGACCGCTCTTCAACCCAGTCAGGTCAAGTGTCTTTCCAGCGGGGACAGCAATGTTGGATAGAGTGATAGAGGTACAAGCCGACTTTGCAGATGAAACGGAAGAGTAGGCGCTAACGGTGCAGGAAGTAGCTCGCTTGTCTAGAGGGACTGGGTTGGCGGTGGCCGCAGCCGTCAAGGCGCAGATGAATATAAAGGACTTGAATTGCATATTGAAGAGCGTAGGTATTCAGAAGGAATGAAGCGAGAGATCAATCTCCTAAGGAAATTGAAGGAAAGAGGTAACGAGAGCTGAAGGCTTGGTGCTTCGTATGAACATTTCCATATTTTGGGGCGCTCCATTGCATTGCTCTTATACTCACTTCAGCATGCGGGTAGTTGGTAGCCCCCGAGTTCGAGACTGGTGAAGGGTGACGGTTATGATCAGGAGTTCTGACAAAATAATTCCATCGACGGAGAATTTAATTTTCGCAACAACGGCTTAATCTGATACTTCGAAACCGTGGATTCGCCGTCACTTCTCCACAATTTAAATGCTATTCAGCTAGGGTGCCCAGGTCCCTGTTCGCAAATAAGCTTTTTCCAAGACAAAGCTTAGTCCACTTTGCAGACTTGGCGGCCGCGGTCAGGGATAGTATTGACCAGGTGATACGTCAAAACTGTGCGTTCTAGCCTTTTCGGTGACCTTTCTCCCTTTAAAAGGGGAGGAAACGGAATCTCCCGGAGGAACAAACGCTGGTTCGCTTGAACATCGCTGTGAGCTGCTCGGACGGTTTGACGTCGTTTCAACCGGCGAAACGGGCCGGGGGGCAACTGAGATTTCACTAGCCTGATTTTATAAGTTCGGAGGCGGCCATTTGATTGAAGGATCCTGTGATCCGTGGCAAAAGCCATGTTTCTAGAGGTGCATCAGACTGCAAAAGGTCCACATAACAGTGAGGATAGAGTTTTCGATCTTAGTTATAATTGGCGACTAGAGCTATATCGATCCGCTCAGTATAGATACCTTCCGAAGACCCTCCTAATCTTACGTAGGCCGTGTTGATTTCCGCGCAAAAATAATATTCCGTGAAAATCAATTTCAATTTGATAACACCATTGACTGATAAAGCGCTAATTCGACCGTATGTAACCAATTAAATCGACACTGGTGCCGATTCTAGAAAAACGGGATCATACTATTGTAAAGTTCAATACGAAGCAACAAAACCTAAGCGAGAGCTTCCTACTAGTCACCGCAAGTTAAACTCACAACAGATATTTAGCGTTAAGCTTGATTGGATTATCTAGGACTCTTTAAAACGACCTACGCTCTCAAATTTCCAAGCTTTGCGACGATAGAATTTTGGCTGCCATTAATATTGTAAATCTACGGATTCAAGACGTATTAATCGAATCGCGGTGTCTAATTTGAGTACTTTCATATCCCGCGCGAGGAAGACCATCAAGACTGAGTGCCCTTATATATCGCGGAGCCGGTCGATGAAGACGTATGCATATGCAGTTGGTCGGGTAACGGGTTTCCGATCAAGCCAGGGGATTGCCATTCGCTTCATAGCCTGAGAGCTGCAGTAAAACGGTGCCATTCCCAGGGTACTTTAGTTGGCATTTGAGATCTGAGAATGATGCCGGAGGAGGCCAAAATGTTGTTACCATAAATTATCGCTTATAGGCAGGCAATTGTATAGTATAGGTGTATCTAAGGCGTAATCATGGAGGGTTTGACATAAGGGTCTGAACCTGAGAATTATTCCTGAATTACACCGTAGAGGTTGAGAGCATCTCGCGCGATCGCGAGACTCCCTGTGCAGCAGCACAATTTGAGCAAACTCCGTAGGCTGGGTTTGTGCTTAGAACATACTCATTAGAGAATTTAAATAACCTATCATTCTTGAATCCCTGGCCAGCTGGTGAAAGTGGTTGGCATATTCTTCGGGCTCTTCCTCTCCTGTAATCTGAACAGAGTCGGGAACCTGGTTTTGCATTTGACGCCATGCGTCTATGATGGGCCGTTAACGGCCGTTAATTGGGTGATAGCATTGAAAAGTATTTGGTAGCGAACTCTTAAGATAGGGCTGGTGTTCAGTCTACCGTCCACCTTTGGTTCCGATCGTATCATGCTACAATACTCTACCGGTTTTCCTATCGGGTTGACTCACAACAACATCGGCTAGGCGAGTGTCTTTGCCTGAGTCTTCTTCGACCGGGTGAACGATGCCGAGTATAAGGTATTCTTAATCTTTCCTACCATGTTCGCTCATCCTGTGGAACTCAAACTCTAGTGTCGACACCGACTAGTTTGCGGAATTATCATCAAATATTCAAATATATACGAGAATTGCGACTGCCATAAAACCCTTTAGGTTTAATTATAAAGGAGAGGTAATCGAAACTCACCGCCAATATAATATAGGTTTTGTCAACTCGAGAACCGCAACGGAGTTCTTGTTATAGATTAAATCAGATAAGCTATATAAGTACATACGTATACTTATATAATGATTTACTTATATTACGGATCCGCTAGGAATTAAATACGTGAAATTAAAAGGACAATACATGCCAGCCTTAAATTCAAACTAAAACGCACAGCATGAATCTTCGTCCTACTATAGATGCTTAGGCGTCTTGGCTCTGGCTTTTTGCTCTTTTTGGCTTCCACCCAAAACAACACCTTTCTACAAACACGAATGTTGCAAACAACCTACATTATATCGGAGCGTAGCGCTGATAGTCCAGGCAATCGTGACTAGCTTGTTCTAGCCCAGCTGGTTCATGCAGCCTGTTTTAGTTCTTAATCGCCCCTGAAGGGCAGAAACAGTCTAGAAGACTAAACCTGAAAAAGACTGGGCGCCTAGCAGCTCGCATGGCCACTGTCAACAGCGGTTAGCCCTGTCATTCGTATCGATAACCACCCAAATAGGCTACAGGCACGCGATTACGCTAGATAAATCTTTTCGTCAGAGTTTAGCTACAAGGATCAAGCCCGTCGGACTAGCCTAGCCATGCCTTATCCGTACTGTTTGCGATAGATAGCAGGAAAGTTTATTCGACAATGCTCGCGAGAAGCTCCCGACGGGGAATTGACTTTAAGCAAAGTTGCTAGGCCACGGCCTTGGCTAGATCCGTAGAGATATAACAATATTCTAATAGATACTACACGCGTATACGGATTATAAATATGTCGAAGTGGCTGCTGTTCTACTCCTCCTCATCACCATTCAGCGAATAACGAGTTCACTACACCTTCATTTATTTCTCCTGTTCTTAGTCTTTCCTTCATTTCTATATTTTGAATTGAGTTCATTCATTCTCTTATATATTGAGTTATATATTTTAAAACTGGAATATACATTCACTTAAGCCTACGACAATCTTACCACACTCTT
>LDUD01000044.1:147987-173315 GCA_012184295.1 Dactylella cylindrospora
AACAAATGACCCTGCCGCCAGTAAGACGTGGCTGATGCCAAAAAGCATTTAACTCAGCTCTCTACCCCAAAAGTACAAGAAACTTGATTAATATGGTATAGCGGGTTCGATTGACTTTGCAATGTGGAAATTACCACGCGCCCCGCGACGAGCTAACGACGCCTCCAAAGAACCTGACAACACATCCTGAGCCTCTGACCAGGGGAGAGTGATAGGCACCGAATAATTGGCTTCGTGAGCTCTTAGGGCTGGATGCTATTGTTGGCAATGGCTATACCCTCACGCCGTTAGCCGGCTTTCGCGACAGCGGAGGAGTTACCGTCGCACTCGGACACTCGCTCTGCTCCGGCCATATCAAATAAAGCTCATGGGCTAAAGGGGCTTACCTCGCGACGCTGCGGGTTGCAGAAGAGATATATAAGTATGGTCTAAGAAGTACAGATTCCTGATTTCCCGTCTCGGTTCATTAGGAGGCTGCTGATTATTCTATAGAACTGAGGGAATCGGTTATTTATTTAAGAAACAAAAACACTATCGAAATGGGTTGCGGCTTCTCTGCTGTTGGTCCCCTCAAGGAGGTCTCTTATTGGGGAACTCCTTCCTTCGCTTTCGAGACAACCTCCCCAGCTCTATTTGGAGTAGCCGGCAGTTTCACTGGTCTCAATTGCGCTTCATTAGCCACTCCAGCCCAAACGCTTACGCCTACAATAACATGGACCGACTCATTAGCCAGCACGATAACCACGGCTCCTTGTTCTCCAATTGTGGTGTCCGGGACCGGTAGCCTCCAGTGCGATGCTACGGTTGCATCTCTCTTTGGCGTTGCGACCATCGACTTTCTGAGTCCCGGTCCCGATAGCACCCAAAGCTCCCAGGGCGTCAACAGATTGGTCTTCACAATCCACTCCGGCCCGACTCCTACAGCAGGCACCATGATCCGCACCACTTTCACCGAAATAATCGCGGAAGCCACAACCTCGACGTATTATACAACTACTATCACAATCCCTCCGACCAACTGTGGCCTCGCCAAACGCGCTGACCCAACCGGCTGCAACGCCGACAACGTCCTTCGCGCTCTCAAGGGGAACTCCGCAGCCGCCTCCAGTTTCTGCAGCACCTACACTCTCTTGTCCGCAACGGAGGGCTACTCCTACCCACCATTCGTCTCCGGATACTCCACCACCTCTGCCCGAATCTCCAGCGCCTGCTCCTGCTTCGCCGGTCTCTCACCCGCGACTGCAACCCCAACCCCAACAACAGTAACCAACGCCCCCGGCTGCAATGCCGACAATGTCCTTCGTGCCCTTCGACAAAACCCATCATCTGCCTCCGGGTTCTGCACAACTTATACCCTCTCCTCGGCGACGCCAGGGTATCCTTACCCAGCATATGTTACACCGTGGTCTACAACCTCGGCCAGGATTTCTAGCGCTTGTTCTTGCTTTTCAGGAAAGTCACCGGCGACGGAAACGCCGCCGCCAGCGATCACGCCGTATGTTGGTCCGGAAGGTGCATATTTGTTCGGGAGCACAATCAGCGTACTTGAGACTTCATCGACGGCCACGTATGTGGTTCCGGTGTATGAGGCTGCATATGAGGATGGGGAGTGTCCGCCTGTGGGGAATTGAGGGAGAGGACGCTTAAGACTTAAGGGCGGCCTGCCATAGTTTTGTTTATAACTAATTTTCATATTACGGATTGAGTGGAAGCAGGGTAAGGGGACGGAAAGAGATGTTAATGAACGAGATATCACGAATGTAACATGTTTTGCACAGATTACTTAATCATCCTGACTATAATGAATGTATTTAATGAATGTACCACTCGATACTCTGACCAGAAATCATGGCTAGCATGTTACAGGGAGGGTAACAAGTGTCAATTTATGGACTACACCGGGTCATTACAGATCAAGCGTATCTCGATAGCCTGAGAAGCAACTACCGCTGGGTGTCTGGTTTCTTTTTCAAGGCTGATATTCCTGCCCCGATACGTTTGTCTGGCGTCGTTTGTCTGGCGTCGAAGGCCGACAGTTCAATGTCGAGTCTTGTTGCATTTTATGTGTTGCCGATGCGGTAAGAAGCCTGTCTGTTCAATCATAGCAGATGCACGTTATTATAAGGTCGAGTGCCCCATTCTAGATACAAGACGGTGAGATGCGACCGATGCAAATTGTATAACATGCATATAGCAAATATAAAATAGACAGCTCCCTATCTCGTTGACCCAACATACCTAGAATCGCTCCGCCCTGAGAGCTGTAAATCCTCGAAATCCGACCGAACTCCAAAGGACTGAACTTTTACCCATCCTCCCTAACTGTCCCGTGCCCAAGCCCCCAAATACTCGTCTCTCGCGTCGCCAACTCCCGGTCGCCGAACTAATAGGTAGGCTATACCGCTTCAACCTCCTTTGCTGGTGGAGCACCCTTCCACGCGCAAGTCCTTCCACTAGCCTTCTTCAAAATATCCTCATTTTCCTCGGTCCACCATTTCTTCAAAATCATTTGTCCTCTCCTCGCCATTCCTGCATCTCTATTCCTGTACACGCTGTCGATAGCCCTAACATCATCTTTATCGTTCACCAACCATCTCCTCTCCTGCGTGAACCACCTATCATACCCCAATCCTGGGAACTCCCTCTCAACATTCGAATTTAACCTTTCCTTGACAACTTTCTTAAGTCTGTTGGCTTCTTGATTCACCGCTTTCCCTTCACGATACCGCTCATCCGATTTTACGGATCTGGCGTTGTAGTATTGCAGGAAGATGTTTGAAGTGACAGCGTGGGAAAGGATATTGAGACCCGATTGTGTAAGGTTAGTATAACCGAGTTCGAGGTATCTTAAAGATTGCGAGAACTTGATTAGCTCCTGGCATGACTTGATGACAGTGTCATCCAACCAGTTGAATTGCATCTTCAAGTCCATGGTTGCGTATGACTGGCCGACGTCTAACATGCGGATAGTCGGGTGATATGTCAGCGCTTCAAATATGGCAGAGATACCAACACTAGTAGCTCCGACGGACTGAAGCGATAGTCTTTCGATGGACTTATTCTTGGCTAAGCCTTCAGCGAGGACCTTGCAGCCAGAGTCACCAAGGAGGTTATTGGCGATGTAAAGGGATGTGAGTTGACAGGTTTCTTGCGAGATAAATTTCGAGAGATAGTTGATAGCAGACATTTTACCATCGGTTGCGGGGAGAATACCAACACCATTCATATATAATGAATGGAGGGGTGAAGGTGGAGCGATTGGGAGGAAGTCGCTAAAGTGGTCGGAGAGTTTCTCAAAGACTTTGGCGACACAGTCATCGCCGAGGTCTGTTTGGTCAAGATCAAGAGTACGAAGGCGGGGTAGTTGTGAAAGGAGTTTGAACAGGGCTTCATGCGAGCCTGGGCCAAGTGGATTCCGTTTTAACCAGACATTTTCCACTACCTTGCTTTTCGACATAGCATCGACCAGGATAGAAAACGATTCAGTGTCGATGCAGTTTCCAGCCAGGTACCAGGTTCTCATAGCATTTGGTCTCTTTTCGAGAAACTTGGCGATAGCGTGAGCCCCATCGGGTCCAATAATATTATTTCCAAGGAGAAAGTGTTCAATAAACGTATTGCTCTCTAAGGATTCCATCAATTGGGCAATAGATGGCCCAACAACCATTTTGCAAAGATCCATTCTTCGATCCGAGTATACCACGCCACGCTTGAACTCTAAAAATTCGGTCTTGTAGTAAGGCTCATACCCTGGCTCAAAATCTTTATCGGGTCTAGCCTGAGCCTCCTCTCGTATTTTCTTCTCCTCGTCAAAGCTGGCCTGGAATTCACCGGCCGACATATCTTTCATCAAGTGCGTAAAGAATGGTTCCAGGTCGCTGTAGGGTGCAATCTCGACTGGCATTGGCAAGCTAGATGGTTGTAACACAGTCTCAGGTGTAATCTGCTGATCCCATTGTCCATATGCTTTAATCTTTTGTATCCATTTCGCACGTTCTTGTGCTTCTCTCTCCTTGGAATTTTTCATTGTGCAGGTTGGGCCGGCAGTGAAGTATTGGCTCATCACTCGGTCGGGATCCATCCCAGTCAAGTCGAGCTCTACAGCGGACGCCATTTTGGTCTGTTGCACGCGTTTTGCCGATTGAGATTGTCGAATAAGTTTAAGGCAGGACTTTACGAGGTTTGGAGGATTCTTGCGTCCAGATGGGATCCCTAGGGCAGATCGTGCACGTGATATTAGTATGTGGAGGGCGAACGTGGGGTGCTTGAGGGCGGTGGGGAGGGAGCGGTTCGTGAGGGAGGGGACATGCATACTTCTAGCTTCTAACTTCTCTGATAAAGAACAGCACACAAGTGAGGTAAAGGCAGAGCACTTCAGGCGGATTGGACGATGGAGATTGTTCTTGATTGGAGAAGAAGTACTCGAGCGAGCTGATGGCCAATTTATATTGGAGAATGGTCAAAAGTGCATACGTCCCTCTCGATATGTGTAGACGCTCCTCTCCCCAGCTATTTGTTACACGGCACCGAGGTCTTTGGTGTGCGGGGAACACTTTTAAAGTTGTTTGACTCACTCCCGACAACAACCACAACACGATTCTCTCTTCGAAGTCATAGCTTAGCCCGGCCTGCCAAGGTGATCCTCCACGTTAGCACTCGCCCACCAAGGAATGTTCTCGTCTATAAACGACGCGGCATGTCGGCTAGATCTGGAGGGATTTCTAAATTATCCCTTCGTGTTACAATGCGTCGGCAAACGACCCTCCTCAGATTGGTTTGAACGGAAAGGAAGGGTGGACCGTGCTGTCACTGTGGGCCGGTTGCATTGCCATTATGATAGGCGACTTGGATGTTCCCCGCTGGTCCCTTGGAACACTCTCGCGTACCTGATGGAACCGAGATTGGACCTGGAAGGGTTGGACATAGTTGCACGAAACTAGTTCTCGAGATGGGCCTGGGACAAACTCCATATAAATATTTTTTAAATTGGAAACGGGAAATTATATTAGTCCATCATATCACATCCTACGTGTCGCGCATTTGCGATAAAATTTGCGAGCTTGATCCCGACAAATTGAGTGTTGTGAACTCTGTTTTTAATCGTGCCGAATATCCGAAATGTCGGGCGAGGCACAGGACAAAAAGCCTTACCCAAATACTACGGCGAGGTTGAAGTCCTCAGGGTCAGGAGAATTCTTTATTAGAACCGATCGTTGAAAAACGACATAAAATTTCTCGAGATTTTGATATATGTTAACTATATCACGTGTTAACTAGATTTTATATTGCTAGAGTAGATAGAGCCAGATATCTAGCGATATCTATCAAGCTTTACAGGCCATGCACACCGCTTTCACCATTTTACCTTCCCGAATATGCGGGCTGTATCAAGCAACTTGAAAAGAACACCAACATGTACAGAGTTCGTGGTGGGCGGAGGTCCCACCCGGCTAGCTCATTACGTACACAAATAGGAGCCATGAGGCGCGGATTTTTTTTAATTTAGAAAACAAAAATTGAAAGAGACCCTGTATGGTATAGCGCCTCAAATTCGTACGAATAAGAAACTGCTCCCCAAGGAAGAAATTTTCTGATTCTGGCATGCATATCAGCCTGGATGCAAACATTTGATCGCTCCCTCCGCGGCAGCCATGAGGGGATTAGGGCAGGCATTTCCCTTCGAGATGTAAATCGTGTGACAGTCAGCTAGCTCTCATCTATCTAAGTCCCTATTTTCCCGTCCGGCTTACGGCGGAGAAGACTCGCATATTAACCCACAAGAGTGTCACCCCTTGTCTCTCCCACCTGGCCTATCCGTGGACCAAATCAATTTTAGGGGAAAAGGGAAGAAGTATAGGAGAACCAGCCTACCAGAAATATAAACAAGCCTTTGCCAAGTTGTTCACCCGCTGCTGGCCAAGAAAGCGAAGCTTTCCTTCCTCAAATCGTTTCCCCAACCTGGACTGGAGGGGATCAGATTAACGGCACTGGTAATATCGAAACAGTAATATGTGGACGTCATATCGGTTTGCCCATTAAGGGGATCGGATTCCTTCTAGATTAATATCTGATCTATCTTTTTCTCTCTCTAGTTCTTTCTTTTTCAGCCCGCAGTGGGGCTTCCAAACCTCCCATAACATCTTTTCGGTCCACCAGTTTGACAATCACG
Organism: Dactylella cylindrospora; assembly: GCA_012184295.1. NCBI lineage: Eukaryota > Fungi > Ascomycota > Orbiliomycetes > Orbiliales > Orbiliaceae > Dactylella > Dactylella cylindrospora. The sequence continues at coordinate 154,157 of LDUD01000044.1, forward strand.
ACAAATTTTTCTTCGTCAGTCACCTCATGCTCACTGATCGAGAAAAGGGCTTACGACAACAAGCAAGAAAAATACTTAAGACTATTTTCGCTGCCCAATCCCTTTTATTCGACTGCAAGCTCTACGGAAACGCCATTCCACTCGACCCGGCCTAGAGTGGTGTGAGATTCGTCATCAGATATAATACCTTCAGTTCCAAGTCTTGTGCAAACAGCAAGGGCAAAGGCCCTCGTATTTCGACACGGACAATACAAAGAGGCGAATTTTGCACGACATGTCAACTTAAACGCGGGGTTATCGTTTGGAATTTCGAATTACGAAAGCCTTGCAAAGATCACGCCTGTCACCTGGCTATACGGGATTCAATCATCAACATTCCACAAGATTTCCTCCTTCCTAGCTCTTGGGACTGCTGTCTTCCCTCTTGTCCTTCGCAAATGTCGACTGATGGTCGCACAACACAGCACCATTCCTCCTCCCCTATCGGTAACAACAACAACAACACCAGCAATCCGAGAGAATCCAATCAAACGATTTGTTCCCGTCTCACACAATCTTCATGCGCCGCGCATTCCACCACACCTTTCGCTTGGCCAGGTAGCAAAGGTAGGAGCAGCGGATGCTGTCAACCTCTCGCGAGGTTATGGCCGTGGACAAGGAACGATAATTATAATCACATCAATAATAAAATGGTGTCGAAAACACCGCGCGTTTTGCTGAAACTAGCCAGATTGATGCAAATCTTGTGTTCCGCCTTGGTGTTGGCTGCCGCTATCTTTTCGGTTGTCAAGTTTGGGATAGAGCAGCAAGAAGTGGTAGCTGTCCGGGACGATAATGGGCAAAGCTATGTGGATGTGGACTATCAAAGCTTGCCAGACCAAAGAGGAGACTGGAGGCCCGTGTTGCTCATTGTGATTGTAAGCTGTGCACTCTCCCCCCGTTTCATAATTTTAATTTTGCCTCAGACCTTTCATATGTTTTACTATCCGCTTCGCGATTCTTTCTTTCCCTTTCCTCTTCCTTTTTTTTTGGGTTTTGTTTCCTTTGGCAGGTGGTCTTGAGGTTACATTTCGAGGCCCTCGCATGCAGCCTAAACCTCGATTTAGCTTCTGTGACGAACACCCTAAGAAACCCCAAGCTTGTCCAAGATAGTCCAAGAGGCCAATCTACCTCTCCAAAACTGGTTTATCAAGCGAAGAATGGTCTTGAACCTTAACCTTCGAGATTACGAAATATTCCGAGGGGAATACCGGACATATTGTCTCTAGGTCCCAAGCGGAACCTAGTTATTTATAACACCTTGGATCAGAAAAGAGGGTCTAGAAGGCTGCCCCCAAGAAAGCAATCCTGTCTTGTCGGCTCGGTTTTATATATCGAGTTGTCTGTTCGTCGATCGATTCAATCCTCACGGGTTCTTTATCTTGCATCTTACTAACGAATTTATAAAAATTGCTCCACCTATCGCAGGCTGCGCTCTCTCTTATCATCTTCCCGCTCCTCACCATATTTAGACGCAGACGGATCAGTGTCGCGATCGAGGTTGTTCTGTTCGGACTCTGGTGTTCCTTGTAAGTGCCAATTTCCTTCGTACCCTCCGACATGACCAATGAAACATCATACTTTGCACTTTCCTGTCGGATATTTGGCAATTCGACTTTTCGCCATGGTCACGATATTACATCATGCCATGCTACCTCAGGAATCCTGTCCCCTCTTATTTTATTCGTTCTTTCCGTCTATGCATCGCCCAGATCGCACCACGTCACCTGGTGGTTTCTTCTCAATGCGATCCTTTCGTGACTTGATTAATTAATCGATTCCATGTTGGTTTCTTTACACGATCGCATTTACCTACATTCCTTCGGCCAATTAATATCTCGTCTCGAGTTATCGATTTTCGTCAAGTTCCCTTCCCAGATTGTCCTGTCTGTTTCTAAATTAATCCTGTGCCTTGGACTTTTGGCTCCACCCGACCCACTTGATTGATGTTTAATTCACAGCAACACATTTTCGCATCCTGCTTCCTTCTCGTGCAGAAGCAAAGCGGCAAAGTTGGGCAGGGCAAGCAAGCACAAGGCACAAGGGACAAACAAAGATGGTCTGGAGTAAGGGAGGGATAAACCCACGGCTCAAAACCAAACGTCTCGCACATCGGACTTCCCTCTCGTTCCACGTGCGTTTTAAGCCTGTCACAAGCCACTCTTGCCTTCTGCTTTCCCACACTGCATTGATACAGTTTTCGCTTTGTCCCTCACTACGAAAATCCCTTACCTGAATGGTTCTTACAAATTCTGAAAAGGCGTTATACCGGTTCACGTTAATAGTTGCCTTGTTTTTTTTTTTTTTTCCCTACATGTTCCAAATTTTTCGCTTACCCAAAAACTCCATTTGCTAACGGTAGATGCGCGGTTTTGCCTTGGCCTCGAGGGGATATGTGGGACGGACCAGGGGTGGCTGGGTTACGGGGCAGGCTATACATGTTTAGGCCATGTACCGGGGAAACGTTTATATATTCTTTCTTATAGGAGCATTTAATATATAATGCTTCACATGAAAAATATATATACCTCCCACATCCCCATCTCGCTTCCCTCTTTGAAGTCTCACTATATACCCTGGCCAAGCTTACACCTCATATGAACTTCATCATGATATAGCATGACATTATACATACCTACTATAACAGCAGTCTTTGAACCGAACTGCCTCCATCCGAAACCGCCATTTCAATTTCTCGACGCCCATACCCGTGAGACCCTAGCTATCGGGATCGATATTGGGAGGAACACCACCGTCACCCAAGCAGATATTGAGTATAGCGACGCATTAGAAAGATTACAAAAGAACCCCGCGGAAATAAACAAGGATATTTACACTTACTGCGTCATGTCGCAGGTTGGCGTCGCCGCGGGGTTAATCGTGATGTGAGTTCCCTTATTTTGGTATTTATATATTGGTCAATGAAGCGATATATTAACAATCGTCCAGAGCATTCACATTAATATCCATCCTCCTCCTCCTTTTCCTCTCCTACCAAGCAACAGACTATCTCATTGAGCGCCGTGCTCTCGAATTAATACAGCACCACCAAAATCTCCCCGCCATGATCCAGCAAGGAATATCGCCCCTCTCAACAGCGTATCAAACAATATCACAATCAATAGCACCCCTAAGACCTCATCGGGGTATAGTAATTCCAGATGAGGAAAACACAAGTCCATCTGATGGAAATAATCCAACTCTCTACGGCCCAAACCGGGGCCGAAGGGATGGTGGACATCAGCAGCGGCAACAGTACGGAAGCTTGGCTCGTGGGAACGACCAGGACAAGTCGCAAAGTTTGGGTGGAACGACTTTAGTCAACCCATCGACAAGAAGTTACAGTTACCACCAAGAGCAACAGCAGCAACAGCAGCAGCAGCAAGAACGGACAGATCACGATAGGATAGAAACTACTCAGTTGCAAGGCTGGGTTACACAAGGCTATGAGATAGAAAGGTGATTCGGGTTACTATGAGCATAGAAGAACTTTCAGCATTATTTATCGTTTATGACATACCCTCCTTTCCATTTTGTTAGACATTATGATTATTCTCTGCATTCATCACGGCATCACATCATCAGAAGGATATCTTATTTCTCATATATTGGACAGGGACATGAAAGGTAGCCCTGTATAAAAGGGAAGGTTATCCAGAAACATCCATCTCTCGTTCGATTCTAACTATTGCATTGGGACGGTCGGAAAGTGTGTTCTCGTTGCATTTATATGATGAACGGCCGGGCCACACATTACATTACAAACACTTCTCGCATGGTAAGAGAGTGTATCTCATTCTCTTATATTTTTGTATTAAATATCCCAGGTCTTATCCTATACAGAACTATCAGCGGCAGGCGTTATCTTGGTGTTTTAGCCTTACGATATCAAACTTGATGTATCTAGCGGTGAACAAACAATTTTCTGGGGTCGTCTAGATATTTAGAATGAAATCTAGCTTATCAGCCAGAGATATATTTAACAGTTGCCTCCTAGCCTAATTAAGTGAGTGGCTAGCAAGCCCCAGAATGGAACTCAAGTATTACAAATTATAACGGCGGACAACATGCAACACTTCTGTGGCCTCTGCGGGAGATGGCACAGAACACCACGTTGACGAGGTATCTGTGCAACAATAGCTCGTGGGGGAGCTCAGCCTCGACACACCATTCACGGTGCTAATAAATAGTATACATAAGCCTCCACCACCCTGATTTGGGTAGGTATGCACCTGGGAGGATCCGTGAAATCTACAAATGAGGCTGTAAAAAGATAGTTTCTAGAGCATCATGCGAACGCGAACTCGAGGGATAGGCGCCGCACTGAATGTTGAATCGGACGTCTCTTAGTTCAATGAATCCGCCGCGACCTAGCTAGGCTAGGCATGCCGAGAAAACTCGTGAGAAGACTGGATAGCAAACCGCGATACCAGATCTCCACGATTACCGCATAACGTATAGGGTCTATAAGAAACTCTTGAAAACCATGGCCAACCATAACAATCCTCAACAATCCGCCGATGAGCTCCCTATGCGGAGCTACCCAAAAGAGCTATACACCATCCTAATCGTCTGCCCCCACATCTACGACCAAGAAGCAATCACTCGACTACTCGACGAGGAACACACTGCCCACCCAACACCAAAGCACGACCAGAACGTATACAAGCTAGGAAAAATCGCCGCGCATAATGTGGTTATCGTATTACTGCCTTTCACCGGAAGGGTAGCCGCTGCGATCGTGGCAGCTAACGCATGGAGAACATTTTCCAATCTTGAAATCACGCTGCTGATTGGAGCGGGGGCCGCCAGTGGCGCGGGCAGCGGCACCGTTGAACTCGAAGACGTAGTTATCGGTGATCGCGTATGCCAGTGGGATGCAATACCAATTGAAAAAGACGAATGGCCCGGAGGCATGGGGCGGTCCTGGATTTCGCACAGACCCTCACCGGCGCTGCTACAAATTGCAGGTCAGGTCCATACCACGTCGGCGTTCGAAACTGTCACCGGAATACTTCAATCCTCCTTCGGGTATGATTTTGGCAAGAGGGCAATCCACACGGGTGTGATAGCATCTGGGAATCTTATCGTCAAGAATGCGAAGGTGAGAGATGAGATTGCGCAGATGGCGGGCGCTTGTTGCTTCGATACGGAGTCTGCGGGGCTAGCGAGTCATTTTAACTCCCTATCTATACGGGGCATATCCAACCTTGCGGACGGATCTCCCCAATTCGTCGGAGCAAGGCTTAACGCCGCGATTATTTCGGCGGCTGTAGCGAAGTATATCATCTCAGTAATTCCTACTACAGGTAATGATACTCCCTCCTGATAAACCTATCAATCATTGCATTGACAATTGATCACAAATCTAATATGTTCTTTCTAAATTATATAGAAGCCCAAGTTGCTCTACAATATATACAACCCGAATCATGCGGACTATAATACTACTAATATACAATATTTACAAACCATCATCTCTATGATTGAAAAGATGCGGCTATAGAGTTTCATAGAAAACCATATACCAAAAGAAAACCCATCAATCACGTTCCCCCTTCTGTGGGAATATCTTCCTCATTAGGGCTCCCCGCCTCAACCATCTCCAATTCTTCACGCTTCATATTCGCCATCAGCTCACGGAGATCAGTCTCATCGATAGTCCGAGCCTCAAAATTATCAGCTTGTCCAGCCTCCTCCAAATTCGCACCCTCCGACAGGGCGCCTCCTTCGACCGGTACCTGCCACCCGTATCCTTCCCTCGACGGCATTTTCGTGACATATGTTCTCTTTCCCAGCATCCTCTTGGACACAAGAGCACCCCATTCCTCCTGCCCATATCCCATGACTTCCCAAACCCCTTTGGCCCATTCTAATACCCTTTCCCAGCTATTGTCATAGTATGCATTGTGCTTTAGCCAAGTAGCGCCTTTCGGCTCCAACGGCAGTTTACCTAAAATCCTTTTCGTTGCATAGTAATCCCTCCTCTCCTTCAAGGCTTGGTGTACAATAATGCGTAGAGTAATAATGTCGGGTGTAATCACACCCTTGAGCCGCTTGTTGTTCCTCTTGTTCGCCTCTTCAGCTAGCGGGTTGACGGAATCTGCGGGCGGAAGTCTAGAGTCGTACTTCTCTGCGTTTTCAATCTGGATGCCCACAATATTTCTCCCAGGGCCTCTCCTTCCTTCGTCAAGCTTGCTATCACCGCTGCGATGAGATTTCCGTGATTGATCCGTCAATCTGGCTAGCTCCTTTTCGGACAGGCAGTAAACCTTAAACATACGCATTCCCTTAACAGAGCCTTCGCGTCGAACCGTGCCGCCGAGCAATGTATTAAAAATCCGAATCCCCATTTTCGAGGCAGCATTGACATCGCTTAGGTCGACACCCAGAGCTCTCAGGGCCTGTAAGGCGCGTTCTTCGTTGTTCGTTTTGACAGCTGCTGTAAGAACTGCAAGCCATGTCGGAGAACCGATAGGGTCTCGATGTGGTTCTTGTTCGACAGGGAGAACAATGCCTTCTTTAAACACCTTTTCTTTTGGTCTAGCATCTTTATGATCTTGTTTATTCCTTTCTATCAATTCTAGGCGATCCACGGCTCGATCAATGAGTGCAAATCCTTCATCCGTGTCTCTATTGAAAGTAGAATCTGTAACAATGGCTAAATCGACGTGGTCTGGCTCTAGGCCACTTCTTTTCATGAAATCAAGGACTGCCTGGGCTTCCCTGGGCTGTTTCAACTGGAGATGCATCTTCAGAATGGTGGTGAGGGTCCGATGAGGCAACCCGGGTGATATACTACCTAGAAGGTCTTTTGCGAGCTCGTAATCTTGGTATTCACCTGCATGCAACAGGAGGGGATTCAGGAGGAAAGGGTTTCCGAGGAGATCTGATTTGCTGATGCAAGTTTTGACGATGTGCCGGAAGATATCAGGCCGTGAGCATCGACGAGAATGTCGGAGGAGATTAACTTTGATATGAGTAGGGTGCTGAAAATGATCATCAGGTGCCCATACCACTGTCTCCAGCGGCCCTCCATTTAGGTTGACTTTGAGGATTGGAGAGTCTCCAAAAACTAATTTCTCTACTTCGGCCCAGATCCTGATTGTTTCGTTTGGTTCGTATCGATTACACACACCTAGAATAATGAGGTAATACGCATCCAGCTTCCAATTTTCTTTAATACCAATTTGGAGTATTTTTTCGGCGTAAGTACTGTGGAGGTTGACCTCGGGATGGTCCAGCAGTTCTCGAGCGAGAATCGGGTCATAAGGCCCCGTTATATCGGATAAATTCTTTAGTATATTTAGCATCCTGCCAGGAGTATTTGGCGGCCATGCGTCAGACGCAGAATTCAACATGCAAGCCGAAGCAGCTTGAGGCACTAGGTATGAGGGAAGTGAGAGTTTTCCATGCTCGAGTACCCGACTCGGAGATATTTTAGCCTCCGCCTCTTGTTGCCTCGTGGTTTCGTTGTGCTGGAAAAATAAGTCGGCGGGGTTATTCTCCCAGGAAATGTTATGCCCACCGTGAAGCATCAACCACGTCGCACTCACTCCAAGGCCCCGCTCAGCCGCGATACAATTAACTAGCTCTATCCACAAGCTCCAGTCAATCGGCCCACTAGGTCTATCTGATTGGGGTAGGTTAAAGCCAAGTTCTCTTCCATACGCTAGCTCAACCTCGGCGGATATTATTTGCACTATCTCGGAGTGCTTCGATTGCAATCTTGGGTGTTTCGATGAGTACACGATCGGGGGGACATGTTCTTCCACATGAAGATATGCAAGTAGTTGAGCAACCGTAGAAAAGATCTCCTCTGGGGTCATTTCCAGTTCTAATTCAGGTTCGCGGGCTAGGATTTTGGAAGGTTCTAGGACATGGGAAAATGATGAATTGAAAAGAGTCTCAGACTTGGGAGTGTCTTCTCTTTCGAGGACAGGAGGGAGGTCAAGCATGGTTAGGACGTTAAACAAACTCTGCTTCCCAGCCTGTTCGGTCCTCCACCCACTTAGTAGCATTGATGTCAAGCTACTCAAGATGATACCAACTCCCCGACGCCTGCGGGTTATTTCAGCTAATTCTTCCTTCCGATAGGAGATGAATCCATCAGGAACAGTGTTCGCCATGCTCGGACTCTCAGGGTCATCTAGATCACTGCGTGCACTAACCCTACGCCATACTATCAGGTCATCGGCTAGGACAGTTCGTTCTCTTTCCATCAACCTCTTGGCAATCCATATGACTTCTCGCTGGCGCCTCTTAAGAAGAAGAGAGTTCACCACATCAACACCATCCTCCCGAGCAATTTCAAGCGAGTATAGGAACTTCAAATGTGACTGAAGATCCCACCGAGTTTCCCACTCCGCCTCCAATTCCTTCAACGACTCCCCTAGGAGACGATCGCGCCAATTTTCTCGGGAGGGCGTATCCTCCGAGTAGTAGGATCCGAAGACAGAGGGGTAAGGCATGTCGAGGAAGCTAGAAGGGGATTGATCTTTCTGAACGATTGGTGGTGTTGGATGAGTGTTGCCAGCCTGGAGATGGGGCGGTAGAAACTTCTCCACGTAGGTGGCGTAAAAATCCTCCTTTTGCTGGTGCGTGGAGAACTCAGGGGCGAATAGAACGAACTCATTCAATGGCGCTGCTCGATATGAAATTGAGTTGTCATTAAAGTTTCGCTTCGGTTCGATAGAATCAGCGGATACGCCGGTTTCAGGGTTTTCTAGGCTATCCGGCGTTTCGTCGCCAATAGAGTGATCTGTAGGTTGCAGAGGTGTATTTTCAGCGAAATACGCCTCGACATCTGGCAGATCGAATAGCTTCAATGGCTTTGATTTCTCGTCGGATGAGTATCTGTCCCTTAGTAATCTCCAAAACCTCGTATCCTCTTCTCGCTCCGGACCGAGGGTTGTGGTAAGGCTTCCTCGGTCTGTTCTCAAGATTTCCCCATCTTTCCCCCATACCATCGGCTTATAACGTGGAGGTCTAATCCGATCGAGCTCTTCCGTCCTCCGTTTCTGCTCGGCTTCAACTAAAACTCGTCTTCTCTGGTTTCGGATGATCCTTGTCAATCGGCCTAGGTCGCCCTGCTCGTCGCGGAGTCTCCAAAATGAGGGGTCTTCGTCCTCTTCGATTGTGTCCTCTTCTGATGTTGGGTATTTCTCGTTGGTAGAAGATGAGGGCTTCTGCCTTGAGAGTAAGGATTTTGACCAGTTGGGTTTATCGGGGTTGGTCCCGCTATGGAATTTTGGGGGGCTGGTGCTAAAACAGCGTGTTATCGTCTTTGGTGCCCATATCCGCCTCCAAATTGCATTCTTCCTGAGGATATTGCGGAGGAGTAGTCTAGTCCTTGGGGGTAGGAGGAATGGGAGGAAGAGTGGGCATGTTGAAGGGTTGAAGTGGGGAGGTTCGATGGACATTCGAGAACCATTGGAGCGGATTGAGAGACGATCCACAACTGGGTTAGAATTCCACTTCCACCTTGGAAGCCTGAGCCGTCCAGTAGCGTAGGTATCGAGGTAGCTTTGTTACGGTGGTAGGGGCTGGCGTCGCGTCTAGTTTTCTGTTTGCTAAAGATTGAAAATTTTTGGCGTCGAGGTTTGCGCTACAACTTTCTTCAAACAATGGTGGGATGGCCTGATAAGATAAGATCCTCCTACAGGCCTACCCGCAACACACTAACAATCCAACACTGTTGAGCCGCCGAATCAAAGATGGGAGAACTTGAGAGATTGTGAAGCCAAACGCATATTATATTTCTCGTATAGCCTAATATATGGATTTCACTTCCCATTATTATCATTTGCATCCCAGCCGAATGAACCTGCGTATAAGTAGTGAATGATGCTAGATCGTAAGGTTTCGTGCCCATATTATATTATACGCGCGCAACGTTAACAGATGGTGCCATTATCGCCAGATGGAGAGACTACATATCGATATTAATTAGAAAGTATCCTTCGCGCATGCGCAGCTTCATCCGGTTGACCAAGGATGTGAGCGTTCACTATAATAGTCTATAACATCGCCATGGTCGAGGTTATATCGCTGGAGCCTTATTCACATATTTCGCTTTCTAGGTTGGCTCGAAATAAGTTCAGATTAAATTATTTTCGTCTAGATACAACTTTAGCTGATAATATTAACATATTCGCATGCAAAATAGAGAGTTTGTGACGCTAAGAAGCTGGGAAAACAAATATTTGTAAAAAAGCTAAATCATCTATACTCCTGGATGCCTCCGACAACTTTGGAACCACGGTCCATTCCTCCATAGGGATTTGACATATGAACCTGGTCGTATTGAGGTGGCAGACCCTGTTCCGCTGCAGCATATTGGTGGCTTGGCTTTCTCCTTCGAAGAAAGAACACGAGTAAGATAGCACCAGCAATGACGGCAATACCGCCAACCACGCCTCCTGCGATTGGCCCAGCGAGATTCTGTTTAGATTCCCCATCATTTGGCCCTTGCGAACCCGAAGAACCCTGGGTTGGGGTTGTTGTGGAAGTAACGGTTGAAAATATCGTAGTTGGTGATCCTGAAATTGTAGCAACAATATTGGTAGTCTCGACGACTACCTTTGGGGTCTGACTTGTCCGAGCGCTGGTAGCGGTAGAGCCGGCTGCAGACAGCAAAAGAAAAGCAAAATCCCGTCAGCCTTTTAACTCTTAGGCCAAAAACACCATTGTAAACGCGACCGCTCCGAAGCCCAGGAATTTCCCTCCGAGCCCCATGGCACAATACTTCGAGGCGGAGGAAACAGTAACCGTCTCGGTGGCAGTAATCATAGCAACAGTGGTAGTAGCAAAAACAGTGACAGCCGCACCTGCATCGTCCGTCGGCGTCGCAACGGCTCCTCCCAATCCCTTCTCTGAGCAATACTCCGTGAGAATTGAAGTCGCGCTGAGTTTGTCATTCGAGTTACTGCATTGCGATAACGCCATGCTTCCAGCTGTTGTTATCGCTTGTTCGAGAGTATCAGGGCGGCAAAGACACTCGTTCGTTTCGCAGCCGATTTTTCTCTGGACTGTGCCATCGTTGACACCGTAATCGAGAACGAAAACGGCTTTTAGGCATCGCTTTAGATCGCCGTAGATGGAGACTGTAGAAAAATTGATGTCGTTATTCGGTACGGCTTGAGAGCCGACAAGGGCTGCCGAGAGGAGAATCGTAGATATCGCTGAAGAGAGCCGCATATTGATTGTCTGGATCCCTAATAATATATCTTGCAACTTGGCACTACAGCTTCTTCTGTAATTCCAATTGAAAGCCCTAGGATTTAAGAATTTACTTCGTGAAACCGTATTTTAGTCAGAAGATTAAGAAAAGATACGGTCACACAGAATTTAAGGCGAAGGCAGCAGCCCTTTAAAGGAGGGGGAAAGGGAAGGGAAAGGGGCGAGATCATTGGGAGGGCGGCAGCGTTGGGACCTTTTTCGCTCGCACCCTGCCCCAGCTGCAGAGATATCGTGTTCTAGTCTCCAGCTGGGGAAATGGGTATGCGGGTTTAAGAGAGCCTCCCCTCGTTGCTTGTGCTGTTACACACGAATTTGCCCCTGCCTTTGAGGCGAAATTCGGAATCTTGGCGCCTTGGGGCTGAAGACGGTGGGCGTTTTGAGGAGAACTCCATGCCCAATTACAGTGAAGGAATTTATATGACTTTCCGAGAAAGGCTTGATCCTTCAGCGCCTGCTCATTAGGGGTTAATTTTCATGGGGCTATCTAAAAAACAACTGCAGGCGAGAAGAGGACAACGGCTTTCGAAATTTGGCTTCATAATTATCCTCATTGCATTAGCCGCAAAAAATCGGCCAAGACTCGGGTATCGACTTCCTTGAGTATCGGTAAGAGGTTTTATCGACGGGTAAATTCGATATTTCCTCTGTAAAAAAGCGAGAACACTACACTTCATCATAATGGTGTGCGTAAGATCCTGCATATTACAAGGTGTAGCCTTGTAAAGAATCGCAGTAATTAATTGTGCAGCTTCAGTGTCGTATGAAAGAAAGTGGAGAGCACCTTAACAAAGGATTATTATTGACAGCATCCCTCACTAAATTAGAAATTAAATAATACTCAAAGCCAAAACTCGTCCGCACTGAATCTGTTTCTTCAATATTAAACTTTGAATTTCCTATCGTATAATCACGTGACAGGTTAATATTGAAGGCACCTCTCTATCAAATACGGTTGCCATATGCTGATTGATAATCTGGTGAAGGCTGAAGAGCCCAAGTTGCCATCGATGCATCAACATTAATATAGATAGCAGTCGTCGTAACACAATTAGACAGCAGCAAGTTGTCGGCTGATGGTATAGTATACTTAAGTAAGCGACCTTCGTGGTGTCCTAAGTCGATGGTAGTATTTTAAGATACGAGCCTTGGCCGCTCTGGTAAATAGACTGGAATATTACGCCACTACAGAACGACAGCGAACGGAAGGTATATGAGACCGATATCAAAGCCCTCGGAGCCGACCCATGGTACGTGCCGTATGGTATCTAGCGAGAATACGATTTGGCCAATAGCTCCGCATTTAAGTATGGGGGAGCTAATAAGAAACCCAGAAATATTCGGAAACACTCCTTTGTGGCGTGAATGTTATGCTTGTTTATTTATGCTTATCTATTCGCTCCTACAGCAAGATACCGGGGATGCTCTGCAGGATTAATAGGAAAATACGAGATGCCTGAATGGAAAGTCTGCTTTATGCCGTCTGTCAAGCGTCTGGCTTGCAGGTTGTGTCTATTGTTTTTGTTTTTTTGGGCCTATCTAAGGAACTTTGCACTGGTCGGTAGGAATCTCAGATCGTACGTGGATTGGTTACACACAAACCCACGAGATCTGGAGTTGAACAATAGGGACCTATCTAGCCGCCACTCTATAATACGTATTAATACCAACGCAGACATAATTACAAAACAGTGTTAGGCTGGCTGAAGTTGGGGAATGTCTCTTTCTACAAAGCCAAGGGGGCCTAAGGTAATTGTGGTGTCTTCAAAACACCTTCTGATCAAAGATACAGAGATTCGCTGCGCTCTCCAGCTATCTCTGGTACGAATACCTCGTGAGTCCGTAGCTCCTGCATATCTGCTGCATCTATGCCGCATGATGTAGAGTGAGATTGCTTTCAGACGACTTCGGTTAACTGGCAGTTAATCTGTCCTAAGGTTAACTTGAAACCACGGCGACATGCCTAGCATGCACTTTTGAGTAATCAGGGACTCGCACTCTTTGCAAATTCGATTGCCATCAGTTGCCGACGGGCGCCCTTGAGGGTTGAAGGATTTCGAGCCGTGAACTTGGAACTTGGAAATCTCACTTTGGAATCGCTTTGGAGAACGGAGGCAACCTCTGGTACAACACGCAACATTGGACAACAACATGCATGACACAAACTCGGCAACCCTCGACGACACTGAAAATCTAACTTTTACGTGGTTTAAATTTATTCTGTTGCACCAATCTTAATATATTTCAAATCAGCGAACCAAATCGTCACTGCTTCTTTACTAGAGGTAGTATAAGGTTTACAACAAAGATTCTCAGGCACTCGCTGCTCTTATCCGACCCTATTTTGAGTGTCCGACCGAGAATTTACTCATGGAAGAATCCGCCCAACAAGCTCTCTTGGGGATCACGTTTCTTCTCGGTGTCCTCTTGGCTAGACTCAGCCGCAGTCAGGACCCATGTACCCTCCTATGCAAAAATAGCAGCACCTTGCCCTGATTTGTCGGATTGAGGAAAATACACAGAGAGTATTTTTACCTATTCGAGGGTTCTATATCGGTCAAACACAATCGGCTAGCGTGCTGCATGAAGTTTAGTCGGACTGAAGGGTTTTTCGATGCTTCCAAATCATGAAGGCGTATGTGATCTATGGGGGTTTCGTTTTACAATGTGGAGGGATAAACTGTATCAGAACCCTCAAAACTGTGACACGAAAATGAAGAGAGAAGCGTCAGGATTGCCTTAGGCTATTTCCTGTCGGTCGCGATTTCTTTTTTCTCCTCCGGGAGGGACGAAGCTGATTATGCGAGCAACTCTTCCTTCTCAATGACAGCGCTAAGCCGAGTAGCCTAGATAACGTTGGCCCGACCCGGACAGTGGGGTTGGAAGGACAGAAAATCCCACGATCCATACCTGCCCTTCTCACCCCATCCCCCTCCTAACCATGAGATTTTGGTAACCTTCCTTGCAGACGCAGACCATGACGCTAGGAGTAACTCCCTAGTACTTACATACACCCTGTATGTTACAATTTAGGAGCTTTTTCTTAGCATCCAATTCGATGTCGTACCTTTTTCCCATTCCAAGCAACGTAACCACCAAGGTACAACTTACTTTGTTTTTTTTTCTCCGACTGCAAGAACCGGCCTTCGCGAAAAGCTGACAGTTTAAAAAAGCTCTAAGCTTGAATCGAAGGGCTGAGAAAAGAGTAGCCACCTGCATGGGCGCTCATTTAGTCGCTTCCGTTCTTGTCTGACAATACATATTATTGACTACAAAGACGCAGGTCCAGAACCTGACGGATTTTTCTCCTTCTCTTTTTGCTCCGACTCTCTCACCCCTCTCTCCTAACTTCTTATTCTTTTTATCTTACTTTTTTTTCCCGAGATACCCCATTTAATTTTTTTTCGATCCTCTAGTGTTTACAAAATGTGGTGGTGACCTAGTTAGAGGCGGATAGCAGCATAGCTTGGAGGTATCTGACAGCCAGATCCGATTCGGTAAACCAGCCAGCCAGTCTCAGCCTAACGGGTTTATTGCATATAACCCCACGAGATACCACCAAACTTCGCCAATTCCCCACCGATATACCAAAGACGACATCTACAAATACGAGCGGAGCCTCCGCCTTTCATTCGAGCCAAGATGGACCAAAGGCAAGATCCCTGGGATCCAACCGGGAACAACGAATTCTTGCCGCAGTCGTACGTTTCAAGTCAGCCAACAGCAACAACACAACAAGCGACTAGTTCCCAAGCTGCGCCAGATGCACGGCCGACGAGGCCTACATATACCCCTTCCACCTCCACCTCCTCGATCCCGCAGTACCATTCCGGTAGTGGAGACCATTCGCAACTACCAAAGATTAACAGACGTCCGCTTCCTACAAAAACCCCTTCAGAATCGAGTAATTCGCCGACTGGAACCGAAGAAACAGGCACTGGCACCACAGACTCGCATAGAGCGGGAACTCCCTACGACGACGACCATTACGAGGGCTACTACGACATTCCAGGGCATTTCGGTTCGTCGCCAGACTTTAATCCTTCCGCTAGCCTGTTCCCGAGTCGAGAGGCTCAACCAATCAGAATTTCGTCACCGGCGTTTGATTCAAGGGGGAATCCCCGGTCGCCTGAGGATGAGCCGGAGAGCGGGAGGATGTCGGTGGCACTGGCTGCCGTTGGAGTTATGGGGGCAGGAGCAGCGGCGCATGGAAATATTACACCTCATCCGTCCGGAGTGCCCTCGTTATCACAGCCGCTTGATGCGGACGGAGATGTTATAAGGAAGCCAACGATGGCAAGGAGATTATTTGATAGAGGAAGCTCGACATTGCAAAGAATGAAGACTAGTGCGAATAGAAAATCCGGGACGCCCGATAACAGCCCCTATACGAAATTAAATGACGAAGATGACGAAGATGACGAGTATAGTGGAGGGGGAGGAGGAGGATGTAAGACGCTTCCCCATTGGTCTACTCAGATTTCTGTACTAACGAAGGGGCTAGTCGATGTTTCTTCTTATGATAGCTTTCCTTTATATAATGATGACAAAGGGTCGAATACTTCATATGGAAGTCGGGGCATCGAGCTGCGAGGGATAAGGCACCAAGGGAGTGCTATAGATCTTAGTACGTTGCAAACAAATTGGGTTGGCTTGGGTTATTTCCCTAATAGGATTTATAGGTGCAAACGATATACCATTTGGGACCCGCAGTGGTGGCACCTTTTACGGCCAGGAGCTTGCCATCCCAGTCGACTTAAATCCACCAAATTGGCGGCCGTGGGAAATGAATTGGCCTTATCTCACCTTTTTAAACGTCGTCACCCTGGCTCTAGTTGGTATCACGGAATACTTGATCCAGCTCTCCGATAAAATCGGTGAGCAGGGGTTAATACAATACAAGTTTGCGAAGGACGTACCCATAGACAAATGGATTGCTTGGAAATACGTCCCCACGGTAGTCGGTGTCATATTCGGTGTTCTTTGGCAGGTCACAGACACCGAAGTGAAGAGAAACGAGCCCTACTACCAAATGTCGAAACCTAACGGTGCTATTGCAAAATATTCGCTAAACGTCGACTACTTTGAATTTCTAAGTTTTCTCACACCTTTTCAAGGTGTAAGGTACCGGCAGTGGGCTGTAGCCTGCAGCGCTACATGTTATTTTATTTCTTACGCTATCGTTCCCAACTTGCTAGGAGCTATTCTGGACACCGAAAAGTTCGACCAACCTTCAGAGAGCGGGAATGAAAAGTATCTACGAGTGGACAGCAGATATGCCCGACCTTTGCAGGCTATGTTTGCAGTTGTCAGCATCACTGGTATATGCCTTCAAGTCCTTATCATGCGCCGCAAGAGCGGTCTTGTCGGCGACGTCTCCGGTATTGCAGGTATCGCAGCTATGGCCAACAAATCTCACATCCTAATGGACTTCAAGGGTCTCGACGAAGCCGACGAACGTCAAATCCACGACCATCTCTCCAAAAGGCGCTACCGTCTTCATAAAATGTCCTTGTACTTGGGCGCCGATGTTGCCATCGCCGACCGTCCCGAATTCCACGAATCCAAACGAAAACGGATAAAGCGTGAATCGCCCAATCATCCAATCTTCACTCTTCTCACCGCCATTCCATTCGCAATCTTCCTGGTGGCTGTCTTGACCATCATGCCTGTGCTTACATACACCCCATCGGGCAAATCATTCCTGCAAAAGGTCCCCTTCACCGCTACATTCTTTGGTGTCTTGATCAAATCTATCTGGGAAGTCCTCGACAAGCAGCTTCGCATTATGCAGCCGTTCCGAACGCTCAGCGAAGGCGAGGCTAAACCTAACATCCTTACTCTGGATTATACTGGTACCATCCCCGGCTGGGTCACCATCAAGGCCATAAAAAACCGTCATTGGCTTCTCGCCCTTGTCACTTTTGACTCTGTTCTTATCGAACTTCTCACCGTCACCATGGGTTCTTTCCTTAACCGTTCCTCTGACGACGAAGAAACCGCCACATCCTTCAACGTTTCTTTCTCCCTCGCAACCGTCATCTGTACCGGTCTCCTCGCCACCCTCTTCCTTGTTATCAAGCGACGCAGAGCACCATTCCTGCCAAGGCAGCCGGGTACCATCGCTTCCGTTCTAACCTTTATCCACCAGAGTAAAATGGTTACAGACTTTGAGAAGATGGAGAAATGGCCGACATGGGAGAGAGAAGCCAAACTGATGGAGATCAACAAGAGATACGCTTTCGGTTGGTTTAGTGGAAGAGATAAACAGATCCATTTGGGCGTGGACCAATGCCCGATCAGCAGCAAGTACGAGTACGGAAAGGACTACAAGCAAGGTGTCGTGGCCACTGTTGGGGATTATGAGTACTACTGATTCTATATATGGGTGGAAATCATTGCAGCACTTTTTTTAGATGATCAGTATTATTATATTTCTTTATATTCTCCTGTGTATTTCTTAATGGGTACCATTTTATTTGTTCGGAATTGCCATGCCACACCAGCAAGCGACTCGAAATATTTGATGTTCATGGCTTGGAAGCATTTATATTATCTGGGAATAGGGAGTCAGATCTACGCTTTTATGAGTCCTTATTGTTTTGTTTCTATCCAGGCGCATATGCATATATAAAGTCTATAGTATCTGTAGAGAAGCTACACGAATACAAACCTATCAAGTCAAGAAACCTTCCCAAGCTTTGAATTCGAAACAAAATACAAACCTAGATGCCATATTTAGTGGAACCTTCAGGCCCCACGGCCAATACCCTAGCTAACAGCAGTATACAACATAGTCGACAAGGTCACCTCCGCCGCCTCCTCACACTGTCCGAACTGATTTCAACGTACTCCTATATGTTAATGCTGCAACCCCGATCCCGAGGCCACCCCACGAAGCGTAAGCTCGAATTCTGCACCTTACTCCGATTCGGACGTTGGCCATAGATCTCTGTTATCTAACCCTTTTTCTAATGTTACATACATATATATCAACCGAGCATTCAATAATGACTTCAGTTTATGGTTCCACCGCAGCTCCTGTAGCTCTGTACAGGAGGGGGTTGAGATGTCTATTCACTAAGTTCTATAATAGGGACCGAGACTGGGATATATATACTCTCTGATGGAGGCCAAACCTGTAAGAGGGTATGGCAATTGCAACTGAGATATTGTCTTGCATGGTAGCTGTAGTTGCTACCGATGTATTAAAGAAGCTCGCACAGTCAGTACAGTTTGGGGGCTTGGTGACGTAGTTCCTCGATTGGGTGAGCTAGGCTGCATTGGAATCTCTGCTATACCGAGGCATAGTCTCGTAAACCCGACGGTCAAACACAAGCTGAGGCACATGGTTAGTTAAACAGAGCTATAGAACCGTGTGTGGTTATTAATATATTGCGTAGGCGATTGGCTTCTTGATGATCTCTTGGTACTTACAGATTGGGCAGCTGGGCAGCAACGCCCGTAGCGGAGAACGAAGCCGGTTATAAAGGGTTTCATAATCAGATATATTTGAACGACTCTACGAATTATGGAGCCCCATGCGGAACGACGGATATCAACTTTAGCCTACGGATTAATACAATTAGATTCCACCCTGACCTACCGTCGAAACCACCCTTATAATTATACTCCGACTGTAGTCAGTCGTTGAAAACGTAACATTCAAAACCATCAAAAGCAAACCAAAGTAAAACACTAAACTAAATGCCTTCACCTGTCTGACTCCAAGTACCATCCGCTGCATGAAGACCACCAACCAACTTAAATACTTTCTACGCTTCATGTTTACACAGTTCAATGAATATCATCTCTGGCAGGGCGTATGCAGGTGGAGCTGCGAACTTGCCTTGCAATATAAGGAGGGGGGGGGGGGGGGGGG
>LDUD01000044.1:173332-197629 GCA_012184295.1 Dactylella cylindrospora
TTAAAATTGCAGTGTCGTAGCCTGAACACAACCTGCTTCTGGTGCGTCCGCGTCCGCCGGATGCAAGCTCCACGGTTGTGTAACGCAACCGTCCTCGATCCGGTTAGTCAGGCCCGCAGGTTATGCGGAGCGCCACAAACTCTCCGCTGCCGAGTCCGTTCTAAAACTACCTCATTACGTATACTACAGACGGAGGCAGGGGTGCCTAGCGTTTTTGACCGTCTAATAGGTATCAGGTGCTTAGATCCTCATGAGTGGGTATGGCGGTGGATGTGGCGGCACCCTACGATTAACAACGAGATTTGGGGGCGCGCTGGTTGATCTGTGTAACCTAGGCGCACTTGGGACCACTTCGTCGATCTCGATCACCTACATATATCAAAGAGTTGAAGACGGACAACAAGGGCTCAAGAAATGGTTATGGAAAAAGTGGGGATTGAAAATTGAATACTATGCGAATGTTTTTCTCCTCTTCGATACTGCACTACTGCATTCGTAAAACCTAATATACATACTGGTGCTGAACAGAAAAAATGTAGTAGCTTGAAGTAATTGGGGCCTGTAGAAGGCGGAAGGATAGTGATGTCCAGCATTAGAGGAGGAAAGGATTATAAAACAATAGTTCATATAAGGCACCCAGAATAATGAATAATCATGACGTTATGACAGAGTCAGCAAATAAAAATATCCGACACACAAACCAAGCAACTAGAAAACAAGCTGAGGTGGCAGTCAAGATGCAGTCGCTCTTCGCAAAATTAGTATAAGGTGCACCTCATGTTGAAACTTTGAATAGGCTTGTCAAGCCTAAGATCTCTTTGGGCGACCGCGACCCTTAGCCTTAGCTGCCGGTGCGGCTGCTTCGACTTCCTTGGTAGAACCCTTTGTGGCCCGAGCTCTTTTGGCTGGCGGGGCATCCTCAACGGGCTCTTCGGCGACTTCAGCAACCTCCTCAGGAACCTCCTTATCAACAGTAGCACGGCTACTGCGTCTTCGCTTTCCATTCTCCTTGACTGGAGCAGTTTCTTCAGCTTCCCCGGCTTTGGCTTTAGCATTCTTAGCCCCACGTTTTGGAGTTTCTTTAACTATCTCGGCAAGTGTATCATCAGCGTTGACTGGAGCTGGCTTCTCCTTGCCATTGATTTCAGCAGGCTGTTCTGTTTCTTCTGAGGCCTTGGGCTTCTTAGAAGCACGGGAGCGCTTAGCAGGAGCTGTTTCCTTTGGGGCTTCAACTTCTGGCTCTTCTTCGGCGGCAGCTTTACGCTTGCGACCGTTGGTCTTTGCTGGAGCTGCAACTTCTTCCTTATCCGCTCCATTAGATTTCTTTGTGGCTCTTTTACCCTTGGTAGTAGCAGCTGGCTCTGGTTCCTTGTCTCCATTTGTAGTTTCTGACTTTTTCTTTCGGGACGTAGTCTTGGATTTTGGAGCTGGTTCCTCTTCATTCTTGGGTTCCTCAATAGCCTTTTCGGCCTTCTTAGCAGCCGCCTTCCTTTTGGGAGCAGGCTGTTCAACAGCTTCTTCGGAGTCTCCGGCAACCTCTGCTTTCTTAGCACCGCCACGCCTCTTTTTGGGAGCAGGCTCTTCTTCTTCCTTTTCTTCAACTGGTTCCGCCTTCTTTGATCCAGCCTTTTTCTTGGTCTTAGTGGTTGGCTCCTCATCTTCTTTGGGCTCTTCAGGGACAACATCGGCCTTCTTCTTCCCTCGAGCCGTCTTCTTTGGGAGAATTTCCTCGGCATCCTCCTCTTCCTCATCATCAACGGCCTTCTTCTTCTTCTTGCTAGCAGTCTTCTTCTTTGGTTGCCTTGTTTTATATCATTTAGCAAAATCCACCAAGTTCTCAAGGGGAACTTAAACTTACTCTTCTTCGTCGGCTTCATCGTCCTCATCATCCTTCTTCTTTCCCTTCTTGACTGGCTTAGTCATGCCACGAGATCCGGGAACGTTCATCTCAATATCCTGGCTCAGCATGTTAGCCAGTTCTATAAGATATTTATTCATGGAAGGCTATTGGAAACACTTACTCCTTTCCAGATATCATTTGGAACATGGCCATCTAACAAGCTCTGGGAAATCATCGGCTTGTGCTCATCAGGGAGCTCATCATAGCCATCGAGCTTGGTAGGATCACCGTCAGTGTCCTTGGAGATGTTGCCAATAACAACCGGGGTGACACATCCCCTTTAAGTCATGTATTAGCCATGTCTCTTTTTTCTTAAAAGAAAAAAAAAGAAGAAAAAGAAAGAAAAAATTGAAATTGAAATTGAAATTTATACATATCGGGGATATCTTTTATGCCATCCTTTGGAAATTTTTATAGGGAGAGAACTTACCAGTGTCGCCAGTGCCAGCTCTGGAAATCGCCAAACTCAACCCATGTTCCGAGACGAAGTTCACCCTTTGTGATTTTGACTTTCTGTTTGGAGCAGACTGGGCTTCTACAGCCAGCCCTGGCGTTGCTTGCAATTTCTATACATTCATATGATTAATTTTTTTCCTCTCACCAGATATTGTATTTGAGATTTTCTTGTCAGGTGAGGGGAAGTGGTGAGTTGTTCGGGGTTCATTATTATTGGTGAAACGAAGGGGGGATGATATCATGCTCAACTTACCAACGCGATATGGCATTGTTATTTATTGGTCGAAGACAGCAGAAAATCGTCTTCTATCTGAAATTTGTAGGAAGGAAGGTAGAAGGATGCTTTGGATACTGAAGTCAAATGTTAATATTCGGTATCTACTAGAAATCTTTCATTCGGTTTGATAAAGAGTGGTTTCGAGGAAGAGAAAGGGATGATGCATGTGCGGCAGGAGAGAAAATAAAGGGTTGCAACTCACACAATCTTCGTTTTGAAGTGGGGGGGATTTAACTGTCAAGTTGTGATACTGCAAAAAAAAAGGGTGAAAGAAGTTTGGATTTCAGCGGTTACAGGGTTTGAAGAATCAAGAGTGTGATTGTTATTCTTGTGATCTTTTGAAAGAGATGGGATTGTTGGAAGCAGCAGAAGAAGGATTGTTGTGAAAGAAAAAGTTATAAGGATCAAAGGTTGAAGAAGTTGATGGAGTTCTGACGCGTAGCAAGCAACATATTTTTTTTCTTTCTTGGGGAAACAACCGCACAGAAAATATTGGCTGCCGACCACACCACCACACACAACGCGGAATGATTCCCCTTCTAGCTTCCGGCTTCCTGCCCTGCCAAAATCGCAAAGCGGGTAGGATACGCCCTGTTATAGCACTTGTTGGACTGGTAAAATATACCAAATAGCTCTCTGGACAATACTGATAGTACTAAAATTATACGATTCCAATTTTATTTCACCGTATTTATATTCGCTATTGTGTTAGGGATGGCTAGTTTTCAAGATGCCTTCCTGGACAATCTTCAATTTTGCTTTCGAACTCAATTATTAAACATTTGTGGATAAAAGTATTGCGGTTATATCAATCTTCGTCCCGCAATACGCTAGAATTTATAACCTAAAGGAAAGATTTTAGGCACCATAAAACTTTTCTCTTTCTTCTCAAGATCGGCGAAAGTTAGGATGCGACAGCTTTTCTTACAGCGTCCTTAGAGCTATTTTTGACTTCCTGAATTTAGTTGCACCATGGCGCCGACCTGGCGAATCTGGAAAGCACTTACAGGTGGATTCAACGTGGGGCTACTGCATAATTTATTCACTTAAATTTCTTATGCTAGGAAAGGCACGGAAATCATATTTATATATCTAGAAATGCTCGAAGGATACTATGCCGCAGGGGCTGCGGAATATGAATATCGGGGAGGCTGAGGAAATGTTGAGCTTCGCAAATCTGGGTACTAGTGGAGCGGCGTGCTCGAATAATACGATACGCTGCACTGTGGTCTGTAGATTATTCTCATTCACACCTTATGAATGATCGAGGCGACGATATACCAAATACCCAACCGTTGGGGGTTCATGGCCAGCCTGAATAAGGGTAAAGGGCAATGACAAAATTCAAAGAGGTTAGACTCGTTGTTTCCGTACAACTATATACAACATATATCCCGGATCTATGTGGCGGGAACAAAGATCGAGGAAATTGTTTCAAAGGGTTGATTGGGCATGTACACCCAGATTTCGAAATATAGGCAATTTGAATATACAATAATATACAGCTGCGAAAGCACCATGACAAAGGTTATGATCTCTCGGGGTTGTAATTTAATATACGAATAAGATGCAGATGCTAGAGGCCTCACCTTCGTTCAATTTGCGTCAAACTCTGACGTCTGCAATATATTATGGCCTCCTAGAGCTATTCCGCTTAACGACGAATTTGAGCAGTCACGAATTGTCACAATAGATGATGCAATAAATTTTATTTTCTTGCAGCAATGTCTTAATAAATTTAGCCTTAGGCAGTTTCTGGGCAGCTGCTTCGCCAATATTTCCTCTTTCCCTTCTCCTCTTCCTTTCTTGTACCCGTAACTTTAATTCAGGCAACAAGCAAATGTCCAAGATACCGACATTGCAATTCCGCAATTTGACACCATCCCAATAGGCAGAAGTATACCAGAAGGCAGACTCAAAATGATACTTATAATAGCCTCACTCCTCTTAATCCTCCTCCTGCCTATGGATACTCTCCGGCGTCTCCTATCGCAGCCACTTAAAGCATCCCTCTCAATCTTGGAATTGATTCTCCTGGCTACAGCTACGATCTTCCTTCACCCTGTTATCCAATTCCCACTCCAGGCGGCCTACAACTTCGCCCTCCACATAATATATAACATTCGATCCATCCTCAATAAGCGATTCTCGGACAAACTTGCTGAAGAATTTAAGATACCGGTGCGGTTCATCACGCCGTCACCCGACAATCGGGCAAAATCCTCTTATTTGCTGCTCCCATTCTCGCCGCTGACGTCGAGCGATTTCGACAATATATTCAAAGATGAAGAGCCTCAGTCGGAATACACTTACGGTGGCTACTGTGCTATCCGTCTTACGGAGTCGCTTAAAAAGAAGCGTTACAAAGGAATCAAAAAGATGGGCTGGAATAAATCGTCTACGACTTGGCTTGCCTTGGATACCTATCATAAGCACACCAATCAGAAATACGCTATTAAGTCGCATCGCAAATACGTCGCCCTAAAGATCCTACGCGCAGACATATCCCCGGTTTCTGGTGCTGCCCCACCGTTACCCAAACCGCCAAATCTTCCGCAGCCCTCTCTCGAACCAGCGATTCTCAAGAAAATCCGCTCCATGAAGACTTCATCCCCAAACCATCCTGGTGTGAACCACCTACCCGATCTGCTAGATAAGTTTGAACATTCGTCAGTCTTTGGTCGACATGTAGTTCTGGTATTGCCAATTATTGGCCCTTCGGTCCCGGAAGTCAAGGAGTTATTGTATAAAGAAGTCTGCCCGCCTCCGACGCTAACTAAACTATTTGCGCGAGATATCTTGACTGCATTGGAGTTTCTGCATAACGATTGCGGGTTGATTCACACGGATATCACTTTCGATAAGATTCGCTATCCGTTCTTTGCCCCCGATGCTGCCATTGACAAATACCTCTCTAAAAACCCAAATACCTACGGAGTATCAAAATTCTCCTATGACTACGTAGTATCGGAGTCATTCTGCAATAAAGAGAATATAAAATTCGTAGAACCGCGACTCATCCTTGACGGGTTTGATAACGCTTGCTGGTCTCATAAGCACGGGGACCGGTTGATCCAATCGATGTTGCTACGGGCTCCTGAGGTAATCTTTGAGGTGCTGTGGGATGAAAAGGTAGATATCTGGAACTTTGGATTGCTGCTGCACGAGTTTTCTGGATTCGGCGTCCTCTTTGACGGACAGGGAACGGATATGTGGATAGAATGTAACGATGGGAACAGAGCAGGAAGGAAAACACTAGTGCTGCCGGAGGCGGACCAGGTTCTCCTGCTCGACCAGATCACTGCCCTTATTGGTGGTGTACCAGCAAGATACTTTTCACATTCGACGTCAAGGTTCCGCCATATCTTCATGAGAAACGGCATCCTTGTTGACAAACACAGGCGGATTGTAGAAAGCGGTTGGCAGAAACTTCCATCTTTGATTGACTACAAAGTCAATACGATGACAGATCGGAATGAACTTGGACCCCGGGAGCTTAAGGCTGTCACCGCCTGGTATAAAGACTTCCTCACCTTTGTAGGTCAAGCGGTTGCTTACAAGCACAACCGATCAACCGCGAGCAGGCTTTTAAAGCACGCTTGGCTGTCGACGTTGGATCATGATATTGGGATGCTGAGGTCGATTTGGAATGGCACTAGGATTAGATTTGGAGGAAGGAAGTTTGGAGTCATCAATCTCTTCAGGGATGTACCAAAGCTCTCCGTGGTGGATGAGGTGATGATTAGGAGAGACGCTCGTAATAAAGGGAAACGAAAGAAAGGTTGAGTTCGGGTGTCCGGGATAATGAATAGATTTTTATATCGATTAGTGTATCATTCACGAGCAAGAACAATTATGGGTTCAATCTTAACCCTAGAGTCAATGATTAGCTCGAGGAAACTCTCAGCATTTTATATCTACATTTTCTTAATATATGAAGTATACAATGTCGCACCGAGAAGAAAAGCGGCACCAAACAATCAAGTGTCCCACCTGGTCGGATCCCACGAGCAAGGCTCATATCTCCCAGTATCCAGACGCTTTACCTCCTCTTCGGTCAGCTCAAAATCAAAAACGTCCGCATTCTGCTCAATCCTGTGATCCTGCTCCGACTTTGGCAGCGGCACAAATCCCTATTCATAGAAACTCGTCAGCACCATTTATCTCCCACAAGGCTCTTCCTAAATACGCTTAGTTAAGGTAAACGAAGAAACTCACCATCTGCAAGCTCCACCTCACCAAAATCTCCGCCTCCGTCTTCCCCGTTCTCTTCTTGACATCCCTCAACAATGGATCCCCCCACTTCTGCCCTCTCACTAACGGCGAATAAGCTTGAATAACCACCCCCCGTTCTTCGCACCACTCTCTAATATCATGCCTGCTTAACCAAGGATGTATCTCCCCCTGCCAAACCTCCAACTTTCCCCCATTCCTCCCCGCCGCCTCTTCGCTCTTTATGAACTCCTCCAGCTCATTCAAATGCCTAACACCATAGTTGCTCACACCGAGGTGTTTAATCTCCCCACGCTCTTGTGCCTCCACCATCGCCCTCCACGCCCCATTCCTCTGCTTCAAGCTTCCAGACGGCGCATGAATAAGATAAAGATCAATATACCCCAACCCATCCTCCGCCGTCAACTCCCTCCCATCATCCCCACCAGCATACCCCGGCCAAGCCCTCCTACTCCTCCCATCCGGCCTCGTCGCCGGAACGCTCAACCTTCTATCCCCCGCCCTCAATACCCGTCTAAAATGCTCCAAACTCTGCGCGATCGCATTCTTCGCACCTTCGTATCCTACGATTCCGGGGGCAAGCTTCGAAGAAATGAATATTTCGGAACGCGGGATTGATGGATTCTCGGAGAGGAATTGGGAGACGCCGGAGACTACGGCGTGTTCGTTGCGGTAGATGCCGGCGGTGTCGATGTGGCAGTAGCCGGTGCGGAGGGCGTGGAGGGTTGTGCTGGCCGTGATTTCTGCGGGGCTGGGAGGGGAGGTGTTAATTTAGATTCCACGGACAAGGTATTGAAGTCGACGTGCAGAGCTCAATACAATTTTCGTATCTCTGTGGCTTGGACTTACCATTGATAAACCTGTCGTCCGCAGCGGCGTCCAAGTCAGTCCTGGTCTAGGAATCCTCCTGACCTGTAGAAAAATAGATACATACCCCGTATCCAAGTTGCGGGATCCCACCCTTCCCACCAGCAAGTGGCAATAGCCGTGCAATACTCAAAGCCGCAGACTTTGCCATCTCGTCGCCCATTGATATATGACTGATACTTCAGTCGTAGCTTAACTTATAAATGCGAGTGTCAATCGAACGACACGTCTCAAGCTAATGACGAGTCAAGTCTTCCAGCAACAGTCGATACCCTGACGCTAACTTCCAGGAATATGTACTGTTTAACAAAGCATTCCAATGATCTTACAGCACGAAAAGGGCATCCGACGAAATATATATACGCTCAAACGCCAGCCCAAAAATTTGAAGGTGTTGGATTTTATTTGTAGTGTGTTGCTTGCAAATCAAAAAGCGTACGTCATACTCGAAGTTTAAGAAAGGCCGCCTGTTGGACCCAGTGGAAATGTTCGAGATGGGTTTCACGTAGTTTAGACTCACCTTAAGTCCTTGAAGTCCATGAGGATTCATGTTGCATGCTCGATAGAGGCTAAGACTGGGATGAACCTGACTCACAGGTACATAGGTTGGCTAGCTCCTCATTGCATTGTACGTATATTGTGGCCTAGTCCCGCAGAGACTACCTTAACTACATATGTTCTGAGCAAAGGGATTTACTGAAGGTCTTTTGCGACTATTTCTATTCGTTTATTTAGTGGACCCGCTAATTAGTAATCCCGTGGGGTAATCGAGGGGGCGATTAGTAAAGTACATGTATGAATAATCAAGGGGGGGTTTTGTCTATGCAATTGTGTGCAAGTATTTACTACTGCAGAATGTAGGAGCGGGACGTTTGCAAAAAAGTCGACCCATGCATCCACATAAGTGACCAATTGTTTAAAAGGGGGATAGAAGGAAAATAGAAGATTTAGTTCTAGTAGAAACAGGATTCCATCATCAAGTAGAATATTCTAGCATATTCAATTATGCTATGACTGTGGCATCTCAAGCCAAGACCAGGATTGCAGCAGCAAACAGGAAAACAGGGCCTGCGAAGCTGAATTGAATACCGCTGGCCATGTTCCCTGTCGGCGTAACGAGAGTACTGGTGGTGAGGGTGCTGTTGGTGATATAGGTAGTTGCTGAACCATTGATAACGGTAGCCAATGTGCTTCCATAGACGAGAGTCAGGGTAGAGTATTCGTTGGTCGAGGTGGCACTAACTTGCGTAGTTGGTGATGGATATATAAGAGTCTCGGAGATATCCAACATGGTTTCCGTGTCCATGCTAGTAATGGTCGCAGTGGGGTCTGGATACGATGCTGTAAGAGCCTCGCCACTGGTAACCTTTTCAATGAAGCTTGTGGATGTACCCGAGCTAGTAGGTGTAGAACCTGAGATTCTAGAGCTTGGATATGGGACCGGATATGGGCCAGAGATGATCGTGAAGAGCGGTGTATAGTTTCGGGCAGCCCCAAATTGAATTTCAATGGCGTAGTCGTTACCAGGAGTAAGGTCGGAAGGAACATTCCAATTGAATACACCATTGTTGGAAATACCAGCTAAATGAAGTTAGATCTGTTCAACACGGCGAATATTGTGGATGGTCTTACTAGCAATAGCACCGATGGTTTGTAGATTTGCGGGATTGCCACGGCGAAGAACCAAGTTGATGATGCCACCATCTAGATTGATCCAGCGGATTTGGAAGGTCTGTCCGGCGGTAACAAGGTCATTGAGAAGAGGGGCGGTGAAGGCATTGCGCTCACCAAGGACGAAGGAAGGAAGGAGAGCAAGGCAAGTAGCCAAAAGGAAGGATATGAAGCGCATCTTGATGGCTAAGGCCCGAGGATGCTTCTATATCAGGACGTAAGACAATGTACAATGATGTTGATGATGTTGATGGCTGTATTGAGAGTCGGTGAAGGATGGATTGTATTGTTTGAAAGGCGGAGATGGTGGTAGATGATGATGATGGAAGTATTTGAGAGGGGCAGAGGGCAGGTTCTGGAGGATACTATAAAGTACTATGCGCGCTGTTTAGAATTATGTCATAATTTCTATGTATATAATACGTGCAACCCCTTCTCCTCCAGTCATACGTCATGTATATACGATAATCTTAACCTTATTGCATTCTATGGACTTATTTATTCCTTGTAGGTATCAGGCAGGAGATTTCGGGTTAGATGGGCGTGCACTTCGGCTTACTCCAAAAGTCTTTAGAATTCATTCGTTGAAGCAATCACCTAGCGAGCCCAGCATCTGATACACGTGGCAGGCGACTACCAGCGACGACCAGGTAAATTTTCTATGGGCTTCTAAGGCCCCGGAATACCAGTTTGCAGAGGCTGATATGGTAGCAATATATGCTATTTAAGGGGCCAAAACAAGGACTACGTGCGGTACGGGGGATATACACGGTAGAACCTAATATGAGGTTTATATGGGACATTGGACTCTGATTCCGTAGATCGGAAGCTCACAATTAAGGTTTTAGTGCTATATATGGCTGCTATCGTAGAGGAACTAAAGACTGTAGATCAATACTGGAGAGTGCTTCGACACCGAAAGTATGTACTATATTTAAGTATGCATATATCAGCATATGTATCCTTTATTTATTACTCAATTCTATCCCCGTCCTAATGAGATTGAGCTTTTGCCTTAGTTGGTCCCACAAAGGACTAAAAGTCGTCATCTCGCTCATCAGGCTTTTAAACCTGTCATTCTCTTGATTCGCGCTCTCAGACGCCTTTCTGAATTCTTCCTTCTCTTTTTCCAGCCTCTCACCCTTTTGTTCCAATTCTATAACTTGCCTTGCAGCCTGGGTCAATGCAGCAACAACTATACGCTTCTTCTTGGTGATGTCTTCCATCTCAGTTGAATGATCCTTTTTGAGAGAAGAGATAGTAGACGTATGGTTCGCCATCAAGGATATTATATGAGAACTAAGCCCTTGTACTTCGCCTTCAAGTGCCTTCACCTTTCCTCGTTCAATCTCAATAATTTTACTCTGCTCCACGGTGTGATTGAGTGTTGAATTTCGTTCCTCCGTTAAGGCCATTTTTTCGGAAGAAAGCCTTTCATTTTCTACCATCAACTCCTGGTTGTTTGTTTTCTGCTTTGCGAATTCTAGTTTCCAACCATCTTCCGAATCCTTCAGCTCAGTTCGAAGCTTCTCGATCTCGTTAGTAAATATTTCATTCTGATTGCTTAGAAGGTTGCAATGGGCTGTGAGCAATTCATTGGCTTCACGGAGCTGTTTGACGACCATAGATTGTTCCCTTAGCTCATCCGACTGTGATAAACACGCAGCTTGAAGCTCAGCATGCAGTTTTTGCCAGCTAGCGAAACCGTTAAGGATCATTTTCTTGCAAGCGTCGGTGCTATCGGTATCGAGAGCATTTGCGTCAAGGAGCTCAGTAAAGCATTCGGTGTCTAGGGTTTCTTCGATGTCTGAGGCCGCATCAATATCGTCAGAGAAGTGTGACACAGAGTCGGTTTGAGATTCCTGGTATAACCATATCAGCAGGGATTATTGTTGCATTGGGAAACTGGATACGGGCACTATCGACTCACTGGGATTTCCGTTAATACTGCTGACGGTGTGGAGGGAGCCACCGGTTGATGCATGGATAGAGGAGCCTGCGGCTAGGAAGGGTAATCAGTCAACGAGGAACCGGAATCAACTCAATAAAGATTAGGTAAGCTCCCGACTTACATCATTGATGTTTTGCGCATTGTCTATATTATCAGTCTCCAGAGGCCTGTAATCTAAAGTACTTGGAACAATTTCTATCCTATGCTCTACATCAGGGGCCAGGATTGATTGGCTCTCTTTGTTCCATGGAAACACCTGTAACCTTTCCTCTTCGAGTAAATTTAGAAGAAGGTCAAGACCAACCGCCCTGTACATTGAAAGCGATAGATCGTGCATGAGAGATGGAAGCTGTTCCCACTTCCCTGAGCAATACGATGACGGGCAGTCACTCCGTCTTTCTCCATATCTATGCTCACACGGGCATCGCTCAACGAGCCAAACGCAGGGTTTAAACTGCCTCCAGTTCTGAGTGCCTCGGTGGTTGCGAGTGATTGGCACAAAAGTGAAGGGTCTCGAATATGTGGGATTATCAACCGAGGTGCTTTGGGGTACGATGTTGGCTTCTAATAGCCATGAGCATATCGATATCAGTTAGCAGGACTTGACTTTCAAACTCTGAGGTTTTCAATTTTGGAGGTAGGCTTCTATGTGAATCTTTGAGGAGGACCAAGCATCTCTCCCTCACAGTCTTTTCGATCGGCTGTCGTAATTCACGACTTCGCTTTCGTGATTCGAGTCTCAACAACGCGTTTCGGCGCCTAGATTCGGTTGACTGAT
Organism: Dactylella cylindrospora; assembly: GCA_012184295.1. Classification (NCBI taxonomy): domain Eukaryota; kingdom Fungi; phylum Ascomycota; class Orbiliomycetes; order Orbiliales; family Orbiliaceae; genus Dactylella; species Dactylella cylindrospora. The sequence continues at coordinate 185,466 of LDUD01000044.1, forward strand.
CGGTATAGCCTGCAGATGCCATTTCTTGTCAGCGTAAAATCTGCGAGGTTCTGGGTTAAATACCCTAACATTGTTGTGGTACACTAGATATATACAGGGGCAAGGACAAAACCGGGTATCAATAATATCGCATGCATCCCGGCTCGTGGATTAGAGAAAACGAAAACAAAAGTACGTGAGTAGAAGCAGAGAGCTCAATCGCCAACGCCCCACGTTATCTCTTCGAGACAGACGATTGAACGTACCTAGATCGTTTTCTGGGACTATCTTCCGCTTGTTGTTTGCGGTCTGAGGGTCCATTCCGCTCGACGTTTCCGCTGATGTATTATTCACAGAGAAGAAGGTATAGGCATTATTGGAGGTGAAGAGAAGAGAGGTCGAAAGGGCCTACCTGGGCCAGGATGAAATATTCTAAGGCTGCTGATAGCTAGAAGCTAGCAGGAAGAGAAGAATTGCTGCATAGAACAGACCTGGTAGCTGTTCGTCCTTATCAAGGTTTGCAGGGCTATAGCTAAGGCGGGGGCTACTATACCATGTCTTTGGCTACTCCCTTGTAGGGACTGATATGTGATATGCCGAAGGCAGTAAGCATGTTGGGCTGCTTAACTCTGTCCTACCAGTTTAGCTTTGGCGTGTAAACGATGCCTGAAATCCGAGCATATAGTGTACGTGCACCGTGGTAATGTACTTTATCGATGTCTTGCTACTGACTGGCTAATTGGATAGAGGAAAAACAACAAGTTTCTCGACATGGCTGACGCTCGCCACTGGCGTGGTGCAAAGATTGTGTAATCAATAAAAAGCAAATAGCGAAGCGGTTACTCCATAAACTTTATCTATAATTGTTACTAGCTCTTCGGGCTGGTTGCTATCCTACATACATTGACGGTGGAGAACATGCATATTCTACGAATCCAGACCGCCTCAACCACCCCGCCCCAATTTCTGGTCCCTTACCTTCCTTGAAGTTGGAGCACTGTAAGACCCGCTTAAATTTCTTGGTTAGGTACTTTAATATCTAGCTGATGCAAATCTTCCTCTGGGTTTGGGTTGCCGTGTCAGGGACTCCGCGAAGCCTCCGCGAAGCAATCGGAATTTAGATATGTCGCGGAGAATGCACGGTTCTTTCCCGAAATTGCACATAGTTGGCCCGCAAATTGGAAATATTACAATTCAAGGTACTTTGCACCTCTCGCCAGCCTCCCATTTAATACGCGAGGCCCTTGCGGTCATAGTGCATCTATGATTTTCTTCATGAAGCCACCATTAAATTTATCGGCTCGCAGGAAGTGCCTCCAGGAGCCTAATAATATTCCAACAACAATCACCATCTAGCGCATGTACAGCGGGTATCAATAGGATCGGGATGGATCTGCGGAGAGGCCTTTTCTCCCCTCTTTATCATCATATCAGGCTTTGATGGTGTGTAATTAATGTATTTTTAGAATACAAACTCCGCAGTCTAAAATTCCCAATTTGGGACACCATGAACGAGATATCCCTGAAACATGTTCGCTCACATTATTCGCTTACCATCCGCCAAATATTATTAATGGGCAAGCTAGGCTTGTTTTGTCACAGCAAGATAGAGGGTAGCGCCCACCAGACTACTTATTACACGTGCATCCCCTCTGTCTCTTCCTTCCGTGGCAGACTGTATTCTGGCTCTGCTGCACCTCTGTCCGTGTAAAATGCTAGAGGAGGCGTCAATTTTCGGCATCGGGCCGTCTACACCGGCTGAATTCGCAATTTACGGAAAGACACCACCATGTTCCTGGTCCAGGACATTTAGATTACGATTGAGGACCTGATCGCGATTACGATTATACAGGAAAGTCATCCTCATCTTCTGCTTCGAGGAAAATGTTTTATGTATTCCGTTCGATAAATTGAAACGTCGAAACAGTAAAATAATACCAAAGATGGAGAATTGTTACGCACAGATTTACCTCTTTAGCATATACTGTAGGAAGTTGATGCTGGTTACAATTATAATATTACCGGCATTAAAATTTCTATTTTATTTTGAGAGATTAAAAAAAGTGAAGCCCTCCCCGGTAAAAAAAAAAAGAATTCCTCATGTATAAGGCCGGCCTGAGGTTTAGTTAACCACCACGGTTGATTATCAATATTGGCGATTAAGCGTAGCCATTATATTCTCGATCAACAAAAGATGCTTTTTCATTCCAATGCCCAACCGAAAGGGGAGAATTCTGGATCTCAGAACTGCCAGCTACGAAGTGGTTATACATTTCGGTTCAACGTGTCGATGTGTTAGATCAAAATGAAAGTCTTAGCGACGAGTTTGTAAGGTTGTGCAATTGTGTGGCGTCGATATAGCACGCTTCTAACGCTGTTGACTGTCATGCGCATGCCATGTGCATGCATGGCACATACGAAGTACATCAGCTGCAGTACTCTGTCTACAAGGAACAGCGCATTATACACTTAAGTAAAGTCTGCATAAGTATTTATTAAGGGCCTGCATACTTTCAACCTCTAAGTATGTATTTAAGTAATACGCGCCGACGTGTCGATAGCTAAATACGAGTGTGGTAGCTAGTGGCTGCGCTACTGGGAGATGCAGCTCTGCATGAGGCGCGAAGGGGAATATATCCGATAAATCCTTCAGATCTGATGGTATCCGCCCACTGCGGGGTAGTTATCTATCGCGACGACTTTGTGAGGAACTCCTCAGCTTGGATCACATCGTGTGCCAATATTCTGCTTCGTAAGCTATTTTCATCAATAAAGACTGGAAAGAATCGGGTCTGTAAACATGGCTTCGACTGCCCAATCCTCTAATCCACATCAAAGCTCGACACTTCATGTCGTTGCCTTTGATATTTCCGGGTCTATGAAAGCACCTCTGAAACTACGAGAAAACGCCCGAGACGCCAATACTAACTTGGATGAATTGGACCCGAAAAGGGTGCAATCTGTCTTCGACATGGTTTGCCGTCTCGCAGAAGATGGTATTGACGCAGCAAAAGACAAAGATGTGCACGCCGCGGTCCTTTGCTTCGGTTTGCAGGATGTCGCGACCTGTGATTGACTAGCACTGTTAGATAAGTGGGCCGAATTCCTCGGGATTATGGACACCGGGGTTCAGCCAGAGCTACCTTGCAACCAAGTTATACGACGACTTGAGGAGTGTGGAATTCCTCCTTCAGAAGCTGAACTATTCCTCAAGAGGGCGGGAAATTCTTCAAGCGGTCTTTCTAACAACAGCGAAGGAGATTTTTACATGGTCGTCGGTTGCGGGCCTTTGATCAATCTGATCGGAAGGGCCGGTGCCCCATACTATGAGCCGTATATGGTTGAGAATATTTCGCCCGAGTTAGCTTGTCGATATTTCATGCTGTTTTCCGCTCCAGAATGTGCTAGGCAAGTCAAATGATTGGTAGGCCAGCTTCCGGATGAATGTAAAGATATCGTCAAGCATACTACCGCCCGCACCTTAAAGAACTCCACGGGGACAAGTCTAGCTGCTACTATGGGAGTCTTACTTACATCCCCATGGCTAGGCGTAGGGCAACTAGGAGCGGGCATTGCAGGGGGACAAATTGCTAAGTCGAAGATTGCAAATGCCGAGCGCGATGCTGTATCTGAAGCTACCCGCTTCACTGATGGCCTAGTCGACGTCGCAGGCACCCAGAAACAAGACGTTCCCGAGTTATTAAAATCCATCCCAACCGGCACACCGAGACCTCTAAAAGATATTGTCGGCGTTATGAAAAGGCTTCGAGCTGTAATCAAACGACAGAAGGAGTAGATGTCTGTAGTAACCAGAGCGGAGGTACCGCCTAAAACCCTACCATCTCCTAACTCGACTCTTATAAGTTGGGAAAGCATACTTGATGATACAGAGCCATACCTGTATGGCAATACGCCAATGTGTGCCGCCCTTCAGTCAACCGAGTCTATGTTCCAAGATACGATATATGCTTCAAGAACTCTGATTCTTATTTCGGACGGCCGTTCTACTGATGGAGATCCAACACTTCATGCTAAGCAAATTCGCGACAATGCAGGAATTATCTTTGCTTGCTTGCTCGCGAACTCAATAGTCGACGAACCGCGGCAACTTCGTGGCAAGAATGACGTCGATCTGAATTAGTCAGACGCAGCCAAGGATATGTTTCATATGGCCAGTGCCGTCTCCTATTCACCCGGTGCTGTCCAAGCCCTTCGCCGACGTGGTTGGAGAATGCCGGCCTCAAGTTACTACAAATTGTTCATCCAAGCGAATAACCCTACAATTATAGATGAATTTATAGCTGCGTCCCGAAGTTTTAGCAGCTCTTCAGACGCATTAGCTGAAATGATTGGACCTATTTCCTAGATGTCTACATAAAGGGCCCCAACGAGCGTGCCGAGGTAATAGACCAAGGTGGTTTAGGCATATGTTGGGCACATGCAACCGCCAGTGTGACCCGCTTGGCTTCCCGTCGTGCCCCTGGGAGAAACGTGCCCAAGTCCCTGGATATCCGATTCCATCTCCTTCAGATCTTTTGGACGGGTGGGAAAAATACTGTGGATGTTCTCAAACAAGTTTGTCCTATTTAAAATATGCGCTACAAGGAATGCGACGAGACAGGTGCTAGTGCAGCCATATATATATGCGCGTCGTCCTGTTCTAGCGAGGTTCTGGCTCGGTTAGCCAACGTTGGAGAAACTTCACCTGATTCTTTAAATCCAACAAATCTGGGACGCTTACATTGCGTGATATATATATTCCTGGGGTAGGCGGGGATACTGGGGGCCATGCTGCCGCTCTTGTCCGCTGCGATGATACCCCTTGTCTGGGATGAACTCCTGGGGAACCGAGTTCGGTAACAATGGGTTTTTGCTATAGACAAAGCCTCAACACTCGAGATTAGCGGAGGCTGGCCAATGAGATTCCACGACGTTTACTGGACACTGAAAGACTTGTCCCCTGGCGAGATTGCAAAATGGGAGAAACACAAGAATGCCTCGGTTCGAAACGTTATAAATAGGCTCCCGAAGAGTTTCATGAGCTCCCGGTTGACTGCCCACATTGCAAAAGCACAGTAGCGGTGAATAACTATGATGTATTGTGGGATCAAGCTCGCTGCAGGGCATGTAGGGGAACATTTACACCTACGGTAAAAGTTTTAATCCAGAGCCTCTATGACGTGACAACTGCCAACCAATTTAACTAGTATTTATTTTCAGTAGTTGGCTCACACCCCTGCTTTCTGCTCCTCTGACGCTCTTGCATACATAAATGTTCCCTCCTCCTTCAAAGCCGTATTTCCTTTCAACTTCTTTTTGTTCGATCCCTAGCAAACTTGTTTATTGCCTCCTGGGAACGCAACGTTTCGAAACCCGTTGACGAGTCTTAAGATCTTCTCACAATAAATTCCGAACCATCCCGCTAATTCTAGTGCTTTTCAAGGGATTAACAGTAACATTCGTAGAAGATAGTTAGTTAGTCGCGAATCTAGACGCTGGCGTGAGCTGTCAAAATAACAGCCCATCAGTTCTGTTAATGTGTGCGCAACACAGGTCTGGTTGCGAGACTGAGTTCTGTCTATCTTTTTTCTACACAACAAATTTTTTGGCAGTGTTTGAGCAACAATGAATCTGGTTACGAGACTACAGTCCTGGGCCGCTGGCAATCATAAATTACTAAGTTCATGGGCTAGGCTCAAGGCTAGAAGCTAGTAATGCGTAACCAATTGCATTATTGAGGGTAACAAAGCCCTTTTCGAAAAACAATATAAAGTGAACCATGATACTAATATTAAAATACACCCTGCTCCCGAGAAATAGAAACAAAAAAAAAAAAAAAAAAAAACGAGGCATGGTTCCCAAAAGACAACCTAAGCTCCTCTCCGAAAAAAAGGCCTTTCGCTCCAGAAACCAGTATACAGGCCGTCAGCTGCCCCCTCTAGAAGCGTCTCCGGTCGGGCTGCGAAGTTGATCCAGTTCACCGCGCAATCTCACGATCTCGTCCTTCAACTCCCGAACCTCACCTTGCAACCTATTATGCTTCCCTTGGAGCTTGTTGAGGCAACCGGTGAAACACTCCGTCTGCACGGATAATCGTGCGGATATTACACTCTCGTTCACCCGTAAGCCCTCCATGGCCTTCGCAACAATTCCTTCAAAGGTTTCGTCCTCTGAATCCGCTAAATCAGTGATCTTCGATAGTGGCGGCTGACAGCTTCGAGGAGTATCACTCCGCTTTGGGGGGATACCGCCAGGGAAGGCCTAGTTGAAACCAATTACCAGAATGTTAACGATATCTGAAGCAGCTCTAATCATGAGGCCTGAACCTGATGTTATGATCAAGAGGGCGGCACTTGCAAGGAGAACGTTGGGCGGAGAGCGGAGCCGATTTATTCGGACTGACTAGGGAGCACATACCACACCACCAGCTAATCCATCTACAGTTGGTGGTGATTGTCCAATTCGTTTGTCTTCTATGGCTGACCCTATACCGTTCTAATTTCTGTCAACCTAGAGTAATCACAGTTTAGGGAAACAGCCAGATTATAACATACATCGAAGTCCCCATCCATAGCAAGACCCAGTGGAGATGTCGTATTAAAACTACTAGGAAGCAGCCTTTCAGAGTCGACGTCTTCTGAGTCCACTCTATTGTTGTCGCAATCCCATAGAAAGATCTGAAGCCGACCCTTTTTTAGAAGATCGATTAATAGATCCAGCTCTTGGGTCCGAAGCCTACTTAGGGGCCGGCTCTCCACAATCTCTGGCACGTACTCCCATTGCTTCGAACAATAGGAAGATGTACAGGAAGGGTCCCGCTGCTGAGGTTTGTGTTTGCAGGGGTTGTGCTCGACGAGCCAAATGCAAGCGGGATGCTGATCCCACTTTTTCGTCCCCTTATTCCCTCTTGTTGTCCCCTTATCCCCTGACCCCTCGGACTTGAATGTGAAAACTTTTTTGAATTCTTCATCGGTCACTCGGGTCTTCTCGGGGAATATATTCTTTTCTAGCCAATCGATAGGTGCATTAGCTATGGTTGGACGGAAGTAGAACAATAAAGCTTTAAACGGCAACACCTTTCATCAGCCCTAGACACCGTTCCCGAACCTTCCTTTGCTTCCTTTGCTTCCGTTTAATTTTTGTCTCCGAAGTCTGGCTGGTACTAGATGTAGACATTATGGCCAGCGAAAAAAAAGTTAAATGTAACAGATTATAAGAGAGGTGATATTGAGTAATGCCTGACAGTTACCAATATCCGATACTATAGGGTTATGGTGGAGGAACTCGAGTACCAAGTGTTGTATTTGCCAGAGAAGAAAACAGGATTAGAGGCAAACAAATTCTGGACTAAACTGGGGAGAGATAGTTTATATTAAGGCATTCGCGAGGAACGGCCAGTGGGATACCGTCTTATTAATAATACCACCTACGGTGCAGAGGAAGGGAATCTTTACCTTTGCTTTCAATTTCCCGATTTGTCGAGACCTTTGGAATGCTCCGGGCCATGAAGGTTTTCCCCTTCGAGAAAACCCATGCAGGCGTACTGGCTGATTCGTAGCACTTCCCTGCAAGCCATAAGCCGCGCTTTGTACCCTGGCACCGATCATTGTATGGCAGCCGGGCTCTGGAATGTGTTTTTGAAACCGAGGGCACTCCTGGGGGTGGTTAGTCATGCCCCCCTCCCATGTTAGCCTAACGAGAAGGCTAGCGCGTATCTAGTAGACGAGGAAATATCAGATCACGTAATATTGAGATCCTTTCTGTGGGACATACACCCAATTTCATGCGATAGAGCTCAGGTTTTTAAGCCACTGGGCCAATCGTACCTTCAGACCCCTAACTCTAATAGAGTTGCAACGACAAATGTCCGACGAACTTGGCTCCGATCTCACAGATAGCTCCTACAGTCACGACACTGCAGCGAGCTTAAGGTAGGGTTGTTATCATGGGGTACAGCCCTCCAGATCTCTAAGCCCCAAAAATCCTTCTAGATCGCAAGCCGAGAAATAATTTCAGGCATTCTGTATGGACGTGCGCGGAATAAGAGCTTGAAGTTGCGCAACATTGCAAGGGTTGGGTGTGGATCCTTGGGGCCGGTCCAGCCATGTCCGCTAATCATGTTGGGGAGCCGAATCAACTAGGTTGTTAACCTATATGGAAACCCATTTTTGGGAGAAGGTAATTATTCAAAAAAGCAAGGCCGACAGTAGCTTGCATGTATGAAGGATTAGTGTAGCAAAGCTCATTCTTTCAAGGTCTATGAGCCCTAACGCCTTCAGTCCGGATATTCCTGTGTGCGTTAACCTTTGAACATAATTACCATTATTGTTTTTATAATAATCTCTACGTGCCAGACCAATCAGCGGTAGAACTGCCAGCAAGATTTCTCCACTTCCAACACTCTATTGTCTCCTAGAGCCTGCTGGACATTCCAGTTTTGGTAAGAGAAAATCATGTTTTGGAAATCTTCAGAGGTTGGCTAGCTGGTCTGGTCTCCAGTAGCGTGGGACTCGTGAGCCTCAATTTAGCAGCGCGGCCCAGGAGACTTCGAGAACTGAGTGATTGAACAAAGACTAAGCCTATATATTTTGCGATACCATCGCATCCACGTAGCTTCGCAAAGAGCTGAAATAAAACTACATCGGAATGCCTCCACACATCGATCGATACATAGAATCGCAAACCCAAGACACGTAAATCTAGATGAAAACCAATTCAGCGAGAGAACCATCTATCTCGGAATTTACCTTCCGGTGGATGGAAGTAGATACATTCGCAGGGCGCGGTTGAGGTAAATGTTGTCCTACCGGGCGGGAGTCTCCACTTTGCGGCCCCTTGGTAATGCATTATAGTGCAAAGAAGCAAAGATTTTAATCCAATTGGAAGGCTAAATGGTTTTTCCGAAGAATGTCTCTGCCTTGGAGTTCATGATAATCAGTACATAAGGTTATTTCCAAGGCAGGCTCCACTTCAATAAAAAATGGCATGCATACACATTGGGCATCGACCTGAAGCCCCAATCACTCTGTGGATGGGTGGCCCGAGACTTGCCACGTCATGACCTCGCAATAATCTACCTCATTGATTTTCCTTCCTTTTTTTCTTCCTTTCCATCTTCTTCCATTCTTTTCTAGACTCCAGAAGGCTGAGTTGAGAATTTATGTAACCAGGTCCTTTTCCAACTCGGTCGGGTATCCGATGGGGTGAGGGAACTATACGCGTCATGTTGGGGGCATTGATGGTGAAATAGAGTATATGCATTCCAGCTGCAAATATAGTCGCCCAAGTGGCAGCCTTGCGTATATCCTATCCTGGGGTCGTCGCTTCGATCACAAGTCCCTAAACCTAGCAGCTGTGCGGAAGCCGGGTTGTGCTAGATCGAGTAGTGTATCGGGAAAGCTGGTTTTTGGGGAGACTTGATGAAGCTGCTATCATCTGGACCGATCGCGGTTGAATGAAAGGCGCCAATTCCTCAGGATCTGTAGTTCATTGCCATAGGTGCTACGGGCGGGTTATGGCTCCAGTGTGTGTCCATTAGGTCGCGACCGGTCTTTCTTCAAAGTGATGCGTCTGATAAACCGGCGTTTTCTTGACAAAAAGCAGTAGTGTTGTTCTGCTACCGTGTGTGCTTAGGCGGAACTGTTCTCTTAGGCACTAGAGTATAGGCATACCGTGCCATTACCCCTATGCTGCTGATTACCCCTTTATTGTAGAAATGGTTATATTTAGGGGACACATTCCATATTCCTCTACTTCTTCTCGAGAAGGTAAGTGGACATTTAGACCTAGTAGAAAGTCCAAATCTGAAGCCCATCGCCTCTGCCCAAAGCCCCGAGTGCACTGTGGACAAGTACTTGAGTTACTACGCTACGCCACCACGCAGGCTTGGGTATTAGGCACCGCAAATATTAGATCAGATTGTTCACTAGGGCAATCGTGAAGTCTACTTGGATTCTCAATAGATCTATTTGGTTTGCTACACGCGTGTCTAGGCGACCAGAGGTAGGAGCATACGGGGATGGGTCTGATCGAGAGAGACAAGCGGCCTGGACAACCAGAAGACAAAACAATCGACGTCGCGCCGCCGCGAAAGCAAACTAAAGGTATGGTGCACAAACCGCTAGCTTATACCCCGTCTAGGACTACTTAGATCCAGTCTCAATTCTCTTTCTTTTTTCCTTTTCCTTTCTTTCTACCACGCACCCAGTCTCAACTAATCATGAGCCGCTTACCCTCGCATCTACGTTTGTGTTTATGTTACCTGACTTGCAGGTTGTCTTGCGCGTTTCGAGATGCCACAATTTTATGTGTTGTAGCCCCAGCATATCACACTGGGGGCTTTGCTGGCTAAAATTGTTACTGTAAATCAGGACTGATACTAAAGGTTTAATTATAGACGAAATATGGAAAAACCCCCCGCGGTCTGAAAGGGGAGGGAAAATAGAGGGAATCGAAAAGAAAGTCGTTCCCCCGGTGAAGAATTCTATGTCGACTTCACCTTCTCCAGACTCAACCCAGCATCCGACGAGAGACGACGTTGAATGTTACACATGCCATGTGGTCAAGAAAGTATGTATGCAAGTTCCCGGGAAGGCGTAAGCGCCCTCCCATTCTAGGAAGTGTGCTGACATTCAGGCCTGGTCTAGATCGAAAAGGCCTCAGGGCCAAAATTGCGTTAGCTGTACTATTCTGGATTCCCGGTACGATCAAGGGTAGATGCCGGTGCTAGCACTAAGGACAGGATGCAACTGGACTCTAGCCAGGTGTTTTAGAAGCAGAGTATGATTTTGTTGGAGTGGAAAAGCCTCGTTGATTCCGATCTAGGTCCAACCAAGGGTAGTTTACTCCTCGATTGAAAAATTCTTGCCATCCCCCACCCCTTCGATGGAGTGGTTTCGGCCAGCCGAATAAGTCCACCCTCCGGCCTTTCATCAATTTTTTGCGGTGCGGATTCTTTGTATGGGGACCCACGTCAGGATGTCTAGCTGCAGATCATTGGCCTCAACATAGCATTGGCTTCCTCGGCGACGGCGACTGTGATTCGATATACAGCTACTGCTTTTAGTCTATCGATGGCACCCATCAAAGAATCATTCTAGAATAGTAGAGTGGTGCTACAAAAAAAAAATATTCTTTGCGGCCGGCAATTTTCTTTGGAGTTCGATGCTAGCCTGCCGTGCCCACGGTTACCACACCCTAAACCGTTGCACAACATCTCCGCCAAAGTGTATTTCCTCTTCTTTACATCATAGGAATAGGTTGGAGAAAACTATCGTGTATGTTTGGTGCAGTCTCGATACCTTTATTGAAGCCTCTACATCACGACATCGATTGAAGTTCTTCAGTAGCAGCAGGAGGAGTGGAGGATGTGGGCACCATATCAGAAATACAAATGTGCAGACCTCAAGACTAGAGGGATAATGTGGCCTAGAGCTGAATGAGGGGTTGCCTGCAATCAATGCAAAAGAAGGAAAACGAGAAGATTACTCCACGGATCCACACCAGGCCCCCGATTTCCGTGGTCACAAAGACCCACCGAAAAAGCAAAAAAGAAAAATTATATCAAGGGGCAAGCAAATTATACATGCCTGAGTAGATATCGGATGCTTTAGCATGCGAGGCTTTAAACATGTCACGTCAGCGAGCCAACTGACAACTCGCTTTTTGCTTTTTCAAGACTTTAAGGAGCCGTCAACAGGGGCCGCTTTGGAATACTCAATTTCATGTTAAAGACAAGTATATGTTATTTTCACATGAGCGCTGAGATACAATAGTACACACATATATAGAGGATATGCACATAACTAAAGAACATGTTGACACTTATTTAATCCTTTGCCTAAAAAGGAAAAATTCCAGTGATCCCGAAGGAAGTGGACAGTCTTGCCTTGCGAGACTTACAAGGGTCAGCTTGATTCCCCGTTGCAGTAGTATAAAGAAGTAGAGCACTCGCGGAGAACTGAGGCCCAAAACGCAGAACGCAGAACGCAGAACGTAGAATGCAGAACAGACACCCGGAATTATTTTTTCCAAAATAAAGTAGATATAAAATAAATAAAAAAGCAGAGCCGAAAATAAGCATATCCCCCAATGATTCCAACTGCTTTAGTATATAATTTGCTGCTTCTGGCCCCGTAGAAAGGAAGTAGATGGTGCCGTCTTCTCAGCCTTTTTTTTTTTTTTTT
>LDUD01000044.1:198877-261192 GCA_012184295.1 Dactylella cylindrospora
TGGCGATTCTCAAATAAGTCTTTGTAGGCGTTGAAGTTCAATTAATATATAAATATATAGCAAGTAAGTGATTAGGTACTTTGTACGCAACATGACGAGTGGGATGTCTATGACGCCCCTACAGCACCCCTACGGCCGCAGCACCCCTACGGCACCTCTACTGTGAACTGACTAAAAAATTGGGCGGGAGACCAGGAGGATGCGCAACATTAAAATCCTCTGACACACACGATATGGACCCTTTAGGCCACCTTAGTCCCATATCCTTAAATTTAACTGGTGGGCGGGGAAGGGAAAGGAGGCAAAAAAATACGCGTCCGATTTTATTGAAACCTACCAGATTCTTATCACAAAGCGGGCACCCGATTTTCTAGGCCGACTGTTAAAGAAGGTATTAACTCCGCTGCGCGAGAACACAAGGAAAACAGCAATCCCATATCCCGCTCGCACACAACTTAGAAGTTACTCCATATAGCTTTGTAGACGGCTATTCAGTAACCTTATAGCACACGTATACACGCTCAATACAACTTGAACCGCTGTGTTATGTTTTAGCAAATTGTACAGTTGTTTAACACAAGCAAGTCCAGTTGCTGTTGAAGGGTGGGTGCGGTTGAGTGAAGCGAAGGCAAAAGAGGGGCTGACTGTTAAAGAGGCATAATGTTATATGAACTATGTCCGTTAGTATCCTGAATAGTCGGATTTAAGAGGTGCCGAGGACACCTCTCTTGTCTAAAGAACCCTCGCAAGCAAGGGACTACCTCTAGAAAATAGATAAGGGGACTCTGGTCAGAGATTGGAGAGAAATTTGTGGGAAAAAGCGAAATATTATTCCATATAAACAGTTATGGCATCATTCAAGAACCATTCAAGGTGCCAGACGATTTGAGACCTCCGGCTATCAGCTATAAAATGATTCAATTACATAGCATACTGTCTCGTCCATTGCTTCGCCGTCTTTACAAATTGATCATGGTTATTCTTAAACTCCTCTGCGATTCCCGTCTCCACCGCATCATCCACGTTCGGCTCCTCCAGCAATGCCCTCGCCATCTCCAACACTTGCACAATCTTGTTCGATGGTTTCCAGGCGTCGCTGCGAAGGATCCCTAGGCACATAGAACCCTTATCGTCATTGGAAACATTGGGATGATAGATTTTAGTCGTGAAGGAGAGCGTAGGTGGCTTGAAGGGGTATTCAGCGGGGAGAGTGAGGAGAAGCGTGAAGACACCGCCCTAGGAGAATTGCGTTGTTAGCAGGTTATGCATGTATGTTACCAAGGACGGCATATAGTAACACAAGAGCGAGCGCTAAGGCGGTTCCGGAGGATGGACACATCGCGTGGGAAATTGAGTAGGATAGCGGGTGGTGGAACCAGGGAACATACTGCGTATGGCGAATTGGTCGGGCCGATTAATGCGACATTCCATTTGAAAATGTCAGATTCGGAAGCTGGACCGGCGGTGATGCCATTAAGGGCCGCATCGGTGATCTCTTTCAATTCCTATTATCCCCACCGCGCCTTGTTAGCTGGCGGTTCCTGTGAGGCTGGCCACGAGGGTCCTGAGGGGGTCCAGTTCCCTACCTTGGAGATTCTCTTAACTCCAGCCATTTTGTTGTTCGCGACAAGTGAATATGAAATCTAGTATCTAGACCGGTGAAAGATGCGAAAGTAGGGGGATTCCTAGAAAACGTAACAAGGAGAAAGGAAGATGCGGCGAAGAACAACGACAATGGAGGTTTATAAAGTAGTAAAAGGATAAGGCTGAGTAGGAAAGTGTTCCGGAAGCTTTCTTCTCATGGTTGTTTCTTTTGAGTCAGCTAGACGACAAAGCTCCAAAGACGCAGGTCGGTCCCCTGCCAGGTTTGCTCCACTTAGGTTCCAACTGAGCGGGTTGGCCGACGCAGCGGAAGCTTCCTTCCACCACCGCCACCAGGCAGATGAGAGAGCGAGACACCAAGAGAACGGCCTTGATACCAACATGTTCAAGAGCCAAGCACGGCTCCTCTAGTGGGGCGGCATGACTCTCCGAGCTTGGATTATCCCGAAACCTATTTCTGCATAGCTTGGTTTATATATATCCTTCTTGAGCACATACATCTGTCTCTATACTTAATTATAATACCACGAAGAATATTGGAATAAAAGTTATATAAAGTATATTGCACATAGAAATATGCCACAACTACCACCTATTGGAGGCTGCTTTCTTAGTAGAATACTTGACTCTAGAATCCGAAGTCAAATAGGTGTATCAGCTTTCTTGATCGATCCTGCGGGGCAAACAGCAACTATATCGAACTTGCTCCTTGGCTATCTGGTGGGTGGTCAGTGGGGGTTTGCCGAATGATAGCAGCTAGCAACACAACAGGCATAAAGCGGAAAACCCTAGGATATAACTTCGACTCAACGACCAGAACAAAAAAGAAGCAGCCGGTCGAGCACTTACCCACTCAACCTCCTCCGCCCCACCCTCGTCGACATTTCGGCAAAATCTCGTTAGCTTACGGCAAGCTTTTCCCCATCGCATGAAGCGGTAGCAGCGGGTATGCCCTTCGGCATTGGCAGCAGCGCCCAAAATGCGCGACCTTCCGAGAATCCACCTCCATACTCCTCCGCGCACGAGCAGGAGAAACTCGGATTGTCAGCCGACCAGGCAGCACTGCCTACAGAGGTGACCCAAGAGGCCCCGAGGACTCTTAAAGAGCAACTATTCGGGAATCAATTCCTCACTGCTGTACTATATCCCTTTGCTCTCCTCCGTCAATTTGGTTTGCTCAGCTAACTGATCCAGTAAATCTCTTATATAAACCCAGGGTGTCGGCGTCGTCGGTTTAACGGCAGGACTAGCCGTCGGTCGCAAATCTCTCACTCTCCTCTCTCAGGCTATCACCCGACATTATCTCGTCACACTCGAAATCCCTATTCGCGACCAGTCATACCCATGGTTCCTCCAATGGATTCATGATCACCAGCGGAAACTCTCACAAGCCCTCGCCTCACCTGTACACAGTGCCGAACTCCCTCACGTCTCACCGTTCACCTCTCCTATCAAATACATCTTCACGAGATATACGCCTCGTACCCATCATCTATCGGTCGCTACTACCCTCTCTCGCCATGACAATGGCAGTATATCGACCTCCTTCTCCCTCCTCCCAGGTATAGGGAACCATATATTCCGCTACAAGAACGCTTTTATCCGCATGTCGCGTACCCGTGAACTGAAAAACCTAGACCCGAGCGGAACACCGTGGGAAACAATCTCTCTAACGACGCTGTACGCCCATCGAAACATCTTTACTGAGCTTCTATCCGCGGCGCAGGAACATGCATTGAAGAGCCAGGAAGGGAAAACAGTTATCTATACCTCGTGGATGACAGAATGGCGACCATTTGGACAGCCAAAGACCAAGAGACCATTGAGTTCGGTAGTGTTAGATAAAGGCGTCAAGGAGTCGATAGTGAACGATATTTCCGACTTTTTGGCATCGGCGAAATGGTACCACGATAGAGGAATTCCATACAGAAGGGGCTATCTCCTGCATGGGCCCCCTGGGAGTGGGAAGTCTAGTTTTATTAAAGCTCTAGCCGGAGAGTTGAACTACGACATTTGCTTGATTAACCTATCAGAAAGAGGATTGACGGATGACAGGCTAAATCACCTGCTAAGCAATATGCCAAACAGAAGTATTGCACTGCTAGAAGACGTGGATGCAGCGTTTGCAAATAGAAAGCAAAAGAACGAGGAAGGTTACTCTGGAGCTAATGTAACTTTCTCTGGACTGTTGAACGCCTTGGATGGAGTAGCAAGCAGTGAGGAAAGAATCATATTCTTAACTACTAACTTCAAGGAGCGACTGGACGATGCATTAATTCGACCAGGGAGAGTAGATATGGCGGTGCATATTGGCCTTGCGACGGAATGGCAGGTAGAGAAGATGTTTGAAAGGTTTTACGGGAGCGAGGAGGGAGAAATGGAAGATGTCGAGCAGGAGGAGAGAAGAGAGGAAGTGAAGAAACTCTGTGCGGAGTTTGTAAGTGTGCTGAAGCAATCAGGAGCCTTTGAGGAAGGAGGAAGGGGAGTTAGTACAGCGGAGTTGCAGGGGCTGTTTGTGTATCATAAGAGAAGTCCTGAAGAAGTGGTGGAGACGGTGAGGAGGATGGTAGGGCAGCAGAAAAAGTAAGCCAGATATTCTGGTCATACAAAGCTTGAGGGATAATGTTATAGATGTTAGCTTGTAAATAGAGTGAACCTACTAGCTAGGCAGGAATTGTACATACCATCAAACAAAACGATTCGCATAACGAATAAGACGTGTTTTGAAGCCAAGAACAAACAATACAAAGCACAATATGATACGGATGCTGTATAGACCATGTACCATGTTAGGCCGGCAGGAGCGAGGATATCCTCGCGGTGAAATAGGATCTTTCATCTCGGCATCCTCAACGTCTGGCCAACGCGAAATCCGCAACAGTTGGCAACTCGGTGCCAGAGAGTGCATAGTTGTATGGCAACGTAAACATTGCCATTGGCGATACTCAGTTAAATGGATTTTCCAAGAGAAATCGCGGGCTTCGCACTAGATACACTCTATAGCTGCAGACATTAAGTTGTGATGCGATACTTGTGTTCGAACGTCGGGTTTACGAGGCAAACGGGATAATGGTTTGGTTTGAGTGAGAGAAGGACAATTCGAAGCCTTAGAGTCGCTGGAACCAGGTAATTATCGACTTTCGGCACCACAACCTTAATCTAGTATCGGGACTAGGTATTGCCGTCTCAATGTAGCTTTGCGAAGTTAAACGCTTTGTTAACAGGAAGGATTACTCGTGCTATAGCGATCTTTGTTCTAGGTAACTGTGTGAGATTATAATATTAGGAACTATTGCAGAAGAGCGCAGATATACTATTGCCCTCAGCGGCACTAATCAATAGAGAATATTCTGATATAAGTGAGAATTTCAAAGTTCACCGTGGGCCTTTGCTTTCATAAATATAACGTATACTTCTTCACCGTTAAAAACCTATTCGAATAAACAAGGCTTCGTCAACCGTCAATCTTTATTACCATCCGTCCATCGTTCCTTTCTCCTCTATCTACTAATAAGACATATTCAAAATGCCTGCTATCAATTTGCTCTCCTTCGCCGGGTTGGCCCTGGTTTCTATGTTCGTCTTCTGGCCGGTTGCTTGTGGAATCGTAAGTTTCCTTGTTATGGGTTTTGCTAGTCTCGTAAACCAGACTCAACAAAGTGGTGTGGTACTCTTTGTTTAGAGGTTTTACTAGCACTAGATACCAAGAATGCTGATTAAACAATGTTACTGCAGGGCGCCGTGATCCCCGTGAAAGGCGACAAGACCTCTGGCCCGTTTCAAGCGGGTTTTGTTACGTTGGAAGACGGTACCAAGGTCCCAATCACTCCCCTTACCATCTCTGGCGAATACTATCCAGGTGGTCCTTTGTACGAAAAGACCGGTCCCTCGCTTGAAGTAAGTTTTTGAGATTGATTTCCTTAGAGGATATTTTACTTGTCTCGCGAGGCCAGACTACTCACTTTGCTGCCGCATTGATATCGGAATGTTGGCTAACTCTTACACACTATGAATACTCAGGCCATCTACGAAGACCTTGAAAAAGACCCAATGTTCAATGCTACGGCTTTCGAAGTGCGTCTTCCATTCCATTCTCCTCCTCCCCACTTTTGAAGCGTAAGCTTCAAAGTTTCAGTCTGTCATATCTAGCCTTAAAATCACAGCTCACGCCCTATGGCGTAGGAACTCTCAACCAATACTACCGCTCCCGCCCTCACCAAACGTGCCGGCCAGCTCTTTTTCTGCAACCGTCGCCGCCGGAACCAGGGTGCCCACCTTCCCGATATCACGGCCGCCATAAACCATCTCAACAGCCCCCGCTGGAAGCACGCTTTCTGTTACGCCGGTGCCACCAGCTGCGCCATTCTCGTCTGCCACGGAACAGCTTCAATCTATCTTTGCACTAGCCGTGGGACTCATGTCAGGGTATACTGCGGTGACGTTGTGGGGAGTATCGCGCAGGGGATTTGGACACTTATGAATATAGATTACCACTGGGGTTACCTGTTTGATGATGGTATTTGTAGAAGTTTCGGATTACCAGCTAAGTGGTACTCTGGGTACTCGTGGTGGTCGGATGATAGTAGCTGGGATGTGAGGATTGAGAGTTCTGCTAGTGGTGAGGTGAGGTGTTTCGGTTAGGGGTATCGTGAGATTTAGTTATACTAGTTCATGCCAGTGAGTTTGTGAAGGAGATATTATAGTTTTTACAAATTCAGATATCAAATTTTAACAGCTCACGCCGGCGTCTATATTCGAGATTATATCAAAGTACGGATTACTCTTGAATACATTCGATATCCTACAATACAGGAACCGTTCGAATCTAGTCTCGTTTTAAAACCCTTCAAACATCACAGCATTATATAGCGTTTTAATACGAGACTAACAGGAACCTGGATTTTAAAGTTAGCGAGTAACAGAAGAGCAATTGGATTTAGATTGCAATCGCATTGAGAGTTTGATTGTTATAGCGCATAACTTTCCTAGCGCTGCTAGTCCGCTGTTATTCTCAACGCCCATTTAAGTCCCAAACGCATAGAAATACTTTCTTCCTTCTATCCCTCCTACCATCTCAAATATCAAATCCAACTTCCATCGAATTCTCTACAACCAACTGTCATTAGCATACTTATATATACCGACTATCATCTGAATCATGCTTGGAATTAAACCCCTCGTCCAGTGGGGGCTCGCCCTTCTCTGCTTCCTGGTCTTTGGTCTGCCTGATAATGTCTCGGTAGGTTATTTTAATCTCGTGATTATTGGCTGAGAGATATGTGCACATTCAGAAACGTAGTGCTAATCAAGGTTATATCATTGAATCAATTCTCATATACAGGCTGCCGTTCTTCCTGATTCCTCTAAAACGGATACTTCCAAATCTACTGACTTGCAATTCGTCACGTTGGATGATGGTCTTCAAATGCCTTTGGCGCCTCTTACTGTCGATGGAGAATACCACCCTGGCGGTCCAACGTTTTCCATGACTGGTCACTCCTTTGCGGTATGTATTCACCCATCTCGATGATGCCAGTCCAGAATAAAGCCGACTGATGATTCTGCATCGAGTAGCATGTCTGGGAAAATCTTCTAAAGGACCCAAACTTCAATGCCACCGCCTTCAATGTAAGTTCCAGAATAGCGTTTTCCAAGCTTTCATCATCCTCTCACATTCATCCCGTTCGTGGGCCACATGCCCCGAACTTTCAGTCTGTCATATCTCGAAGCTTCATGCTTCGAACAGAATATTTCCATACCCTCATACCTATCACACGCATCAGTTACACCTTAACAAGCACACTCACCTCATCTCCACCAAAGGAAACCCATCCCGTCCCTACCCCGGTCTTCAAACGAGCTTCTCCCGTCTTCGAATGTGCCCGTGTCAGCCCAACCGGCCAATTCGGCGTCAAACTCGATTACGTCGCTCGTTCAATCTACTTTATGCGAAACGGTATCGGTCGTCAATTCACCTGTGCCGCTCCACCCAATCGCTGCGTCCTGATATCCTGCTACTGGTACGCCTCTCTCATCATCTGCTCCACCCGCGATACTCCAGTTCGCATGAATTGCGGCACCGTTGCAGATATCGGGTTTGAAATACTGGTAAATATGAGAGTCGATCAGCTCCTGGGTTGGATTGGGAATCAGAAGTTTGGATCGAAGCTTACACCTTGCAAGCTTACGAAGAATTTTTACTTGGCTCCGGATTACTACAAAGGCAGGGCTTATTTTCCCGATGGTTGGGAGGTTAGATTGCAAGCTTGGGGGAATGCGAAATGCCCGTTGAATACTCTTCCATACCCTGGGGGCGGTTTGCCTTTTTCAGACGATTAGACGGAAATCTTCTGGGGTTAACTTTTTTTTGTCTTTTTGATTCTCATATGGTTGAACGAAACAACGCTGGTAAAGATGTTTACAGGTTCACTTTGATTATTTCATGGGATTCTCGAATTCTGAGATTCTTTCTCTATTGATGATTTTCGATACTAGTCACGGTTTCTTTTAAATACCGAACGAAATGTACCTATTCTGAAAAGAACTAGATATGCAAAACGAAATGGAAACTCTAATACATTGAATGATAATCGTGAACCCATCCATTAATTCTAGACCTGAAATCGTATTCCCAGTGTATTCTTGCGGAAATCCATATCCAATTATGTGACCCGCACCTTCTAAGCCATGTAGAATAGTCCAGCTGATATTGAGATATTTTCGTTTTTTAAATAATACTAATCGATCACATAGCTCTTGCGTACTAGGCCCCGGTCAATATATGTCTGAAATAGTAAAATATGTTGTAGGTGGAATGCATATAGTGACATTTCCAGCCATAAACTAATCAAGATACTTATCAACCAACGTTTTGATTTGACTGCCTCTGCATTGCCCGGAACTTGATTTGGGCTAGCCTCATTTGAGCTTCGGGGAACGGATGTCGCTTGCATGTCTTTATGCGATCTGGTGAAAAGGAACTGATGGTGCATTGGAATACCGAGTCATCTCTTGCTTCGTAAATTTTGTCGAATAAAATCCAGTCTCGATTGATTCATGTCACGGGAGTAAAATTCTTCCTTCATGTGTGGTGCTTTCCCCCCTAGCGATATAGTGATAATTTCGACCTCGAAGGTCTAATTAGGTGAGTTAGAAATCATATGGTATCGACATGGTTGTTGGCTGTTGAAGGATTATAATTCTGAAACGAGATTCATATGCAACGACAGCCTCGGCCAAGCGATAAATATTCATGTTAGTCCGAGGTCTTTTTGATTTGAGGATTTAAAGTCGCCATGGAGGGATGCCAGCTCGGCCGTAGGGAGTAATATGTATAATTATATCGTAACTCATGACATCTCTCTATGTCCAATGTCATGGTTTTCGAGCTGGAGCTATACTGTTTAATGAATAAATTGCAACATTTCAGCTGACATATTCTGCCTTTTTCTGCGGGCTCTGCTCTAGGCAACTTTTATAGTGGTTGTGTAGCTCATGTTTTTTCATAGTTTCCGGGTTGTGCTGCGTTCAAATATGCTGATCAACTTATGAGAAGAAGACATCGTGAATTGAGCAAGGCCCACCAATCTAGTAATACGAGTAACCGACCGAAAGGATAAGCGTATTCATGATAGTGGCCATGTTAACATGTTAGTTATGTCCGCAATGTGCAAACATGGAAGGTCGGGAGCTGCCTAGATTGCTGTTTATAGTGACGATAGTCTTCATAGATGCTTGCAGCTACGAGTTTTTCCGGGAATGGGTTGACCGCAACTAAAAATCTGATACCTGAACTCTAGGATTGAAAGACTGTATAGGTGAAAGTAGAAAATGGAGAGGTTCATAGAGAGAAGGGGAAGGGGGAAGCACCATTTATATACACGCGGTGTGTTTGCGATGAGGGAAAATCAGAAAGGTGAAAGTGTGGCGGTCTTGACATCAATTACGAGATCATTTCCTGGCGCCACGGCGATGAGAGTAAAGTCGCTATGAGGCCATAGCCCTAGATCGTGGTGAGGAGTAAGAAACGGGGAGTAGCCGGCCTGGATCAGTTATAAGGTTCAGGACACCACGATTAGGGCTACTGACCGGCCGGGAGGGTAGATGACTTCTGCGCGAGATCTTAGGAGGAGGGTCTCAAGCTGACCATAAACAGACGAAGGCATAGGCAAGAGATAATCGGCAGTGATAACCCCATAAGTGACTATATCATGATAGCTCTATACTTGTGATATATATCTCCTACCCAGGTTCCTAAGATAGGGCGTTCGGCTCCGGATGGCCCTCTAAACCAATTTTTTGTCATCCCATAGCGTCAGACAACAATAAGTTCAAATAGGAAGGGCTTGTTCTATAATTGGGCAATTTATGACAGCATAGTAAGAGAATAGAAGGGGCAGACTTTACAAACATCTATAAGGATGTTAGAAAGTTTATCCGGCATCTATCCATCGCCTATATCAAGAGAGTACATGTAAACAAATGCAACAGAAGAATGCGTTGCGACATGCCGCTATATCATCTCAAAAATTATGAAGTCGATGTTTCGAAAATTTGGAGGCTCGGCATGGCACAGCCGCTTCATGTAAGTGCAGGCGTTTGTCGCATACTCTCTAAATGTGTGAGCATTACTATACGTGGCTTTGTGGATACAAATCAAGGAATTCAAAGATCTGCAGCTGCCCACATCGTGGGACAACATTTAAAGGGCACGTGAGATTCAGGTGGTGCAACCGGGGAGTGTAGCGAACATAAACATAAATCTATTCATCAAGCCTACTAATAATGTCTACCTCCCAGTCTAACTATACCCACGTCTATGCGTAGTCTATGTGTACGTTGTGTCTAGAGTTTAGAAGTCTCTAAAGTATCTATCACCCCAGCTGCCATGATCGCCTTCAAAGCTAAACCCTCCGAAATGAACATCCTCCTCTGCTCTCTTCTCATCTCGACCCCACCAAGCACTCCTCGTAACTACTGGGCTAAACCCTGCCTCAGTAAATTCGGTTGAAAAGTTCTCTGCCATGGCTGGATCCGTGATGAGGGGTTGGATTGGTGGGTCCAACTCTCGTCTTTCCAACTTTTTCCAATCAATCTTCCTAAAGAACCTGTGCTTTTGAATAGCCGCTAGGTCTTGCGGCATCTTGTAGCCCAATCTCTTGGTTGGCTCTTTACGCAGAAGGCGGGTAAGAAGATCCTTCGCATCGGGGGATAGGTAGAATGGCAGTTTGAGTTTCTGCTTTGAAATCTTGTTCAAGATTTGTGCATTATTTGAACCAGCTTTAACATTGAATATTAGCATCACTTTATAAAGATAGAAAACAGGGAACGTGGGACATGGTACGTACGAAAAGGTGGGCTTCCTGTCAACAAATCAAAAAGAAGAGCTCCCATGCTCCACCAGTCTACTTCAAAACCGTAGGTCTTGCCCTCCAAGACCTCGGGTGCCATGTACTCTGGTGTCCCGCTCAAGCTCCTGCACCTCGCCCCTTCCTCAGCCACCTTACTCAAACCAAAGTCCGTGAGCAGCAAATGACCATGAGCATCAAGTAGACAGTTCTCTGGCTTCAAATCACGGTAAACTACACCGACGTTGCGGTGAAGGTGATCGAGTGCAAGAACAATCTCCGCGGTATAAAATGCAGCGGTTTCCTCAGGGAAGATGCGTTCAGTTGCAAGGTAATTGAACAGCTCGCCACCTTGAGCATACTCCAAGATTAGGTAAAGTTTTTGATGGTCCTGGAAAGCGAAGAAGAGCTTAACAACGAACGGGTGGCGAACGGACTCCAAGATGGCGCGTTCTGTCTTCGTTTGTTCAATCATTCGCTTGTGAACCTTGATAGACGCCTTTTTCAGCTGCTTTTGAGCATAGAGGCGCCCAGTTGTCTTTTGACGGACCAAGAGAACAGTCCCAAAACTAACCGTTCAAGTCAGCGGTGAAGGTCTCATACGAAGAAATAAGATCGATAGTAGTACTCACGTTCCCTTTCCGAGCATTGTAAGTGGCTCAAAATCTTCAGCACACATCTTTCGCTTCTCGGGCCTTGTAGAAGTGCGACTGATAGCGATACCGTTTGGAGGAGAGTCCTCAACATCACTCTGCTGACCACTTCCCGTCGGTGACTTCTTAGACTTGGCGTAAGAAGAGACAAAGTCGTGCTCCAATGGAACTTCATAAGAATCATCGGGCTGACCATCCGACGAGTTGGAATCGCACTTATGCAGAGAGAGCTGAGACAAGAGTTGCTCAGTACCGAGTTTAGTATTAAGGGTGAGCTGTGGGATCTGAGCAGCCATGCTAGCTTCCCGAAGTGAGGAAGAGAGAGAAGAAACGTTCGATCTCGGAGCTGGCGAAACACCTCTCTTCATGAAAATCGGGGAACTTGCTGGACTTTGGCCACGCTTCAGGTCAAGAGCCGGCACTACCTCAGCGGCTTTTAAGGTTTCGACCCGGCGAGGTGGCAGCGCCGGGGATTCCTCCGCAACCTTCGGCGGCGGGGCTGGGGACCTAGATGCCTCCTTCTTTTTCTTCTTCCTGTCCTTTCTCTTGCGGCTCTTGGACCGGGATTTCCTATCACCTTCAGCGACGGTAAGTGTCGCATTCGTAGGTTTGGCATCCCGGGATCTAGCCTCCGTCTGATCATCCACCGCACTCTCATCAGCAGGGGCGGCTCCCTCTTGATCAACGAAAAGAAGTGCCTTGTTTCCCTTGAGTACCACGCTCGAGCGTCGCCTGTGTGCTACCGGCACCGGCTGGTTGGTCTTGAACACACTAGTACTGTTCATGACTGTGATTGAATTAACGTGCTCCGTTCGAATAGTCGTGGTTGTAGTCGAGGAAATACCGGCAAACCCCGGTGAGATCCAGGCGTCATCATGGACAGAGAGACGGTGTTGTTGTAAGGGAGGATTCGCATGTTGGAAGTCAGGGTCGACTGCATCGAAGTGGAACATCCCGGGCAGAAATGGGTGGTTCTTGTGGTTCCCTAGATTTCAGGTTCGTGTTCTATGGTGATTTGTTCGTCTATCACGGTCGCAGTCGCAGGATGTCGTGTCCCTCCCCTATGTCCAGGCCACTGAAGGGGCCAACGCTCTCCCGATCGTAGTTACGCCACCGTTAAAGGTTTCTCTACTCGAAAAAAAAGGTAAAAAGCCCCAGACCTGCTCTTCGCAGGGTCTAAAACGGGTGATTCGAAGGCTCGTCGCACTCGATCAAGGAGCAAGGCGTCGAACCTTAGCAATGGCGAAGAATAGAAGGAAGCCGCTGCCTCCGGTAATGAGACGGGAAACTGAGGCTGGGACGAGAACTGGAGGAGAGTTGATGACGCCCATAAAGTGCAATTTCGGCATGTAGGAATATTAGAATTTGGTTTAAAATCGGGTTTATGGGTGCGAAGTATCGCTGGAGGCTTTGAAGTCGCTGTGGTGGTGTCTAGACCGCTGTGATGAATGAATCGTTAGGAAGGAAGGAGAGTTTGAAAAGGTGAGAAAACGAAGAATGTTGGTTGGCTCTTTAACAAAATTCCGAACATCAGCCAACCCACAAAAAATTTTTCTTAGCCTGCAAATCCCAGAAAATCCACACCGCAGGCCAGCATTAAAAAGAATAATGCTACATGCAGGACAGCTGAACTTGGCAGGCATGGTAGCAGGAAGCATAAGCTCCACCCTTGGTCCTTGCATTTTCTTGCATTTGCATGGGTTCCGACCAAAGAATTCTTGTAGCACCCATGCAACTCGATCGCTGGCACCTGCCCTGGTAGTCGTATTTCCCGCATCGTGCGGAGAAGACGGCTACACATGGGCCAGGTGGCTGGTTGGGAGTTGTGGACAGCCTATACATCTCGAATAGCTTTAGCTTTGTGGGTCAGTCGAGCTCTTTAGTGATCCGGCCTAGTTTAGTCTGAACAGTCTTTTTTTTTTTTTTTTTTTTCCCTGTAAAAGAATTGAGATTGAGGAGTTAGAATATATATTAACGGGACGGGGTAATTTTTGCCTATATTCAAAATAATGTGGAATATCGACCGTAGGGCTTAGATCGTGAAGTCAATAACTTTATAAGGTTTATATCATAGTAATCATGATATACAATAAATAGAGGCACAACCACTCTACGAAGACCAAACTAAGGGCCACAATTCTCCATAGTAGTCAAAACCTAAGACCCAGGGGCTTCCAACTGTATTTTCCATTTACCCTAATTTGAACAAAAGCCAGGTAATCGGGGGTGGGAATATAGTATATACGATTCGGCGTCCCGTGAGAATATCCTCCACTAGCTACTTGGGCACTTTATTAAGACGATGTATCGATCTGATGGTAGAATATCCCGCTATCAGACTTTAATAACAAGATAAGGAAATCCAATCTGGAAACAATGGCCTCTTAAATACAGGATAGACTCCACTCCATTAAAGACAGCCAAAGGACACATTCCCTGGTATCGGGTCCAGATGACACAAACCACAAGCATGCTTTGTGTGGGCATTCTCCTGTTGTATGCCCAAACCCGGCACCCAAAATCAATTCTTAGGAGCCTGGGAACTGGATGATACGCCGACGGCCGGATCGCCGACGCTTCTATAAATCTTGTGACCTCTAGGCTTTTCCCTGTGGGAGATCTGCCTCCAGAGATTACATACTATTTGCCTGGCTGGCATGCCGTTTTATTTAGCGGTGCGACGCCTCTACATAAGAAATCCTCCTACTAGACTAGCCCTTGATACAACTAAAGAATATAGATAGTTTAAATTGTGCTAGGGCCCCAAGTTGCCGCCAACCAACCTTTATTGTAAGTCTAGTTGATTGCTGAGAGAAGTACTCTCGCGTGATATAAACCGAGACCATGAGGGTTAATGCCATGAACCAACTATCAGGAGTGAATGTTGAGAGGATATTGCACCCTGTGGCCAGAGACACACAGAAAGCCCTTACCCCCGCACTAGTGTCCGCAATTTAGGCTTGCCCCACCGCCAGCCCCACCCTAGTTCCGCTAGGCGACGGAGATCAAATGGAGACCCAATGGCCTACCTTGAGCATGTTACTAGAACCACTGCCCTATTTAGTATGTTTCATAATATAGAGTTGGTGACTTAGTGCATTCGGAACCCGTGGTTGGACGTTAGACGCCCGTCCATCTGAATTTAGTAGCCGTAATACAGCTTGTCGGGATGCAATAATAGAAGACTACTTCTATTTGTTCCTTGATTTCTAGTTATCGCTAAATTCAGCAGAGGATATTCGAATATAAAGGGAAATAAAGTTGAGAGTATTGACTCGCGGGCTCTCGTGTAAGGGCTATGGTCATGGTTAATATCCACGTCTTTCTCCACTATTCGAACTAGAACCTCGACAATGGGTGGTCCAATGGGGAAGGGGTACAATCTCGCTGCCAGACGTAAGGCGGTGGGAGGTAGAACGGCCTCTAGTGTAGTATGTAGAAGATAGTGACGGTAGGTGATGTTAGTAGCTAAATTTAAAATCCCGCAGTAGATGGTGGGGCTTACAAGATATATAAAGGCAGAAACTAAACTTTATAGATCAAGGAAACAGAGGAAGGGGGTTTTAATTTACTAAAGAATTAATTGAGCTATAAATTCGAGCGTCCGGCCCATATCTATGACCACAAAATTTACAAACTTCTACGGACAACAGTTCGCAACCGGATACCATCTCTTCCTTCAGGGGCATCATTTGCCCAGGAGGATTCACCCATCCAAACCTCGCCACCTGTTTGGCATCGCCCGAAACTTCCCACGATCCCAGTTATGATAACCTTGATTAGCTTTGAAGACCATCCTTGCCAGAGGCAGGTCTTGAGACTAATCCTCGACGCAAGTACACATACTATCCCAGAAATTTAACACGCCCCGGCATCAGGAACCATTATATAATCGATGAGAGCCATGGAGTGGCGAGCGGTGTCCAGTATAGTGACATAATGACGAGGCTAGCGATAGAGAAGCCGATAAGAATGAGTAGCTTTCCGTCCATAGACTATTCTCCCATAATCACTTTGAAACGAATAGAACCTCCCCGCTCCTGGCTCGGGGCTGGAAGCCTGAACCCTAGCCGTCCAAATGCGTTGGGATGTTATATTTTAAAGGTGTGTTTTGCATCGATTTCGCGTTGTTTTGGTAACGTGACTGTTTTCAAGTTTTCGCGTTTTGTGTGACCGAAAATACCACAGATATCAACGCAAAAGGCTTTCGGTGTCCATTGTGAAAAGGAGTAGTATAAGATCAGTAATGTTCTGATGATGAAGTTTTTTGGGTTAACAGTTTCTAGCTCCCCGTTCCCCCAAATTCATCAATGGTCTAGGGAAATGTAGTTAAGACTAAATCATCTCAAAGTCGGCGATTTTCTTCCGCATCAAATCAAATACTCCAAAAATACGAGGTTCAAGTTCCACCGTTGCCAATATAATAATCGTTTAATGTCTTCATTATCCTTTCACCAGAGCACACCATCCTTCCCTCAATTAGAGAGCAGAGTTATCAAACCGACAGAGCTACAATTTGAAATAGCAATCCTAGGGAATGGGGGTTCTCAGTCTATCTATCCTCTATAGTTGAAAACCCCACGGAGGGCCCTCTTACAAACTGTCCTAAAATCCACGCCATCCTCCTCGAAACAATCCGATTCCTATATGTGATCCCCACCGTACCTTTACCAATACACCTGGCGCTACCACAAGCGGTGAGGCCTCTTCAGCCCACCTGCCGACTCATAAACCCTTAACTTGGAGAACCCCGAAGCAGCACGGGGTCGATCTAGACTCTACAGTTGGCAGAGTGCGGCGAATAGGATAAAAAGAGCTATATGTATCTTCCAACGCCGGACTACGGAAATCGTTCGCACTGTATGATATTTAAATCTAGAAGGTAGAAAATTCGAACCACTGTCGGCCTAGACTTGGCCTCCAGCTCTGTACAGACAGGTATAGAAACAAGTGTTCATATTTGATCACCCTCAAATTTGCAACAGACTTTAGGCCCAACCTTTCGCTTCGCCACCAATACTATATGCACTCTAGCAGACTCACAGACTGTACTCACTATATCGAAACCTAAAGGCCACCCGTCCAAGCTAGCCCCGATTTTATATTCGTGTACCAATTGTACCACCTCGATGCATCTACAGGGCCGAATACTTGGAATTTGAATACCCAACACTTTCTCAAGAGTTATAATATGCAAATAAAGTGCAAAAGATCGTTCGCTAGTGAATACAGTTCACTTTATCTTCCATTTCTTGCTTGTTAGGCGCTTATGCTCTCAAACTAGCACAAATATGATCAAAGGTGGTACTTCAACACTAAAACTCCCCGACATGAACCAAGCTTCAAGGACCGAGAATCCTCCCGGAGGTCCTATACACTCGTCGCACTCCAAAAACCCACAACCTCAGGCCCGAACCAACCATCTTCACCCGCCGCAATTCCCAAAACCTCCATAATTCACATTCCGCCCTAAAGTCCTCAAAATCTATGGGGATATGGCGCAGTGGTAGCGCGTTCGCTTTGCATTCTCTCGCACTCGAGGCCGAATAGCTGCGAAAGGTCCCGGGTTCGACCCCTGGTGTCTCCAGAAGATTGCGATTCTTTTGATATCGGTTTTGAAATTTTTTGGAGGCTTGGTTGTCGAGATGTGCCAAATCTTATTTTTGCTGGTTTCGGTATGTGAGTGGTGATGGTGGACAAACTGTGTTGTGGTGGATGGAGGGGTTTTTTTTTGTTGGTGATGGGCGGGAGGGGGGACACGGCAGGTTAAGTTTCGGGAAGGGGTTCGATTGGGGTGGAGACCATCGGTGCGGGAGAGAGGTCGCAAGTAAAGGGCGGGAAGGCTCAGTGAGGTCTTAAGGTCAACTTGGTATACGGAGTATGCATCTTGCCTGCAACATTGTGCGCTTCATTAGCGGATGGCTTAAGGGGATAGCCAGTGGCTTTAACTCCAATTGATGTCCAATTATTCTATCTTTCGGCATTAATATTCGGATTGCGAATGGGTTGTCTGGAGACGAAATATATTAATTTATAAGCATTAGATGGCCGGTACCCGTCAACGAACATGTTGAACCGCAGACGGTCATTATTCACAATCGCGAGCATCTCTAACGGTTTGCATCTCGAAACATCATCTTGGAACAAATTCAAGTTCCACCTTGGATGGGTTGGTTCCGAGCCACCAATGGCATCGAGGAATCCGTAAGGAGCATTTTGACCTAAGGTCTACCTAGCTTTGCGACATCATGCTCAGCCACTGGCATGCTCTATGGGCTATTTAATGAGCTATATCCGTGTCGAGTTATTATTATATTACTCGAGGGGTCGGAGTACGAGATGGTTTGCTTATAAACATGTTGCGGCACCGTATATTCGAACGGAACATGACAGGTTTTGACTACTGCGAGAGTTATAGCTCGATGAACCAACCTCAACGTTTTAGTGCCGTTAGGCTTAGTCTCGGGGTCTCATTATTAATATCTCGATATAGTATAGCACATTTAAATATACGCAAGGTTATTTGCCTAGAGAGTGCCAACCTTGGGAGGGATCATTCTCCGGGCATGTGAAACTCTTCAGCAAGAGACTTGGGCTAGAGACAATACTTGTAGAGCTATAGAGCTGTAGTTAATGCTTGCGAATATATCGATATATTTGGTACTGCTTGATAGGCTGTTGCCTACATAAACTAATGGTGACTTTAGACCTCTGAAATCAAAACGCCATCCAAAAACATGTGAATTGGTAACCCTGTAGCAAATGTAATTGGATTGTAAAATTGTTGACTACGACTGGGCCGCCTGTCCTTGTTGACGAACGCGAACAGCTTTGTTGCGAAGTGTTGCGTCCTTGTAAGGCCCAGCTTCACCACATGCTACAATTCATTCACCTGCTCGATCCATACATAATTCAGTATCTTCTAACCCATAATACCCAAGAAAAACTTCCCGACACCTTTTCCTCGGATCCCTTCTTTCGTTCTCCTCGGCATTCAAAAGACAATGCATTTCGCCTACCCGAGCCCAACACGAGGCTCTTGTTACCTAATTGTCATTTACACTGCAGCGGATAGTTAGGCCTTATGAGGAAGCTTCAAAACGGCAACAACGGTATTATATTTCTCATAGAACAGGAACCCAACATTTAACATCCATGTCGCCTAGGATAATTTGACATTTGAAATTCCCCTCCTCTCGTGGTTGTTGTACATGTACCCACAAATTTTTTTAAAAGAAAGTAAGGCGTATCGCTGTTAATAAATAAATTCTGCTATCACCCTGTTGTTTTCTCGTTCAATAACCACGGAATGAACCGTAGCAATTTATACCTCCATGTCCAACACTTCCCGTGTGCTCAGATTTTCCGGTCTTGGAGGGGGAAAGTGGCCGTTTATTTCGATTACCCGGTTCTTCCAGCGCTAGGAAAGCGCTTCGGTTTGTGATAGAGTGGCATGACGTTGAGGGCCGTTACCAAACCACTCCATCAGTCGATACAAGGTTTTCCTCCTAACAAAAAAGAGAAAAAAGAGAGAGGCCCGACCGCATCTCTAAATACATCAGGAGCATGAAAGGCGACGCTAGTTTGTTAGATCGTCAGCTGATCCAGGCATCTTTAAAAGGAAAAGGATTGAAGAAGTAAAGAGCCTCCAAAGTTCACCAGAACAGGAAATCTCATGGAAGCCTTCCATTTCGGCGGAGGCCCGTTTCGAGGTAATAGCTGGGCGAAATTAAGATTGCGTTGGGTAGGGGGTGTGGGGCAAGGAACGAAAAAGACAGGGAGGGATTCGGGGTTTTGAAGGTTCCAGAGTTCTGGGAAAGGGGAGCGGAAGAAAGGAGGGGGGAGTGATTAAGGTTAACAGGACTCCGATTGGAAGAAAGAAAAGAAGAAAAAGCATATTCGGAAGGGGGAGGGAAGGAAAAGGGAAAGGGTGGACCGTAAGGCGAGCTCGAGAACATGGCAGACCTCTTAATTTCGGGTCAATTTTTTTTTTTTCAAAATTCTCTTTGCAAATTTTTCAGTATCCACCTGATACCTTTTGACGTTCCTCTATTTCCCGGGAACTGGATATTTTGCTATTGTCATGTGTTAAGAAGTGGACACATGTCATGCGTAATCGATCGTATGTCAAAAAGGAGGGAGGGAGAAGTCTGAGCGTTTAACACATATGCCGTTTTACCAGTCTCTCGGGTACATTGCCTGTACACGTCTAGTAGTTTTTACAGGCAGAAGTTATTGAAGTCTGATCAAACTCCAAACGGGCCCGTACGGGTTGACGGGTTCTGAAACGAAACAGCCAAGCGGTCGTCTTGCAGCGGAGAACTTTTTTCACAGAGAAGAAAAAATGACAGTAAATCCTCAGTCGACATGCCGAATTAATATTCATTTTGCGGGTTTAGTTTGCATAGAACCCCGTAGATACGTACCCAGGATTGTTGACATGCGTCTGCCACAGACTAAATCTAACCCTAGGTGGTCCGTTCTTTCCGCTGGGCGCATTGCAGAAACAGGCCCTTGTGGAGAGAGATTTCTAAAGAGACATGCAGAAGAGAAGAGAACTGGTCTGCAACTTTGAATAGTCAATTTGGTCTTGCATTTTAAATTTTGGAGGATTGTAGTGAGAGGAACTAGCATGCCACCTTCTGCTTCTGAATAGTGTATCTGCAGCGGACTTGACCCGAGGCTGTTTGAATTTATATTTTGCATCTTTGGAATAGGCTTAAAAGGAACATCCATGGAGTCCAGGTAAAAGCAAGACTGGGGTAAATGTTGGACGTTTATTAGCCTGCGTATGAGGGGCCTCTGTCTCGTTTTCGGTTTGGTACCATGCAAAGCCAACAATTTGTACCGCAAGATATCGAATGCAGTTGGATGAGCGTTCTCAAAAGAAACAATTATAGAGTGCGTTCGTCATAGGGTCATTCATGTGTGCCATCGAGTGTTCTCCGTGAAACCAGTCAGCGAAATAGGTAGAGTGGTATAATATGAAAACTCTCCCCAGAGAGGAACTTTGGAGAGGAAGTCAGTTTTCTATCGTCATATTTTGTTTCTTCTCTCCTGAGAGTATTCGCATTATTGTGTTCTCTCAAAGCAAAAAGCCGACAGCTCGCCGTCAACCGCATCAACGAACCTTTATTGTCTCTTCATCGAACAGATCGGCTCGAATTTGAAGGAGGTTAAGGAATTGAATAAAAGAATATCCTCCGTACATTTGAGGGAACCCGACTTGCATATCGACAAATATTAAGCGTCGCATGGAGAAACCCATTCTTCGAGTACTTTAATTACGACAATATTTTTCATCAATCAAAGTAACAGCTTTTCTATCTCAAAAAACCGTACACGCTCTCATTCTCTCGATTATAACAAACACCACTATTAATCTTGGACCGAAATTTCACACGGATACTCCATTACTCCGCCGAATTCCGCCTTTTCTTTACATTACGGAAGGGGATATACACCGTCTTTTGCGAAAACGTAACAGCAATTTTATAATTTTATTGTTTGCAATTCCAACAGGTAATTCTGGTATATTGTCCAACCCGTGGTGCCTCCCAACAAAAACAATTTCACAATCCAGACAATATCGTTGCCTGTGGTAGGCCTACCGCGGGAAGTTTTTCTCAACCTCTCCGAACCCCAAGCCTGCATAGTTGAATTCGACGGGAAGTTTGTTTTTTTTCCTTTTCCTGTTGTACCTGGGTGGAAATTGTGGTGGTTCGGAACATTTTTTGGGGTCATTTTCGTATCTAAAATCTGGAAACAGGCGTTTGCAGCCGACGAAAGGGCTATAGGCATCTCAACCAGTGCGGTCAGAAGTATTTTGGGACATCAGGGAAGTGCAATTGGTGTTTCGCAGCAGCCAGGGCGCTAAAACTGGTGTTTTAAACGTGCAGCTCTCGTTCAAGAGGAGAGACTGCACTAGCATTTCGAACTTTTTTTCTTTCTTGGTGCTGCTAATTCTGGGCGGACCGTTCTCCGCTTCCGCACAGGCAGGCAGCGTTTCCTTTCGGGGTTCCAGCCAATAGCCAGACCCGGTAAGGACGAGAAAAGGGACTTGCGGTGGTGGTGGTGTGTCTGGTTGTGTGAGTGATTGAGCGCACGAGTGTGTGATAGCATTTTGGAGAGCCACTCGGACGGACTTTGTGCGTGGAAGAAAGACTTGGCTATTAACAATTTACCATTATTCAATTTTGAATAATCGTGGCTCCTCTTGTTTCTTTTTCTCAATTTTCGTGAGCCATTCGATCTCTTTTTAATTCTTTTTTACCCCGTTCTCTTTCTTTTCCCTTTTATCCTTTTCCCTGTAGAAGGATAAACGAAGGGGGGCATTGAATGCCTGGAACGATACTCAGGACTCGTCACAGCGAATACTTTACACGGACAGCACTCAGGTATCAGAAAAACGACAAGAAGAACGACTATCGGGATAGTACTCTTCGCCGGGGAAAGCCAGGTGTTGGAGCGGTTGGAGGTGGAGGACTAGATAATATCGTCACCGATATCGAATGCGGAAGCAACGATATAGACATCGACAACGGCGACGATAATAGCCCACCAGGAGAAGGTAGAACTGCCACGGACATACCTCGGGACCAGCAATGGGAACATCAAATCGATAACCAGCCAAAACGCCTGAAACAGCGTCAGTCGACACCTCACCTGCATCACCTGGTAACCCGTCGGTCGGTGTTCTTCAAGGACACTCGACAGCCGAAGCAGATGCCAATGATGATGGTTGAAGAACACCAACCGGTTCATGCTATTCAGGGTGGTAGCAGCGGTAGCAATGGAGGTGTTGTTCGACCAGGCACAGGTCACGGTGCATCAAATTTCCCAGGCCAGCAGCAGCAGCAGCAGCAATATAATAATAACCAGCGTCATATTGACGATGGTCAGGTGGGCGGTGGCAGTGGCACTCGTATCCACCCTTTCCAACAGCAGCAGCAGCAGAAGAACAATAATCAGCAAGCATACGGCCACGATATGGATCCCATGCCCCCTCGAACGACACCCGTGATGCCCTCCGAAAAATATCTCGAGGAAAATATCAATAGCTACAGTAATAGCAATAATAATAATCCTAATTCCAATTCAAATCCAAATTATCGTCAACATTACCCTCCTCATTCTCATCACCCTCACCATTACCAGCAGAGAGGTCATCATCACCCACCTCCTTCGCATCCCTCTCACTCCTCTCGCCATCCTCATTCAAATCAACAGGAGTGGAGAGGTTTGCCTCGCCAGTACCCGCCTTCTCAGCAGCAGCAACCGCAGCAAACTCGCTCATCTCCAAACTCTCCTTCCTCGTTCAACTCGCACGCTTTTCCACCACGCAAGGATTCCCGAAAAGGAAGTAACCAAGACAATCGCCCACCTCCACCGACCTCGCACCCTTCGTTCTCTTCCTCCTCACCGCCTTCTTCCTATAACAATAACAACAATAATAGTACAAACTCCTCTCCTACCCAACGCCCTTCCGACTGGCCCCTGGAAAGTCAGCACCCTCGCCAACCCCACCAAACCCAAAGATACCCCTTGCAGCGACAGCTATCCCAGCCACACCGTCCTCCTGGACGACCTCCTAGCCCCGGTCGGCCACCCCTTGGTGGTAGCCAGAGTTTTCCACGACCCGATCATGAAAGAGGACACGGCCACCCTTCTGTGAGAAGTTACACACCAGAACACATGTCAAATGCTTCCTCTCCGCGATCCTCGCCTATTCCCTTTGAAAACCACCCCGGCCAGCGTCACCGGTCGCCTCCAAACGGCCAGTCGGGTCCCTTCCCAAATTCTCAGCCAAAAGGTTTGAGAATCAGAACTGGCGCCGGACCACAACCACACCCCCAAAATCGGGGTCGAACGACGCCTGACCAACGACAGCCGACCGAGCGAAGTGGGAGGGATAGGGAGGAAACGATGAGGTCTCCTATTATTCAAATGCCCTTGGCATTTAATAAAATAGCCACACGACAGGACAATTCCAGGACGAACTCTCCGACTCCAAGGTCCCCAACCGAGCCCTTTCACTCGCTACCTGCTCGTCCAACTGGTAGACGGCCTACGATTCTACGCGAAGAAATTTCACCAGGAACTACTGATACCCGGAGTTCTCCACGCGATCACTCTCAAAGCCCAACCGCATCTAGGATTGATGGACCCACAGATATTCCTCCCCCCGTTCCCCGGAAACCGTCTCCATCCCCCCCATCCTTGCGACAGAAAAGATCTCAATCACCCCTACCTGAACCGGCGGCTTTCAGCGAGTCTCCCTCAGCGGTTCGAGGTTCTTTTAGGACCGCACTGCAACATAATCAGACTGAAGGTGTTCGATCTTCTGTAGCGACAAACAATTCGACTACAACAACGTCAGCCTCAGAGACAGGCGATCTCTCCGGAGAAATGTCAGTGGAGGATGCCATTGGAATGTACGAGTCCGATGACGACGATTGGGATCCAACGGAGGTACCCGTGATTGATAGGCAGAAGCGGACAGATAGTGGGACACCTGTAGAAGGTTCAAAGCCGACATCAATGGCGGAGGATCGAATGAGTCGCAGTGGCTTGGCTGATTTCCTCATCAAACAACGAGAGGAGGTTGCTTCACCTACTTCAAGGGAAAGCGGAGTCAGTTTGGTTCTGGAGACCGGTGTAAATCTGGAGGAAGAGCTGCATGACGCTCAGAACAACGAATGGGAGGCTATCACTGACAAGAGAAAATCCAATCAAGTCGAAACTTCATCAAACCCCAAGTCACCGGAAACAAGTGGAAATCAGAATATCAACCGCCCCGCTCCAGATGATACACCTCCACGATATCCCCCAATGAAGCCAGTGGGAACAACACCAAGAGATCGATATGGGTACGTATTCTTCAAGATGTTTTTCAAGTGTTTTTCACTAACACTTAATAGCTTCCGCACTGAGACGCAATATATAACTGAAAAGGAGTACAACGAATGGTATTCAAAGTACGACGAGATTTTGGTTCGCCGAAAGAAAAAGTGGGACGCCTTGTTAAAAGAAGCGGGCCTCACACCTCTTGACAATGAGTTGCCCGTTCGGTTTCCACCTCGATCTCAGAAAGGTAATACCCCAATCTTTATTGAATTCGCTGAATATCTTTGCTAACTAGATTACAGTCAAGAGATTCGTTAGGAAGGGTATTCCGCCAGAATGGAGAGGTAATGCTTGGTTCTTCTATGCCAATGGGCAAAAGTATATCAAAGCAAATCCTGGGTTATACGAGAAGCTGGTTGCTCAAGGCGCTCCCACCGACTCGGAGGCCCCGGAACTCATTGAACGTGATCTCCACCGAACTCATCCAGATAATATTCGATTCAAACCTGAGCAGAAGTACCCGCTTGCAAACGGCGCCAAACTGACAAAGCATAAACAGTCCAACTCTAAGATAGTTGAGACCCCGATCATTCAAAGTCTTCGTCGCGTGCTGACCGCCTTTGCCTTGTACGTTCCTCGGATTGGATATTGTCAAAGCTTAAATTTTTGGGCGGGCATGCTGCTTTTGTTTATGGATGAAGAGAGGGCGTTCTGGATGCTCTATATTATCACCCATCAGTACCTACCTGGCACGCATGAAAGAAGTTTGGAGGGTAGCAACATTGACCAAGCGGTAAGTTTCCCTAGAGATGCTACGAAGTGGAATCAAAGCTAACAACGAGCCAGGTTCTCATGATGGCTGTAAAGAACAGCATGCCAGCGGTCTGGAGCAAGATCAGCCTGTGCCTCGATGGGACCTCCGTTTCTTTCAACAACTCCAAGCTCCCGGATATCACTCTCTGTACCGCCTCTTGGCTCATGTCCGGATTCATTTCAAATCTCCCTATCGAGACAGTCCTTCGGGTTTGGGATGCATTCTTCTACGAAGGCTCGAAAATCCTTTTCCGAATTTCACTCGCTCTGTTCAAAATGGCGGAACCGGAGATAAAACAGGTTAATGATGCTGTCGAGGTGTTTCAGATAGTCCAGACGACCCCACGGAAGTGCATCGACCCTGGCAAACTCATGGATCTCTGCTTCAAGAGGCGAAACGGATACGGTCATCTGACTCAAAAGGATATAGATGATGGCCGGAAAGAGCGAAAAGAACTCCTCGAACGCGAGAGACGGCAAATGCGAGGAGAAGATGGCCAGCCTAGAAGCAGCAAAGACGACCTGTCGATTCGCAAAGGCTTCGCAAGAGAGTTAATCGAGGAAGGAGAGGATAGCATGCGAAGATTCAGAAATTTCATCCGGAGATGAGCTTTTAAGTCCCTGATCCTTGAAATTTCTTTCTGTGGTTTCACTAGGTTGAAATCGGTATATTTATCGAGAAGGGCTGGGTTTATAACTTTTTTTTCTTTTGCTTATATATATACATTTCTGCTTCTTTCCCCCTAACATCCATGGCATTTAGCATGTCCTAGCCTTCATTTCTTTTGTGTCTATTTCCCCCACCGAGTTTTTTTTTTTTCTTTTTTACATTCAACATTCAAGCGGCAAAAAATGAATCGTCACCGGCGCATGGGCGTTTATCTTTTTGTGGAGAGTTTGTCATATATATTCTTTTGCTGTTACATTCTTATCACCCGCAAAAAAAGAAAACTGCGTTTTTTCTTCTTATTTTCATGTCAGTCGCAGCAGCACCATTTCATTTGTTCGAGACTCTTTTCTTTTCTTTTTTATTTTCGGTCAGTGGATGTCTTTATAACCCGGGGATGGCGTCGAGTTTATTTTTTTCTTTTTCATTTTCACGTATAGTGGTTTTTTAATCTTCGTCTTACCTCTTATTTTATACTACTCAAGAGTCTTAGTTTCTATTCATCAAGTCACACGGACACAGCAGACACACGCGCAAAACACACATCTGGGCAGGCGATTAACGGGTTAAACTTTTACCGGTTGTTTTATTTATTTTCTTTTATTACCTTTTCCCTTACCTTTTTCATTTCATCATTTTTTTTACTCGACACTTTTGTATGTTCACTTCGATGGTTGATGTCTGATCATCCTTACCTTCCCCCCTTTTTTTCTTTATTCTGCTTTATATTACAGTGGTAGAACTGAAATGGGAAGAAAAGCACAAATATAAAAAACAAATATCAGATGGATATTATATATTCGTACACATTGAAATATGCTCTTTTGATAGAATATCGTGAGTAGGTTGTAGGAGATAGATATGAGAAAGCTATTCAGCTGAACTCAGGGTGAAAACGGTGTAGGAAGGATAAATTACTATTATCAGATAACATTTCTATTTATATAAGGATAAAGTCTATAAGGGTATATCATAAAGATTAATTGCAAGTTATGTCCCAGGGGGTATGCCATGGAGTCCTGTGTATGATCTAGTTTATAACCGCTTCCAAGCACTGTCGTACCAAGTGTCAGTCCGTATCGATATCAGCAGAAAAGAGTTTCTCAAACGTACCTCGAGATATTCTGCTATTGGTCCATCTGCCTTCATTGTTCCCGAGGCGCAAAGCTCGGCTAATTGAAGTTTCTTGCTTTGCCGTTTGAGAATTTGCTGTTCGTAGAGAAGTGTTAGTCGTAATCCTATTCGATATTTTCCTGGTGGGGATGTAGTTGGATCAGTCACGCCAGCCGCGAGCGAACTCACCTCTTCGTAGGAATTTTCCATTATATAGCGGATGGTGGTCACTGGTCTTGTTTGGCTGATTCGGTCGACGCGAGCTAAGGCTTGCTCTTCAACCATCGGGTTAAACTGGGGCTCGAGAAGATGGACCTGGGAGGCGACGGTGAGGTCGAGACTGTTACTCACGAAACCATTTTAATTAGCGACGTCGCGGACTATGCTATATAGGATGTAAAGCAAAGCTGGGAGGCGTACCCGGTACTCCCGCATCCTAGGGTTGATAAGAATACCATGCATCTAGGATCGTTTCGAAATAGAGCGATACGCTTTTGCCTCTCGTTCACTGTTAGGGAGCCTTCCAAACGTGCAAAGATGATTCCATTCTTTCGCAGTGCCATCGCTACCAAATCTAACATTTTAGCCCAACAACTAAATACAACGCTAAATCCCGTCCATGCGGTCCATGTTAGTGTGTCTTCACGAAAAGATTCAGAAGGATATAAGGTCGAACCTTTTTTCATCCGGCTTTGATAGAAGATTATCGATCAACGCTTGTACTTTTGTGGAAGGCTGGATAGACATAGAGATATCCTCTTGATTTGCCGATATGCAAAGGGGACACTTCCGGCTCTCAGGCTTGCAACCGGAGCAGACAATATGTTGGCAATCAAACGTAGCTAGTTCGCTAGCATTGGTAGTGTTTTTACACTTCTCGCATATCACCTTGTTGAAAGCTCTCGAGATGGCGAATTCCGCACTACCACCCTCATTTTCAAGTCTTCTGAGCTCTTCCTGAACCGAAATGGGGAGCAGGTCTACTCCATGGTTGCAGACTTGTCGTAGGCGGAGGATAAGCTGAGTGTAGTAGGAGCCTGCTCTCTGTGTACCGTTCCGGATCGATTGCTGTATTTGCTCGAAAGTGAATATATGCAATAACTGATGTAGTAATGCCTCTCGCTCGTTAAACTGGAGTCTTTCGATTCGGTCTTCTCTCACGGGTAGGCCTAAATTTGAGGAACCTTTGAGTCTTCGAAGAGTGGTATCGGATATTAATTTTCTTAAGTTTTCGAGGGCTTCCGGGTCTTTGTTTTTCAGTGGTTTTACTATGCATGACTGAAATCTCTGCCGTGTCTCGAAGGCACAATACCCGATGAACTGGAGTAGAGAGCCATAGTCGTCAAGTTTGTTTTGAACCGGTGTGCCTGTAATACACCACCGATGATCTGACCGTAGTGCACAGATTGCCCTAGCTTGCTGAGTTGATCTTTCGCGGATTGTGTGGGCTGTTCAATTGATACCGTGGACTTGTCAGCTTTCTGTAGTATCGCATAATGAGGGCACTACCCGTGCAGACGTACCTTCGTCCAAGATGACTCTCCTCCAATAAAACTCGCTTATCAGCTTTGAAGATTTAGATCTTGTATTCGCGACCATGCCGAATGTTGCAATAACGAGGTCATAATCCTCGAACCTAACTTGACCGGCTTTCCATTGGGCGGGGTCGTACACTAGATACCTCAGACCCCTCGTGTGTGTTTTAATTTGGTCTTGCCACCCGGTAATTACTATAGAAGAGTTGGTGTTTAGATTATATCTTCAAGTTAGGGTATCGGTAATGTAGGTACCTGACTTTGGCGATATCAAGAGAGTGGCAGAAACGGGGTGCGTAACCGAACTAGCCATTTCCTTCGCTGTCGCAATAAGTGCAAGTGTAGTTAGAGTCTTTCCCATCCCCATATCGTCGGCTAGAATACCGCCCTTTGAACGAGGTCTATTCGAGGCATAACCAAATAGTCCTTCCTTATCGAGCATCCAAGCGACCCCGGCGTATTGATGACTAAAATTATAGAGCAGTATTAGCAGCTATACATGAGGCGGAGCAGTTTGACTTATCCTGAGTGTTTGCCTTACTCTTTAAGAGTTGTTATTATGTTCTTGCTGATCGTGAAATCAACATTCATTTGCGTAGACGTTACATTGGAGTTAATTGCGAAGAAATCTGATATCTCATCCTGGCGATTAAAATTCTCTCGGTGGCCTAACACTTGGGAGTTTGCGATTCCATTATATTGTTGAGGGTTGATCATGCAGAGAGTCTCTGTGGATAACCCATTGGCTTCTCTATTCGAACCTTCGACTTCAAATATATGAGGGTTCGAATACTGTAGGCCCCACTTATTTTGAAAAGGGGGTTGTAGGTAGAGCTGACTTCTAAGAAGATAGCGGCCAATGGTAGTTTTTTGCTCTGGGGAACAGAAAATATCAACGACAATAGATAAACCCTCGCTGTTTCCTTTAGCGTTAGAGCTCCCGGGGTAGTAGGTATCGTATTCTATGTCGAAATCATCAACGAGCGTTTGGAAAATCTCTGAATGCATCCGTTTCAGCATCCCTGCGCACTCCAAAGATCCGGAATCCATTGTGTAAATATGCCATGATGCCTCGTTTTCTATAAGGAAAATTTGTTTTGTACTCGTCCGTCTCCGCAAAGTAGGGGACATAGCGCCGAGGTATATCTTTTTATTCGGAGTAAACGGTATGTGTTAATTGGGTGTATTTTAATACGGGTCAATTCCTCAAAGTGACTTCACTTACAGATCCGAGGCATATTTTCGAAGAGGAACCTAAGCTAATCTGTGAAAAAGAGAGTAGGTTCGGGACAGCCG
Source organism: Dactylella cylindrospora (assembly GCA_012184295.1). Classification (NCBI taxonomy): domain Eukaryota; kingdom Fungi; phylum Ascomycota; class Orbiliomycetes; order Orbiliales; family Orbiliaceae; genus Dactylella; species Dactylella cylindrospora. The sequence continues at coordinate 228,750 of LDUD01000044.1, forward strand.
ACTCTAGTTCTTGGAAGTCTTCAAGATCGTTGGTATCCGTAAGTTCCGAGCAGATTGGCCCAGCTTGAGAATATGAGTATTCATGCTGCGTATGGTCGTAGTTTTCAAGTTCGCTTCTAGTTACGCTGCTGCTTTCCGTTTTGATTTCGCTATCGATTTCGGTGTCGCTATAAACGAATGCTTCGTATTCTACTTGCAACTGAACCGTGTAGCTTGACCATGTGTCCAAGGGCGTGAAGCTTGTATCGCAGGTATGTTTTCGTAAATTTTGGACTCCGGGACTCCTAGGTCGGTCAGCGTAATGAAGTTTCGGCCTGTATGAGTCGACAATTTCAGGTTGAATATGTTAGCAAGCGCAAGCTGGCTTTGAGGTTTTGTTTTTGAAAGAGGGAATAACCAACACTTTCAACAACGTGCTACCTTCACAAACAAAACCTGCTTCCACGATTGATCTCTTGGGTGAAGCCATAGGGACTAATAAGATGATGGAGATGCTATTAAAAGGGAGAGGAGCATTATGTTTGAGAAGTACATACAGTTGAGTTTTTCAAGTTCTATGAACATTCTCACCGAATATATTTTCCATCGTACAGGTTACAATGCACTTCTTGTGGCAGTGTAAGCCATCCAGGGGCGAGGCTACGTATTTTATCTGTCTCCAATGCAGCATCACGTTGCCTACCGATTTAGCCTCCCAATCCGCCCAATCCACCAAAGTCAAACGATGCAGCTTAACTATCCTTTCGGGGCTGGCTGCAGGATTTGCCAAGCCGCAGCCCTCTTGAGATCGAAATCTTGAGATTCCGAGTAATACTTGAGTCTATCCTCAATTTAAAACCTCTTTAAACCTCAAGTTTTTCCGCATCTCAATTCGATCGATATTGATGCAAAGCTAATGCTGAAGCTTACTTACAGGGCCATATGCATGGGATACTTTTAGAAATCAGTAGTTTCTCCCTTTCGGCACAACCGCTACTATAATAGTGGTCGCTTCGTCTGGTTATCATATTATTACAAAAACCCAGCATGGCGAGCACACAAGTTGGCGCCTTCGAGGAAGCTCTGAATGCCTTCCAAGCAAAGCTTTCTCCAAGTCAAAGAACAGCATTCATTTGCACTACACGCCAGGATGTGGAGGCTTTAACAGTCACCCTGCAAGAAGAACAGAAATTACGGACGTCTCATACCGCCTTAGGGTTGGTAAGACCATTCATTGACGGCCTTTCAAGTTACGCCAAGGTCATTGAGGTCTTTGCCCAAACAAGTGAGATTCTTGCCTTTGTATGGGTAAGTAATAGACTCCCTACTTTGAAGCTAATTCAGCAGACCGTTTATCTTACTTGGAGCACTTTAAATTCTAGGGACCTATCAAATTTCTATTGCAGGTAAGAATATTCGGGTTCTATCAAACTTGAGGTCCTATTTTCATCTACAATCTACTGCCATGGCAGTATAAGGGAAGGCAAGATCTGTGTTGATATTGGTGGACTAGGTTACCTCTACTTGGGAAAGGGCGTTGAATAAAATATTAGATGCTCTTGCAGCACTGGGCGACAAGTTGCTTATCTTTGAACGATGCCCACCTGTAATCGTTGACGACGCTCGTTTTCGAACTATCATTGTTAGAGTATACACGGACATTCTCGAGCTGCTTTGGATTTCGATACGTATATTTGGCAAAGGCGGTAAGCTTAGTTCTAAAGATTTATTGCAGCTGAAGAGTTCTCGGTCGCTACTTGCCTACGCTACTGTAGGATATCTGTCTCTCTTTGAGCAGTTAGCTAACGATTACATAGCTGTCAAACAGTTCCTAGAAATTCAGTCTCCAGTCTTCGACAAGAAGCTGAACTCTGTTATATCGAATCTGGATAATGACTATGAACTTATCCAAGCTATGATATCCGTTACACATATGAATCAAACCCTAGATTTTCACCGGAAAGTGGAAGCGGAGTTTCGTCAGGCATTAAAATTTCACCAAAAAGCAGAAGCGGAGTTCAAGGCAGCAGCGAACCATCGTATTTATGCCACACTACAAATTTTCCGCCAGGAGCTTCAACCCGCGCTTTTATCACTTCCTCGACTAGAAGCAGCGCGCAGAATCTCGCAGAGATACCCTCGGTCCGGTCTATGGCTAGCACGCCATCCGAAATTCCTTTCCTGGAAAGATCTGAGCGTGTCAAATGGAAACATCCTGCTGCTATATGGCATCCCGGGAGCAGGTATGTATCGATAGCAATAGTAGAATGTATCTCCGCTTACTAGATTGCTTTCTCTAACACGCTACGGTACCGCTTAGGAAAAACTACCCTATCTTCAATTATGTATAACAGTCTCGGACAGGGTTTACAGGCAGGCCCCGGTGGATTTAATCTTGCTCATCTTGCGCTTGGTTTCCAGGCGCGCCGAAATAATGACTGCCACACAGCTTTGAAGTCCTTGCTATACGACCAACTAGCCAAATATCCCGTCTATGCGGAGAGTATTCTAGAGTATCTGGGTGGCGAATACGTCCAAAAGCTGGGGACAACGGAAGTAATACAGGAGCTCTTACAAGGGATTTTCGAATACCATCGGCCTGTATTTTTCTTTGTCGACGGTGTCGACGAGCTCGCTAGTGATTCTGAGGTTCGAAAATTTCTAGGAATCATTGAAGCTTTCATGCAAAACTGTTCGGACTTGCGGATCTTCATTAGCTGCCGCCCAGAGGAGTTGGTGAAACTAAGAGCTAGTAAATGGAACGCTATGGAGATCGAAGTTTCTGAAATTGACCACCGGCTTGATATCGATGCTTATGTTATGCATCCTGAAAATATAGGATTGCTCACCAACGATTACGGTCTTAGCGACGAAACAGCGAGACAATATTTGGCAGAGATATCTAGGAAATCAGATGGTAAGCGTGCGTTGCTTAATTCTATAGGCTTTGAAATAATATTGAATTTCATTTGTATGATAGGAATGTTCCTCTACGCAAGATTGATTATAGACGATTTCCCGGAGTTATTGTACGGCCTCCCAATTGATGACTTAATAGGACAACTACCTAAGGGAATTTATCAAGCGTACGTTTCCGTCTCTTTTGACTCTGCTTCCATAACTCTCACCCTCTTTTGGGGAAAGTTTTGAACTTATAATCAAGGGAAATAGCTCACAAATTAAATTTAATCAGCTACGAAAGGTCTCTTCAGAGAATTGCGAATCTGCAAAAGCGGCCGCGAAAGCAAGCTAAGAGGGTGCTTAAGTTCTTGCTGGGAGGCGATAGGCCCCTTCGAGTTGCAGAAATGAAACAAGCGGTTTTGGTGGAACGTGATATCACGATGATCGGGGGAGAACCACGGCTATCTCTTGGATTACTCTGCGGCTCTCTAATCGAAATTTTAAACGACGACACCGTTTGTCTAATACACTCATCTTTAAAGACGTTAGTCCTACCCTCTGTGCGTATGCCTTGGCGAGTTTATCTGACTTTTATGATATATCAATAGCTACCTCATCGAAAGGGACGATGTATTGAATTTACGCCAACCGTCTATCCAGCGTTCAATTGCCGTAATCTGCCTTGAGTATATTCGCATGGAGTCTGTGAATATCGAAGATAGTAGGGTATATGAGCAATCTTTAGTGACTGGCGAGTTTGCGTTCCTGTCTTATGCGTGCAAGTACTTGGTCCATCACTTGCGTCAAGGAGCCAGCACTCTGCAAATATCAGAGGCAACGGACAAAAATGCGGAGAAATTCCTGCGAGAACTAGAGAATATCGACAGTGCGAAGAATAATACGGATGGAGGAGGATTTCACTGCGATGGTCCTCTCGTCATCCCGCAGGAGGAGCCTCAGTTCTGGCCCCAACAGTGGCCTCGACAACTTCCTTTTCGATCTGATTCTGTAAGGTCGGCATGCGCCAAACTTGAAGATGACCAATATTTGGGATTCCTTGAGGGAGAGGTATCTAGGATAATGAATCGCTTTAACACGAACTTACAGAAGATGGCAAACCGATGTGAACCAGTTGAACAGCAATCTATCATTAGATTTTACGGCCCGCCTTACCGATGTACCGACGACAAGTGCCAGAGCTTTTACCTGGGTTTCGAAGACAGATCGCAACAATTTGAGCATATAGCATCTCATCAAAGGCTATTTATATGCCCGAACACCACCTGTACTTATCACCATATCGGGTTTGCGTCCCCGGAGCATCTGAAGAGACACGAAAGGTTTGCGCACTCCCAGAACCTCTTCAGCAGTGATGTATCGAAAACAGCATCTCGAGCGAGAATTCCCCGACAAAGACCACGCATCAAAAAGCCGGATTTTTCTTTGCTAGCAGCAATGTTGAAAGATGCACTAGTTAACCAGCAAACGGACTCTGCCCTTGAACTTTACGATACAATCTTCAGTAGCCAACACTCCCGGTCGGCTGGGTGGCAGATGGAGAACTGTAGGATGATGGCCTTCAGTCGGGCATTCGAACATCTCATTGTTGGAAAAAAAGATTTCGCTGAGCCGATTAGCCTTTTCGACCATATATTCTTCTATGGAGATGAAAGGATTTATGAACACTATCCGATGCTGACTTCAATGGGTGCGGTCCCGCTGGTTCTGGCTATAATGGCGAAGGATATTAAGGCCGTGGAAATCTTACTGCCGAATTCGGTGAGATTTTTGAAGTCTCGTCCTTTAGTTCTTTCACCGAAAGCTTTAAATCTCTCTATCAAGGGGCAGGGTGATGAGGCTATGCAACATTCTCTATCCTTCTTGCTCCCCGAGGAAGATCTTATACTGCCTATTGTTTTTTTTGCCCTCTGGATGCAAGACAATTATATTCTGAACGCTATTGATGCTGCCATGTGTCAGCAGGATTTGGCTGCGTTTCTTGAGTATTCCTCGTTATCGTATCCTGGTCAGACTTCTAGCTCATCACTTTTTCTTGCGGTTCTAGGCGGGCACGAGATTATGATAGAAAAATTTCTTGAATCTAGCGCGAAGCTCTCAGCCACTCAAATGTCAACTCTATTAGCGGTGGCTGTTGCTTGCCCAGAGAGAAGGAGCGATTTGTTCAAGAATTGCGAGCGGCTGCAATTTAACAGAGCTCGGTTCTGGGGAATTTCGGTTGGTGAAATTACCTGGAAGGCTTTGAACTATCTTTTGGAGAAGTCAGCACCATGGTCCACAGACTCGTTTATAGAAGGAATAGCTAAATGTCTAGACTTTGGGGTCTCTCCACATGATCTCGGCCCTCTAGTTAAGATTCTCGCGAAAGTTAGGACATCAGACAGAAGGGATATTTTAGGAGCTGAGGACGGGATACAGCGTGTTGCGCTTGGGCTAATACAACTAGGAATTCATATATCGGGTGCTCCATCAGAGGGAAATTGGGAAGAGGAAAACTCAAATCCCACTCTGCTAACACTCTTCGGCGAGGGTACCAATGGTGAATGCTTCCATAGTTTATCCTCAGAGGTGATCAGAGAATCTTTCGTGAAGAGACAGAATGCTTGGGTGAGACATCGGGAGATGATTTTCTCATGGATGCTTAGAACCTCCGAAGTTAGATCCGCGCCCGAGCATTTAGATATAGCTGGTGCTACTGGCTTTCATCGCGAGTTTCTAAGAGGAGGGCCTCTAGCAACCCCTGATGAGTTTGTTCGCATGTATCGCCAACACAGAGCGAGCTCTGCCGTGGCCGTCCCTCTTTCCCGAGGGTTTCAACGACCGCCGCCGGAAGAAGTAGCACGAGCAAGAACACTAATGCACCAACTGGAAAAACAAGCTCGAATGGCTCGAATCCGACAGGAGAAGCTGAGTTAAACTTGCAGCAGTTGCAGAGAATGCCCGACTGAAGGTCGGGAGGTTGTAGTTAACTGTAGTTAGGGCAAGGCGGGGGTAGGCCTATATAAAAATGTGTTGTTCTTAGGATAATAAGCACTTTAAGTGCTTAAGTCCGATCAAGACAATTATAGACCTGGTAGGAGCCTCTAGCAAAAACAAACGTTTTAAAAGGGGCCCCAGCAGCACAAAACTGCATTGACGGGATCTGGTTACAGTTAAACCGATTACCCTCTCCTTTCAGTCGGGCAAAAAGAAGATGACTGGTCATTCGGGGTTCTCACTCATAGTAGTATAATAAAATTTGTTGCCAAAAAGCAATGTTACCCATTACTACACGGAGAAAATATAAAGCGAAATTAACGGATGTATGGCTGTTTTTGTTGGATTCGGCAGCTTCCGACGCCCATGATGTTTGTCATTATGCTTGTTGCCAGTTGGGGAAACTCGAAGCAAGACATACCTACTATACCAATCCCATAGCTTCCCCCCAAGTTCGATGCTAGGAGGTATTCGCAACTCTGATTCCCATCTTCTACATTATTATAGAGTATAAAGGGCGGACAAGCCTCGATTGGGTTTTAATTTTTGATTTCTAAAAGGTCATTAAAGTCCAGACGTGCCTTTAGTTAAGCTGATTTATCTCATTCCAACTGAGATGATATGAGCACCCCGTCTGCAGCCGCAACCTCACGTCTACAATCCATAACCTCGCACCTCCAAACAACCACCCCAAAGAAAATGCCTCCAATCACCTGTCACGTCCTCGACACGTCCTCCGGTGCCCCCGCAGCCTCCGTCCCTGTTACCCTATCCCTTCTCTCCCCCTCCGTCTCCGCTCTCTTAGCCTCCTCAGCCTCCTCAGCCTCCGAGGTCGCAACCGCAACCACAAACTCCGACGGTAGAATAACCGCCTGGTCGTCCGACTTTTCCATCGAAAATGGCCAAGTTTACAAGCTTCGCTTCGAGACCTGGGAATACTTTAATGGCAACACATTTTTCCCATACGTGGAGGTTACGTTTGTGGTGAACATGGAGAAGGATGGGAGGGATCATTATCATGTTCCTGTGCTCTTAGCTCCTTGGAGTTATAGCACTTATCGTGGGAGTTAAATCCGATCGAAACCTGGGCTAGCGGTGGGGTGGTAGAGCGACAAGGGGAGGGATAGCGACAAGATGCGAAGGGCCTGCTGACGCTCGAGAAACAAGATGGTCGGGAATTTAGCCGTGTTGGCGATATAAACATGACTCCCTTGCTCGATTTCGAAACTTGTTTGTATTATAGAAATATCAATTTCGTTATAGCTCCAACGCCATGTGTATAGGGTGTGGAACGTTACCGATGCAATTGATCGGATGAACTTTTCAGGTGTCTGTTTGCGTTCTATTTTACATCTAGTTTTGGCATCTTGCCCTAGCACGTTATAGGAATGACCTTGTTATCGCTGTGAGGTATACTAGATTAGAACAGGTTGTTCGGTGGCCTCTGGAGGCCGGGTAACTGTTAGATACGTATTCAGTATAGTCCGAACCTCAATTTCGTCCTCTATACGTATGAACGAGGTTATATTCCCTAGAACCGAGCCAAGTATTCTTAATATATGTACACCCCTATGCATTTCAGCCTCCTATAGCCACAGTAAAGTGTACTTAGTACAGGAAAGCTCCAGCTCCACTGTGCAGCTGCTTCGAGTGCCCAATCCCGGCGATTTGTATCGTGGTGTGATATATCCCTTTCTATATTCCCCTAACTCGGTTCGTCCGAGTGCTCGAAATTAAAAGAAGCATGGGATTTGGGGAGTCGGCCTATATAGACACTAGGGCCGCGGCCGTACCCTCAGCCAGTGTCCATCTATCAAGACCCCAGGAACGTCGAGTTGACAAGATGCATGGACGAAATTGAATAATGGCAGCAACTCTGTTGTCAAAATCTTCGACTTAACAGGATCTGTTGAGGGCCTAAAAGGCTTACTTTGGCCGCTGAGGCATCCGCTTGTCTTGTAGGTACATCTACTACAGACACGGTACTGCGCATAAGGGGTATATTCACGAGATCACCTGAAGCTCTCCTGCGATCGTGGCAGTATATAGGGTTGTTGTCTTAGAAAGTGCCCTCCCAGACCAGAGCCGCCGGACGTCTCCGCTACACTCCAAGTACCATATCTAGGCAGCTGTAGGTGGAATACAAGGCATTATGCTAGAGTCTTAGGTCCGGGACGAGTTTAGCCGTTGGACGATATGTATTTGAGTCTTAGATTAGTGGTGATTACTGTTACTTATACGTGAGTTCTCTAAAGTAAAAGGGGTGCTAATAAACTCTCTATGCATAAATTGACTTACCGGGTGGACATATACTCGCACCAACATCGTTGCTAAATGGTCTAAACTGTTGATGTACTTCCCTTGTTGGGGTCCCATTTCTCGTCCCTCCATTGACCGTAGTTAGGCTGAAGGTGTGGGCACGACTCCTATTCCCATGATGTACTCAGTGGTAAGGTTAGCCTATTCTTCCATAGCGAACAGACTTAGCCCTTCACGAACGGGAGGCATTTTTAGCCTGATCATCTTGTCCATAGTGTTAAGGATGGGGCTAAGCAGCAGAAGTATGGCAGCTAGGACTAGAATGGAAATGCTAAATGCCATTCCCCCATATCTGATGTATAAACTCGATTGTGTGGACTATAGATACAATGTACGGTTACGTTCATAGATGATGGGGGTAGCTACGAGTGCCACGAGTGAACATTCTCAGGACTGAAAAGAATGTCAGGTGTTTTCAGCTAATTAGATGGATGAGAGTCACTATTACCTTGGTACTGAATATCAGTGCCTTCTCGTATCAGATTGCGCCCCAATGGTAGCCTAGTGTATACTGAGAAGTCAAGTTGCCTCCATACACGCTCAACCAATACGGGAGCCTAGACTACCAGATGTTGCTTGATCCTCTCCCAGCCGATCCAATCCTTCATCCAGATCCAATTTCCAACGTTTGTCAAGCAACGGGCACGGTATCTCTGTAATGTCTCTCAATCCAGCTTCCCTCATCCTAGGATTACATTACCAGCATGCCGGCTAGGGTTCGAATTCCAAGGCATGAATTTACCTGCCTTACTAATTCCGGCAGTCTGACTCCATGGAAGAACTTCTCTCCGTATCAGATGATAAAGCGAAACGGAAAGCTCCGTCGTCGGCTACCTAGCCACGGTGGGGCCTTCATCTGCATTGAAATACGCCGCGATGTAAGACGAAGTTGATACAAATGATGGACTAGCTAGGCGATGTCGCGGATGGTCAAGTGGCCGACGTAGCGTGATTCCAATATTTTCACCTCAAGTATTCGCTGCCTGGGAATCGAATCATAAGACCGCAAACTCCATAGAACACCTAAGACTCAAGACTGCTTTTTCAAAAAACAAAGAATGGTACGTACCTGTCGACGCAAGTGTTTCTCTGCTAAATATCTCACGGACCTTGCTCGTAACGGAACCGAGGGAAACGGCTGAAAGTAGCCAAATTTATTCAGCTTGCAGAGGACCGTCTGACTAATAAAACCACCTGCTATTATACCTTCGGCTTCCAATACAAACCCCATCCCACATAGCTCAAGGTATCCACCGCACTAGTTAAAGCCAAGAGAGACACAGCAAGGCGCTGTGTTGCTCGGTTACAAAATGCAACAACCACACAAACAACAACTTTATTGGCTAGCACTTTTCTTCTTTCCAACCCTCAGATCCTTTCGCGGGTGCTCTCCCCTGCTGTCGCCGTTCATATCGCCCATTTGCATTTTCCCGCACTAAGATTGCATTTGCTATCTAATTACCCAAACTGCATTCTACCCCCGGCTTTGATGAAAGAGTTCCGACCCAGCGTTTAGGTACATATTAGCTCAGGTTGTTAATGTCCCTGCAGCTTGCATGCAGCTTTCTTGTCGCGGAGAAGGTAAAACGCTCACCGTGGCCACTCTGCTCTGATCGTGAGCTTGGTGAGATTGGCGAACGTTTCGAAGGGGGAGACTGTAAGAGCTCCATGGGTTGAACAGTCGCTAATATCGGTTCTACCTTGTCCATCGCGGGGTTCCGATTCATCCGCCCCGGGGTCTTACAAATGTGCAAATTTCGAATATTTCTTCTCTCCTGCGTTTTTCTTATGATAGCCTCAATGTAAGAATCCAAAAAACACTCAAAAAGTCTCCTTCACGGGTGTACCTCTCTTTTCTCTTTCGTAAGATAAGAATTTGTAGATGCAGAATCATGACTCTCTCCCTCAAAACCGTGACCGCCTCATTGCAACCTGCTTTAAAGAATGGCGGGACGGATAGAATATTCTCTATTGGAAGTGATCATCGTCGAAACCCTCTTTCTGAGTACGGAACACGGCGATATCAGAATGAATTTATAGATACTTAAGCTGCAATATCGCCTAACTTACAGGATATGAATCGATACTTGCCTGCCTGCCTGATGGTTGTGACGACTGAGACACGTGAGGTGAAACTCACCCGTCATTGTGCCGATCTTTTCCTGGGCTTCCGTTGTCCAATGGTTGGTGTTTTTATTATATACACGGTAGCTTATTAATTTTACTCTATCGATGACAAGGTTGTCACAAAGCAGCCAAGAATAGGGTCCGGCGCATATTGAAAACAAGCCAATGTTTGGTATTGGGATACCTGCCAAGAGAAAAACCTGCTCACGATGCAAATCTTGGGAAGGAGGGGTGACGGATGTGTCCAGGGACGCGTATACGGGTACTTTAAATTATTCAGCATCCGTTTTTGATACCGGATGTGTGATTTGTGCGACGTGGAGAGATTGAAAAAACATACAAGGGGAATCCTGCATACTGGTTAGCGGGTACCGCATGGATTCCTTTGGGAGTTTCATGGTGTCGTATCGGGCTGCGTCCTTGGTTAACTTGGCTTCACGGCATGGCCTATCGTTGCTTTTGTGTCGCGGGCGTTGCTCGTGTCCACGGTACTCGGGCCTCCAAGCGTCAGTAACAGGAAGGAATAACCGTTAGATGTTGTCGATCAATTGCACAATGGAGTATCTGCCGGGATTGCCGATATCATATTTCTGCTGTCACTTTTTTGCCCCTCAATACATTTCCTCCATCTTGGATCCTGGTAGAACCTTGGAATCAATCTGAAGGCGGGTCGGAACTCACGGGATTCATAATTCTAAGTATTATATGATAAGGTAATGCTCATGTTTCTCAATCGAGGCGATTGTTTTGGGAAGGTGATTTCAGTGATTGCTAGTCCCTTGGTATTGAAAATGCGGGACGGGGTGATGCCGCACGGGTGGGCGTTACACAGGAATGATTAGACGGATTGAATGATGAATAGGTACGTACTTTGCGCTTGGGGCTTCTTTGAAACTATTGGGATTCCCTCCTTCTTCTTCCTCTATCCCGGTATCCGAAGCGGCCGTGATTTGATGTTGGAGATAGCGGCGTCGACGGATGAGCATGATTGGACACCGCTAAGACTATCGAAAAGCAGGGGAAAGGGATTTCCAGGTTTTTTGTTATAATATTTTTTGCCATTGTGGATACGAGTCTTCTGCTGCATAATACCTTTGTCTCTGATTTATGTAGTCGCGACTGTGTCGGAGTAATTGATTGCATGCAGAGTCATGCGGAGAATTTCTGGAGATGAGAGGAGACTTGATTCAATTCAGGTTTCTCGTCCAAAGGGGATGCACCCTGGGACATCATGCGCTAATCTTCGACTATCATCAACATCAGTAGACGAGAATACGAAGTGGGGCATGCAGGAAAAAAGAGGTATTCCTTGAATTTCTTGGGAGATCCTTCCTCAATTTCGTGATCTCGCTGTGGCACCACGATCCTCGGAGATGCCCTGTGCGCCATTCTTGCAGCGAAATCGAAGACGAAAAACGCCGGGGTGGAGATTACCTTAAAGGAGGCGGACACGTTTTTTCCTGTGCAATTTCAACGGCTTGCAGTTTACGAGATCTGTAACCGAGCTCGAGCAGCTGCTTTCGACGAGTTGATGGCTTGATTATGGAATCTTCGACGGCGCCACCGGGGGCGCCGTCCAACCACCTGCTCGATTCGAAGGCGTCGACGTTTAACCTGCAGACGGGAAGTTCCTGTGGGGGGTGTGCGTGCGTGCAGGAATGTACCTTATTTCTTCGATATCGACAAGAAACAGAGGAGACCCACATCCAAAGCCATTGAAGCCACTTTGGCTGCCTTAGCTGCAGGAACATTGTAGCGTCGTTATTGTCCGATTAGGTGTAGCGCCGGGTGAGGAGGGCCACTGAGGAAAGCTTGGTGAGTCAAGAGACGAGAATGGCGGGATAATAAAGCAAAATCCTCCACCAGAAGGCGAATTATACATTGGATATCTTTCCGGCCCGCCGTTATGAAAAAGTAATACCAATATTATCCGTAGTATGGATCGTGGGTCTTGGGACGAAGGGGGGTGGTGGAGGAGCGTGCAAGCGAGGTTGGGGCTGTAAACCATGGCTCCTCTGGACATTGACTTCCCCCACAAGGAAGGATGGAGGGAAAATCAGCAAATCAGTGGAGTTCGATTTTTTTAAGATATTATTTCATTTTTCTTTAAGATTTCCTTTTTTTCTCCGGCTGTTGAAAAAAAGGGCATATACCAATTTATTATCAAAAACACAGAATTTTCCTTCGTAGATTTTATTGTATTGTAATTTGCATTGATCATGTAAAATAACTCGCCGTACATACATGTGCCCGCACCGATGTTTTTTTTTTTTTTTTTTCTTCCCCGTATAGGTGGACCCGAATACATACGTGGTAAGGGAAAGGACAAACCGATCTAATTCTTCGTCTCTCACTTTTTTTTTTTTTTTTTGTTTTCCCGGCGAGTGTCATACTATATTAAGCCACTTACTATAGCATGGACTGGAATACCTAATTTTGCAAGCTGCATTGTGAAAACTGGGAAAGGCAGCCAGTAACGAAACGTCGGTGTAAAGTTGCACCTCCCGGAGCATTGCCTGCTTGCCAGGCCGACCGACCCTCTCGTGCTTAACAAGCCTGTTTGACCGAACCCTGCTCACCTAGCATTTGCACTTGTGTTTTATCGTGGGAACGATATCTCTTTCTCTTACCCCCCAATTAAGCGAAGGGGGCGCATACTCTGCACTCACGAGGCAAGCCGCTGAAACACCAATCCTTGGCATGAAAGGGGCCCCGGGGAGGGACGTGGGTATCGCGATAGTCGGACCTACCTTCTCCCCAGGCTAGCACCTTCCATGACATGACATTGGGGCAAAAAAAAGGGCTGGGCAGGTATTATCGATATTTCTTTTTTAAAATTATCTAGTTCATAGAGGGTCTGCTTTTACACGTATTTTGAAATTCTGTATTAAGAGATGGGGGATTTCGATTTGGCTTATATATATTTCCACGGGTGGTCCGAGTCCGAACAAGAAAAAAAAGAACAGGACCAAACTATAATAGCTTCCATCCCGCCAGACTGCAAACGCTTGAGCAGTTTTTTTTTGCGGAGAAGGAAAACAAAAAGGAAGAAAGTGCGAGAGAGCCAGAGGACCCATAACACCTGACCACGAAGCCCATACGTCCCAAGCCTGCATACCCTTTTCTTCCCTGAGCTTTGCTATACAATTTAGTTAGCTCTTCTTTCCCAGCTCGCAGGACAGCCCCATATCCAGAAAACAATTCCCCAACTTTTATAACCTTACGTTTTGTTAATTGTAACCTTACCCATCGGCAAAGAACAAAACACCATGGTCGGAGTCGCAGGTCGCAGCAAAGGCTGCAAAACCTGTAGAGATAGGAAAATAAAATGCGGTATGTAGACAACTTGACGAGAAGAATGTTTTGTCCCTTATCCACGGATCTTTCCCTTTTCCTTTTTGACAGCGGGTGCTCGCAGCATGCTTCCTTTTTCGGGGGCATTCCACGGGTTCCAGTTCAGCTGGCTCGAAGAAGAAGGAGCGAGACGCAACGGTTTTTCTTTGTGCGGTCGGTTGGAATATTGTTTTTTCGCTGGCTCTGGAACCACCCAAAGCAAAAAAAAAAAGTGGCCCATTGTTCCAGATAAACGAGAATTTCGATGCGGCATTGCATTGCATATAGAGCCCAAATGGAAGAAAATAAAACTGTAAAATCCGACTTACATGAGGCGTTCTTGCTGATGTGTGATCCGATATAACAGACGAGACTCGCCCTTCTTGCGTAAGATGTCAAAAGATTGGGAAAGAGTGTCCCGGGTACACTCGTCCGATCCATTTCGTCTACAGCACCCAGCAAAAGAGCACCCTAATCAACTGGGAAGAGACCCCGACTACGACGATAACCGGCAACCAGCTCGAATTGGTCGTGGTTAATGGCGCTCAAAGAAAGCCAAAAGTCTCCAAAGCCCGCCAGAAAGAGGCTGCCGCTCGATCTGTAAGCAAAAAGAAAACCATGGAGCGAGACCCAGTCCAAGAAGAGACCCGCCAGGAGGACCCAGCTGCTGACAGTCTGGAATCAATCTTCAAGGATACTATATTTGCCCAAAAAACCGCTCCAAATGTTTTACAATCCGCTCCCCTGAATGCCTCCATACCCTTTAACAGGACCGATGCCTATGTCAACGTTTATGTTCAAGATTTCATTCATGTTTCCGCTCCCTATCGGTCCGTCTTCAAGACGGCTATGGTCCCCTACAGGTTTGGGCACCTCTACGCAACACACTTTCGGACCGGTGACACCCCTGAGACTAGAAAGAATCTCGAGGATGCCTTTGCCGCCTGTGCTGCTACTTACTTTGCCTTGAAGGAACATGACGTCCACTCCAAGATCCAAGGGCATGTACTCTACCTAAAACTGTTGCGACAGCTGAAGAACGATGTAAAGAACGGACTCGCAAACTCCGATCCGGCTGTATTTTTGTATACCTGCATGATGGCGGCTCATTATGAGGTATTGACCCTTCAGGATGGGATAGCGGCTTTGCCTCTAGGTACTGATTATGGCCCGCAGATATTAACATCGGTGTCGGCGTCGACGTGGCTGTACCATCTTTCCGCCCTGGGGAAGTTGATTCAGAGCCTTGGGCCTTACTCTTTCACTGATCCGCTGGCAGGTGCGATTCTGGAGGTTGTAAGACCTTACATTATCTTTGACGGATTGATGGAGTGCAAGAGAACCTTCCTGGAAGGGGAAGACTGGAGGAATATTCCCATCAACTCGTACCCAGGTGGTAGTAGTATGTTTTTCTCTCATCGTAATCAAACCAAAGATGTGTCCCCTGACCACTAACATTGATTAATAGGTGCCTGGAATCAGTTGGTAGACCTGATGACCCCAATGCCACGAATGCTAGAATCTGTCAGACTATTAATGACAAACTTCACCGCCGATGCCGCCGCCGTACACCTTCAGCTTTGCCTCACCATTGCCCGGAACCTTCTCGTATGGCGTGAGGAATGGGACAGAACGTACGGCCTGGAGCCTTATACGTATCCAGTCCCCTCTTCACAGGTAGCCTACCTCTCCGCCCAAGATGAACAGGGTCCTCTCTTCGAAACTGTCCTCTTTTTTGAAAACATTTCAATCTGCACCACGGTCTTCTACTACTCTCAAATGTTCCTAATCCTGGCCAACCACATGACCCGACTAATCCCATGGTTTGAGCTGTACCTGGGTAAATACGATCCTCTAACGATCCAATTGCACCAATCGGTATCAACGTTCGAAGTCAACATGCTCTGCCTCGAAATCGGGCGTTGCATAGACTACCAAAGAGCGCCGGAGTATCAACACGGCTCTACTGGTTTATTCTTCGGAGCGAAAGTTGCGTACGATATCGTTGACAAGACCAGCCGCCTCGGTCGATTCTTGGAGCGAGCCATTCTGGATTCCCCGATTGTAAAGAGGGTTGGTGTTTCTGGTGCTAATGATATTTTGAAGGGGTATTATGGGCCGGAGCCGCCAACTCAGGAGGATATTATAAGGGTGCAGCAGCAAAGGATGGGGCAGCTGTATGTTTCGGCTCAGCCGATGATAAATATTGGTGTTGATTTGCAGAACCAGGCGTTATAGTTTGGGTTTCCTGTCGAGTAATGGCTGAAGTTTGAGAGGCATGGTTGCCGTAGTTTAAAGTGACTGGATCGGGATTTACTGGATATCGTCTCTCTCTTCCGGTTTCTTAGGGTTTTTCTTTTTGGAGGAGTAAGGCTTTTTTTCCGCTGCTCAATTGATAAAGCGTTCATTTTCAGATTCAGACCTGTGTATAGTATTTTAATCCAAAAATGTCATTTATTTACCTACTGCATGACGCGATCGCGATAAAGCATGCACACACAACAGAGAATTAGACATCGGGTTATGCAACCTTCCGGCGCAGACTTGTATAGTGCAAATCTCCGTTGAGATCAACTCGTCCACTTGTAGAAATATAAACTTTAAACTTTTGAGTTTTCGCAGGGCCGAGAATTTACAACCGAAGCGGGTCGAAACTTGGCATGCGCATGAAGCTAAGGCCGGTCAGCCATGTGCAGAACCCCATCATGGACCCTTGATATATCCGCACTAAATACATTCCTCTCGTATACCATTCCCCAATTGATCCCAAAAACGAAGGACAATGGCAAGTATTGCACGGTCAACACCCGGATCTCTAGTTCTTTTAGCTGAAACGATCCCGAAAAAGATACCCGCATGTCTTGAATTCAAGCGGACGGGGTCCAAAATGAGTTCCGCATTCCGTGCTTGCTGAATAATGCATGTTGGTACTGCACACAAGGTTGGCATTTAAATTTCCGCTGGTAGAAACCCAGCGAAAAGCTACGGTATCAGTTTAGAGGATGGTGCGAGACTCCGTGCGAGACTTATATAATGAATGGGCACAATATTACTCCGACTCTAAGTTAAACGAATATGCTATCGGCCGTAGCATTGGCTTGATTACCTAAGTTGACGAATTTAATGGTTACACCCACTGTAGCTATTGGGCACTGTTTAACGAGGATCCATATATCTTCGACGTGATGGCTGCATGTGCCGGTTGATTATTAATTTGCTAGTATGGGGTTCCTTGCTATCCGCCCCCGGATCAAGGCGCCGAATGGGCACAAACAACACAAAAGCAGCAGGATACGTACAGAGGCTTGATGGTTAGTATTCATCCTGGTGCAGACGGTAGATAAGTGATCGGTGATCACCATGCACAAGAATGGCTAAGAAAGCTTGTGTGGAGACTCAAACTATGATTTATCACTAAAACGGAAATAGGAAATAGTAGCGGCTCAGGGAAATAACAGATAGTATGCGATACGTCAACTCCTTAATAATTATTTTGCATGCCGACAATGCAATGCAATGGAGTCGAGGAAATTTTGGCAGATTCAGAGCGCGGAACTGAGGGGTTCGAGTAATGGCGCCATAGGCAGTGAAGTTAGTATATAATGTCATGATTCCGGCTTCGGAATTCGGTAATCTATTAGAAAAGATCAGTATAATAAGATGCCATATAAAAGACTTCAATAGATTGAACTAAAAAGATCCATTGAACACCCTCTTAGTACATTTCCTCGCAAACATTATAATTACATTCCCACTTTTAGAGATACACCATCGCATTTAATATCTATCAAAATGACTACCTCACTTCCTCATTTAGTCTACGGCGTCTTTGCCTTCGCACCAAACCCAGAAACCGGCGATGTCGACCACGTCGTCAAAGAACTCGATCTTCTCGAGGAATTAGGCATCAAGCACGTCGACACCGCCCAGATATACGGCCAGAGCGAGTTCGCTCTCGGAAAGGCCAATCCGGACCACAAATTCATCGTCGACACAAAATTCGGCGGCGGGTTCAAGAAAGGTTCGGGTACCTATGAAAATGTTATCGCTCATGGCACGGAAGCCAGCAAAACCCTTGGACCTGTAAGTTGATAATAGGCAGAGATTATATTATCCACTTGCATTCGCCTATCAGGCTCACTAATCGTGGTGCTCTCATAGATCGATGTCTACTACTTGCACGCTCCGGACCCGAGCATTCCGCTCGAGCCCACCCTAGACGCCATCCAGCAACTCTACAAAGACGGTATCTTCAAACGCTTCGGCCTCTCCAACTATGTAGCCGAAGACATCCAACGCGTCTACGACTACATGAGCTCAAAGGGCTACGTCCTCCCAACCGTCTTTCAAGGCAACTATAACGCCTTTGCTAGAGCTCAAGAAACCATTACCTTCCCCACTCTCCGCAAGCTCAAGATCGCATTCTACGCCTACTCCCCTCTCGCCGGTGGTCTCCTTGCAAAGACCAAGGAGCAGATGGAGACGGCCGGGGGAAGATGGGATGCCAGCACCCCCCTCGGGAGCATGTACAGAACCATGTATGGTAAAGAAGCTATTCTGAATGCTCTCGACGAATGGGATGCCCTTGCTCAGCAAGAAGGTATTTCGAGGGCCGAACTCGGTTACAGGTGGATAAGGTACCACAGTGCGCTGAAAGGCGAAGAAGGGGATGCTGTTGTGTACGGAGCATTCGGAGTGGATAAGATCCGAGAGACCACCGGATTGTTGCGCGCTGGTCCGTTAAGCGATACGGCTGTCAAGGGGATTGATGCTATTTGGGAGAAGGTTAAAGACGTCGCGCCGCATGATAACTATAACTCTTTCTCTAGGGGTTAGAGGGTCTGGTCTTTTTTCATTAAAGACCCAGAGGGTTTTTGATTTGGTTAGCTTAGGCAGCCTCGTCGGTTCCGTTGTTTCCAACCACCGGGATGCAATCGAGTCCCGGGTATCGGGAGCATACTTTTGAGTTTGTGACTTTATCTGTTCTCCCTGTACTTCTAACTATAGAAATGAAAATGTATATTCAAGTATCTCTCGTTCTTCTCCGATCGCCTTGCTATATTAAATGCCACGGAGATGCAGAGCAGACCTTGAAGATAATAAATGACGCAACAATACATTTCGTCCACCAGTTTCTTGCGAGCTGTAGCATAAAAAACACCGCCTCCCTTTCATCTCACCTTTTTTTCTTGTCACATTTTCTACCAAAAACCCACCCAGGGCTAGTAAGCCATTTGGGATAAATGTTTGGTGGAGGCAGCGTTCCATTCGCATGGAAGGCATAACCGAATCCGGCTGCATCGCGCGAGATGCATAACGCCACAACGAAAAAAAAATATACTGAATAAACCACTTTCCCATCTGCGAGAGAAGGAAGAAGGGGGATCAAACTTGCAGCAAGAGTTCCGACGGAGCTGCAGAGCCCGGTTTATCAAAAAAAAGTAGCCAGCGAACCATATACCCTAAAAAAGTAAGCAATACGACGCCTAATCGAAAACCTAGATCGCAACCTTAGAAGGCGTAGATAGAGCACCATTTTAAAGAGGATCCCTAGTATTTTCCTCTCATATGTATGGTTCACGACCTGATACTGTGGAGACACAGTGCCCTCGGTAAGCCTCTTTAGGCTGTGTTAGTTTTGCAACCGCTTTTGATGCGCTGTAGAGAGACCGTGACCCTTTCAGCTTGAAGGGCAAGGGATCCAGGATGTGAACTGGCTCGCATCTACGCGAGGCCTCTCTTTCCCTCTTGAACGGGGGCTCCAAATCGTAGTTCGATCTAAATCAAGTTCCGCACCATCCTCCGGTTAAGAAATATGTTTATTCGCCGGGATAATTGTTTCTGGAGTGAGTCGTGCAGTATATCTCGTCCAGAGGCCAGGCCGTTGTGCTATGCAATCATGCAGATTTAGCCCGGGAAGCACTGCCCGAAGCCAACGCACTAACAAAAGAGTCGACCTGTGTTGGTCTAAACCTTACCAAGCCGCTCGGAGTTGTTTCTGAGCTCCAAATGTCCCCATATATTTGCCTCAGTTTCTACGTCTCATCCGAACATGAAAATTTCCTGTCGGAATCGTAGGTCCACTTTCTTGCTACGCGCCCCCATGACTATGGTGGAGGCTTAAACAATGTAACCAAAATTTTACCAAGCGAGGTCACTTCCCTGGCAAAAATGGTAACCAGAAAACGTAGAAAACTCTATTCGATGCAGCATGCAGCCCTAAACTAGTTCAGATGATATCTAAACATGATCCAAATATGGCCCAATCTTGAACACTATTGCACTAGCTCTGGAGATTTTCCAATGGGGAAAGGGTCCCTGCATGTTGAACGCCATTGACATATGCGAAATGCTACGATCTCGAATCCACCTCGCACGAAGGGTCTCTAGAATCTTGATGTCAATAGCGACAATGTATAAAATCACAGATCTCGCAATCTTGAAGCATGGCATGCAGCGTGAGATCGGATCTATAGATCGAATCTACCATATCGAAGCCAATCAGGACAAAATATCACAAAAACAACACAGCCTTCTATTGCCGCGTTTCTTCCTCAGACATATATCACACACGTCTTATACACCTTCGCTTCCTTGAACTCCAAGGATAATACTTGCACGAATGGACTCCGTTTTCCCTTCTCAGCTGAAAGGACTCTTTACCGCTCAGGAGACTCAGGTTCCCCGTCCTCCTCCTGAAGTACACCCATCCGTCTTGTCCAACTTGCAAGTCGGCTCGGTGCTTCTTTTCTTTCTCTATGCATTTATATTCTATAGTTACGCTAGCCGTAACTTTAAGAGTTATAGAAAAGGTCACAGAGATGGTACGCTCTCTTTCCTCCAAAACTTCTAAAGTCATGCCACTAACACTCACCCCCAACAGTCATAATAATCCACGCCTTAACCGGCCTCACTGAACTTTCCCAATTCTATCTTCCCTCCACCACTCTCTCCCCTACAAAAGTCCCCTTAACAGCCGTCATCCTCTGCACCCTCCAATCCACCACAAACCTCCTACTAGTCCGTACCCTCAGCCGCGACAACCCCTCCCTCGTCCGCCCCGTCTACCAAACCGGTGCCTTCCTCCGCATCTCCCTAATTCTCGCTGCCTACCTCCTAAACTCCGCATCGCTCTACCACGACAGCATAGCCATAATTCACGCTTTCGCGTACACCCGCCTAATTTGCTTTCTGTTCACCACCGATTCCGGGTTTTCGGAGACGGAGGTTGCGGAGTATGATGCCCCGAGGCGAAAGGGGATTACTTTTGCTCAGACGTACACGGCGGCGGTGTATGGATCTGCGTTGACGGTGATGGGGCAGATGGAGACGGGTGTGCTGAAGAGGTTTGGGGCGGTGGGGTTTTTGGTGGCGGTTGGAGGCGTGATGAGGGTCAGTGGGTGGGTTGAAGGTGAGGTTAAGAGGATCGCAGAGGGGGAGAAGGAGGGAAGGAAGATGGTAGGTGCAGATTATTTGGCTTGGGGGCTGTATAAGGTTGGTATTTGCGGGTTGAGCGTTTTGTTGGAGACGGATAGGAGGGTTAGGGCGTGAACGCGGGGGTCGTAAGCGTCGCGAGTTTTCTTTTGTTTACAATTACATATATATTGGGACTTGGGTTTGCATTGAGATACCATTTAGATTAGATCCATATCATTACTTAGAATACTGGCGGGCACATATACACAAACTGGGAGCATAACTGATGGTGGGATTAACGTTTCTGTTATTTATTGCGCATGCGGCATTTTCAAAAGGCGCTCGGGATTTGAACTTATAATTTACCATTAACTTTGTATCATCATCTTGAAATCACAGCGTATAATGCATAATGAGAGTTATATCTAATGAAAATCCTCAGGGATAATGATTCCTCATTTCCTCAACATTGGAGAATGCAATAATGAGATGGAATTGCTACTTAGAGATTCCTACACACATTTCAGGCTCGCCATCAATCGGAATAGAAGTCGACGGGAGGCCATGCACCCACTCGCTTAGACACATGCACCAGATTTTCAGGCAAATCTGCGCAGGTGCACTTGCAGCATAGCAAATGAAAATCAAAATAACCGAAGATAAGAAACACTATAGCATCCAATTAAAAAGGAGCTCTTCGAAGCCCTTGACCCCTCTTTGTGAATACCCTGAGAGCCCCTAGAAGATACGTGTCAATGTTACATTTGACATAGGCGCCAACCTTCTGTAAAGGGTCAACGATAAGGGTCTCTCCAATAGAAATGAGGACGGGTCATACCACGCTAGTCTCTATCCCTTCTTCCCCGTCCCCGCCCTCTGAAAACATTCCCCGATCTCGGTCTCGATCTCTCGCCCCTAGGCTCGTTGCCTCCGCCTCCTGAACTCAGAGCCTGGGAATACGCTCTGTATGGGGCTCTGGAGGCCCCAAAGGCCCTGTGTCCAGGCTTGCCACGTCTTCTGTAGAATCGCTCGGGGGGAGAAGCACGCCATGGTGGCCTCCTTGGGCTGCGACTGTGGGATCTTCTGGGTGATCTTCTGGGTGATCTGGCTGGTGGGCGAGATGGTGGGCGCCTGGGTTGCTCTCTCTCTTTGTCCTCTATTTCCCATGAGGCTGAAGGAAGGTATCCATCCGCGTTGGAGTCGAAATCTGGTAATGCTGATTCTTCGACGTCCTTCCATCCTTCCTCTCCATCGTCCTCATGTTCTTCCTCCATACCTCGCTCGCTGTTTCGGAATTCTTTGTCCCAATAGTCATCTACAGTTTCGTCCCTAGAGGCATAAGAACGGCTGCGAGAACCAGGAGGAGCTAGGTTTAGATCTTCGTCCCGAGGAATCTCAAAGCGAGTAGGAGTTCCCGCGTGACCACGACCACGACCACGACCAGAATATGTAGGCGCATTCGAATACCGACTGTTATAACTACCTCCTCTTCTAGACCCATAACGTCCACGACCGGCACCTCTACCCCTATAACTCCCCTTTCGATACATCCGTCGGTCTCCCTGCGTTGAACTTTTGCTTGGGGGCGTAGTCGGCGCCGTCTCAGAAGATTCATCAATCCCGCTACCAGGAGACTCCTTCGCGTAACTATCGTCTTCGCTTGGAATCCAACGCAGGCTCCGCTCCCTGCGTTCATGCTCAAGAAACATCCTCTCGGCTTCAAAGGCTAGTTGAGTTTCGTAGTCTATTTCTTCCTGGGTCACCTCATTATCCGGCGTAACGGTTTCCCACTCGAATTCTGCTTCTTCTAAATATCTTTCCCTCGACTTGGAGGTTTCCGGCTTTGCCTTCCCTTCCTCTTGAGCTTTGAAGTATTGGTCCGGTCCTAGTCCCGTCGATGGATCCAAAGTTCCCTGGGCGATCAACGCTCCGAGTGAAGCCAGGTTTTGAAAGAAGGCGAATTGTTCTTCTCGGGAATGCGCACACTCCCTTAGGATGAGATGATGAGTCGTAACATCGAGTAGATTAACCTTGTTTCTTGAAAGGTGCTTTGGTGGCGTTTCCATTATACCCGTCGAGCGAGCTTCATCCGACCTAGTATCCATAGCTTCGAATACGCCGCTCTCTAGGGATGCTATTTGCAACTACCGAAGTAGACCAGCTGTTAGCAACAAGCCAAATACCTAGGCATCCCATACAACATCGACAATAGAACTTACGGGAAGCGGCTTTCGGGGTGGGACGTTAACACTATCGATGTAAACAGCATTCTCACTAATTAGGTTCAAAACAACCTTCCCAACTGGAATGGATACTCTGCAGCGGCGACCTGACCAACTTGTAAATGACACCTCGAGGTAGCTTCTCGATCTCTTTTTATGTATAATGGTGATGATGATTGGAATCTGTCCTTCTGAATAAGGAGACAGACAGACGACGGAAGAGTTTGTATAATACTCCCCCGCGTAGAGTTCTCCGTAGGTCAGTTGCGCCATTGTTGACATTGTTGATGTTTTGCTACTGAAGGTTGAAGGCAATTGAAGCTTTAAAGATGGATAAAGTAGATTGGTTTGCAGTTGCAAAAGTTGAAAGGTTTTGTGTATCAGAAAATTTCGATGCCGAGAGCAAAAATATGAGCTACTGTTCGGAGAAATGTGCGAACGAGAACTGATGCTGTAAGGCTAAGAGATAGGCTAATTAGAAACAAGATGGACTGATTCTCGCAAGGTGGGTCGACGGGAGGGATATATAACAAGCCGACTGTCAGGAATGGTCCGATTTGATAGATGAGGCAGATGGCAATCATAGTTGGCGCGCCCAGGTAGCCGGGTGTTAAGAAATACTCCCAATCTATCTGCTAGGTTAACCAATTTCGCGTGGTGTATCTTGTGACGATGTAGGGTAAATAGTAGTGATGATAAAAAAAATTCATGTCTGTTGCATATACATGATCTATGAAGCATATGAGCACCCATGGCAACAGCAATATACTAGTGAGATAGGTATTGGCAGCTACTATTAGACTTTGAGGCCCCAAGGACATTATGCTCAATTACATTCCAACGTTTAATGTTTCCCGTAGTATTTTTACAGACATATACAAGATCTTTGTACTTGCGGGAGCTCCTTAGATGAAGTTTGATGTTGGAAGGAGAGATTGGTCATATAGCCTAATGATTGTGTTGACGTCTCAAAATGCAACATGGTCCATATGCCTGCAGGAGGGCAAGCATTTTATATTGACTATCGGGAATATGTCTTCTAGCGTGTCAGGCCCGTATCCTTCACAAGATACTCTAAGCTTATTTTTAATTCTTTATCATTTATTCTTTAGTAGATACTAAACTTAAAGGACTACATACATCAAGAGCTGTTGTATCTCAAAAACAGGATATCAAAAAAAGCTCGACACAATCCAGAAGAAAAAAATGATGCCAATAGATGAAGATCAAGGGAAATATAAACTTATGAAATAGAAAGATGCCCATTGCGAAATAAAGAGAGCTTGGGAAAAACCAAACATGATATCTCTTTCCTCTGAACTCCTGGTGTAACTCGTTGAAATGAATAAGAAGCAAAGAACATGAAA
Source organism: Dactylella cylindrospora (assembly GCA_012184295.1). Lineage (NCBI taxonomy): Eukaryota > Fungi > Ascomycota > Orbiliomycetes > Orbiliales > Orbiliaceae > Dactylella > Dactylella cylindrospora. The sequence goes on from LDUD01000044.1 coordinate 253,408, forward strand.
ACATGAAAACACCTCCCAGTTTTTTGTGATTCCCCAAGACAAAGGAAATCGAAGAAATAAGAAATGAAATTGCAAATGAATAAGGAAAAATCATGTCAACCATGGAAACGTAAAATAGAACAAATCGTGAGCTTAACTTTTCGAACGGAAGATCCAGCAAGAACGAAAAGCTTGTAGATAGCAAACACCCCCTTAACTGAAATCAAATGGATATCTTCAAAGGAAATAGCCAAAAATTATGTATAAAGAAAGAAGAGGAGCGAGCTGACCAGGCTGCATGAGAGGGTTCTGCTGATAATTGGTATTAGGTTCTTGGTCCGAGAGAGGTGGCGGGAACCAAAAGGTTCTATGATAAGCGGTTAAACGGCGGCGGGATTAACACTGATGTGGTGGTCGGCAAAGAGGGGTTCGAGGGGAACAGGGAAAGGAACTGGTGGGGTCGGGGTTTTGTGTCGCGGTTGGGTTGCGTCTGACTTGCGTCGTTGGGAAGGGGTGAGGGAAGAGTCTTTTCGAGGGGCGTTTCGTTTGATACCGGAAGAATGAATGGCACTGATGATGCTGTTGCTTCTGGATAGGGCATTGTTCTGGTTGGCCCGGAAAGCGGTGACAGGGACAGCGAAGGCTGGAATTGCAGATTGTTCAGATCCTCGTCGACTCTCGGTTGTGTTTCCAATGAGAGAATCGGTTTCGATGGTTCCAATAGTTGACTCGCCATCAAGATTTTCAATCAAGTCGGCCCAGTCTTGATAGAATGAGGCATCGACAATGGAGGACTCGTCCCAGTCAGAGCCGAGGCCCCAGTTTCGGTTGAATGATGACAGGGACATCTGATCCTCAGTGGGGATAGAACCGCTGTATTGGCTGCGTGATGGAAGGTAAGCAAATAGCTCCTCGCTAGCCTTAGGACCTGGTGTGGTAGCTGACGTGCTGCTGCTCTCGGCTTTGCCATAGTATTCATCAACAGTCATGACGAGGACACGGCTAGCCCCGCGGATATTCTCAACCAAACACAGGAGTCGGTTAGGATCAGCCTTGAATAATCCGGTCTTCGGTGGTGCGTAGCTCTTGGTTGGAGTGGTGGCAGCAGATGGCGGTCGATCACCGCGTTTAAGAGTTCCCGGGGCTGCTGGTGTTGGCTTGGGAGCAGACTCGTCGTAGACGGTTGCGTCGCTGTCGTACTCATCAGAGTCTTCAGAGGCCTCATCAGAGAAATATGGCTCCAGCATGTCATCAGAATTTTCATTTGTATCATCGCAGATTGTGTAAGAGTGATTCATAATTTTTTGAACGACCGGGTCATCCATATCCATGTAGATATCCTCAAGCTCATCATCAGAGTCTTCAGAGAGAGCGGAGGGGGAGTTGGGAATGTGGCTGCTCGGAACCCCGAGTAGTCCGTCATCGGACGTTGGGGGAACGCCAATAATAAATTCAGTTTCTTCATCAAGAATGCTCTCATCATCGTCATCTTCATCTTCATCATCAAATTCGTCAAGTTCGTCAGAAACCGAGTCATCATCGTCATCAACACCACTCTCGTCGCTATCAGAGATTATGAGACCAAAATCATTGAGGGCTGTCTCATCGTCGTCAATCTCAAGATCGATATCCATAGTGAAGGAGGAAGTGTCACTAAGGTCACTATCTAGAGCGGAGGAATATGTGCTCTCTCGCCGCCTCCGCGTATAAAGGTTGGTACCGTTACGGATCTTGGTTGGCGTTTCGTCAGGGGTTGGATCGCGAAGTCGGTTCACGGATGCTTTCTGGCGGGAGAACGCCTGCATCGATTTTATAGGCCCCGCGCTGCCTGTCTTCTTTAGGGATTTCTTCATTTTTCTGCCTTTAAGATGACCTCTCGATGTCAGTGCGGGGCCTTTCACAGAAGCTTTGTCGGTCGAGTCATCGGAACCATCTTCGCTGTCGTTACCTTCTTCTTCCTCGGCGATCTGACTAGAGTCGTCTCCGGTATGGTCCCAGGAACCTTTGATTTCGACCTTCTTGTGAGGTTTAACATTCTTCTTTGTTTTGGACTTTACCACCCGGTTAGGGCTATGGAAAACATCTTCGACAATCTTGCGGGTCTTTCTTGGGGTTCGGCACGATGCCAACGTCCATTCTTTCGGTCTTGCCATTTTTGATGGGATATAATGGAGGAGATAGGTTTGAGGGTTCAAATTATACGGCAAAAATAGAATTGCCAGTATAGCCAATGGATATAACCAATGGGGAACAAATGCAGAGATGTCTTGCCTCTTCTGAGACGGTTATGTAAGGGTATTTTCTCTGCCATTGTCATGTTAGTTTCGAGTAGCAGCAAACTGGCCAATTCTTGGGATAACAGCATACCTCAAGAACTGTTCACGGCTTTGCTACTCGGCGGAGAAGAGTAGGTTTGATGTATCAGCAGTCGGGTGTAAGTCGAGGGTGAGAATGCAATAAGGAAAATTCGAATAAAACTTTTATGAGATATTGGAATAACTTTTTGGGTGGAATCGGGTCCGAATAACACAATGTACAACGCCAACAGAAATGTATACTTTTGAATGTTCAATGCGGATGGAAATATCACTTTTGAGAGTCACAGATATATGGAACTGTGCAAATGCTTTTGGAAAGGCCTGTCTATAAGGTCTATCAAGGGTGTTCACATGGAAGACGGGGGATGGGAGGATGTGTTGTGTTGGCAGTTAACCGTGGTGGTCGTCGCTTTTTGTTTGCGACAAACGCCAAGGGTCTGAAAATTCTGTTCTAGAACGGCGTAGCCAGGAGTATATCGTCGGTATAGGTGGTATTGTTTGTGTTATAGGAGGAGGGGGGAAAGGGTTTATTTGATTGAGCAATTCTGCTTCTGCGTGAGAAAAAGGTGTTTGGTAGGCGGATGAACCTTTTCGTTTTTTTGGAGAAGTTATTTTTCTTCGGGCACTCTGGAAATATGTCGTCAGAGGATCTTTACTCTTCGTCTATTCTCACTCTCGATGAAAGGGACAACGAGATTGAGTAGGGGACAGAAAGCCTAGTTCCTTTCGGATCTTTAGAGGACTGCCCCGCTCAATATCGTTGAAGAATTGGTTGTAACTGGTTTGAGAGCAGGTTGAGAGCCTCTGGCTTTGATGGCGCTGTGAACATATGATCAGTTATATATGATATATAAAGATCACAATCACTTGATTGTGTGAAAAGCTGGTTGTTGGTAGATATTGTGCGTAGAATGGTATCGAATTTTGTGCTGTAGTCTCTATTCTAAGGACGAGATTATAATATCAGATCGTCCAATTACCCGTCGTCACTCTCGATATCGTTCGTACTATGTTGCTAAAGCTGAAGGCTGAGATAACGGAGTATCAACTTCGTTACCCCAGGAGGGGATTTACAGCTCTGCGACAACCTGCATCTTGACTTCTAAATATATATTCCAATGTTGAATTTCTAGGTTGTGAAAGGTGGATTGAAGTTGAAGATTGATATCAAATGGGGTCCCTCAAGAGGAAAAATGTCGATAAATTCCAAAAAAGAAGGAAGAAGAAAAGGAAAAGTAAAAAGGAAAAGGGAAAAAGAGAAAATAAAAAAGAGTTCGACAGGTTTGGGGAAGCGATGGGAGTTAAAACTAGCTAACGTGTGGTCTTGCTCGTACCGTTGCAGTGAACGGAATATGCCCACACCACCATTCTCACTTTTCTTACTCACTCTGAATCTGGCTTTCTTCCTTCCTTTCTTTTTCTTTTTCTTTTTTTTTTATTTAGCGGACTTGCAAGGATGGACTATCCCAGGCAAAATGGCAATGTTTGGCAGTATGTCACTCGACAATCCGATCATATCCACTTGGTCCGTCTGTCTATCCCTTCCCACGCTATCCACCCTTTTTTTTTTATTTTTTTTAGGTTCTTCCGTCGAAATTTTTTTTTTTTCGCTTCGGTCTCTATTTGGGAAAAAAAAAAATTATAATTTTTCTGCCATGTATCAACTTTTTTTTGTGTGTGTGGTATGGGTACTTGCTGTGCCAGTGGGGACAGGCTAACGTTGTTGGGTTTAGCCGGTTAATGCATGGATCAACGGACCCGCCAAAAGGAAAAAACAGTGGAAGCTTGCTTCAAAATTTTCTCCAGTCGTCAAAAGCTCCGCAGGTGGGAAGGTACCAGGAGCTCGACTGCAAAGTGCCGGTTACTTTCAACAAAGGGTTTGAAAGGTGGGGTGTCAGGTATATCGATACCATCCTGATACATTTGGCGACTCTTTCAGTTGGAGACCAAAGGATGAGTTCGCTGGCCTCTTACGAAGCCCGAGCCCATGTTTACAACATGGGTTCTCCAGCACTAGTATTAAGGCTCATAGCAAAGCAGTCCACGTCTACGCCCGCCAATTGCATCTGATAGAATCTCAGGCTGAGTGTTTTCTCTCCTTTGCCAGTCCCGCCTCTGATCATGCGTAATTATCGACGGCCCAGAGATCCTTGTATCAACTCATCTCTTGCCATTGCCGATTGAATGATTTTGCTTGCCGTTAACAATAAGAGCGCTATAACAAACTCCAATATAGCTTATAGGCTTTTGTCCTCCACTAGTAATATTCCAAGCCGGCTCCCTTATTCTTTCCACCCATGGATTTTTCCGCTGTCGCTGTCGCCTTGGTGGCGCTAGGAGGTCTCCGCAGGCGACACTATGATATCTCAGTCATGATGTGTTGACCTGACCATCAGGCATGGCATTACAAAAAATAGCTTTGATGAACAATCAATACGAGGTTTGAGGTTTGATCAGAAGGAAAATGGACTCGAACTCCCTAAAGATGCAGCGACCTAAACTTCATGGCTGTGTTTGAGTCTCCACTCTATTCATGCATATCACTTTAGAATACTCGCTCTTTCCTTTTGGCTTGCTGTCATGTCAGCAACCACATGCTCATGCAGAACACGATGGAGGCCCCTCAAGAGTATCTTTTTTAATTATTAGTGAGAGCAGAGACCCGTAAGCCTCAATGACCAAGGTTCAGCCCGTTATCCAACATTCCAACTAGTTTCTCCTTGCGTCGAATATCATGCATCTTGCTGTTGTACCTCTACTTGCAACAACTATTTCGCCCAAGATAAAAGAGTTCGAACTGACAGTCGTCTCTCCTCCAAATCACAACAGAGATAAAGATCCGATCAATCGATTGGGCAAACCAACAACACCTGCTAGACCTTCCTTCTTTGTCGTCGTCTCGCAGCGAAACGTTTGAATGCATGAATTTTGTATCGCTGTTGATACGTATTTTTAGGCACTTGGCCTAAGAAGAGCCCACCCATTCTTCAGATGAAAGAGAAAAGTTCATAAACGGGTTGCTCCCACGCCAGGATCCTGGGTGCATCTCAAAGCCGGTGGGGCCTAGGAGGAGAAGGAAAAAAAGAAAGTATAAAATAAAAAAATTAAAAAAAATCGTCCTCCCAGGGAAAGACCCGCTTTGGTCATGGAAGGATCGTGGACAACCAATGGGAGATTTGCCTAGGTATCGTCGTCTACCACCTAAATCTTACCCAAACCCTATCTTTCTTACGATTCCAAAGTTTTCTGAGAATCACATCTCGAGCCGAGGCTGCCAAAGAAGCCATGATCTTCGAGTATTGCCGAGATCTGTTCGCTGATCTCGTAGGAAACTCCATTCGGCCCAGCTTCCACCGTCCCCCACCGGCATTCCCAACGTTTGCGGGTTATCCTCACAAGACAATTCCCACCTGTCGAGCTCGTCCCTCCTTTAGCCTCCCAAAACACTATCCCATATGCAGCTAATTGTAATTATCCGATCCCCGAAACAAACCTTCCTCCTCTCGACCAATTACAGATTCTATTATATACGAAGCGATGTCATAAAATGCCCAAAACGTGGAGAAAACCCATGAGGGAGCAAAGGATATGAAGCCCTTTCCCTTGTCTCGTGATCGTTTCCTCTGACGAAACTTAAGTCAATGCTTGCTCATACTGTGGTTCGACGGAAAGCGGCTTTTGAGGTTAAGCCTTTTGGGCTACCGAATTACTCAATCGATATGCGCTGCTGATAAAACGCGGGGCGAAATTTTTTTTTCCCACTTGAAAAAAAAAAAAAAAAAAAAAAAAAAAAAAAAAAAAAAAAAAAAAAAAAAAAAAAAAAAAAAAAAAAAAAAAATTTTTTTTTTTTTTTTTTTTTTTTTTTTTTTTTTTTTTTTTTTTTTTTTTTTTTTTTTTTTTTTTTTTTTTTTTTTTTTTTTTTTTTTTTTTTTTTTTTTTTTTTTTTTTTTTTTTTTTTTTTTTTTTTTTTTTTTTTTTTTTTTTTTTTTTTTTTTTTTTTTTTTTTTTTTTTTTTTTTTTTTTTTTTTTTTTTTTTTTTTTTTTTTTTTTTTTTTTTTTTTTTTTTTTTTTTTTTTTTTTTTTTTTTTTTTTTTTTTTTTTTTTTTTTTTTTTTTTTTTTTTTTTTTTTTTTTTTTTTTTAAAAAAAAAAAAAAAAAAAAAAAAAAAAAAAAAAAAAAAAAAAAAAAAAAAAAAAAAAAAAAAAAAAAAAAAAAAAAAAAAAAAAAAAAAAAAAAAAAAAAAAAAAAAAAAAAAAAAAAAAAAAAAAAAAAAAAAAAAAAAAAAAAAAAAAAAAAAAAAAAAAAAAAAAAAAATCTTCTTGCCCTGGTTCGTTTGTGACAAGCGAAAGAAAAATTTCTTACCAGGATTATTTAGCAGTCGCTTGAGCTCCTGCCATTTATCGATAAGGGCTTTATTTCAACGTCTTCAGGGCTAAAATAGACAGGGGTCTCAACACCAGCATTGCACGTGCTGTTGCAATAGTATCAAAGTTTTCCTTTCCATAGAGTGTTGTGAAGCTCAGATTCATTCATCATGATTCAGAAGCAGCAAAGTAATCGACCCGATCGATAAACAATGTTTGCGGGCATAACGGAATTACTCGTCTAATCTCCCCCAGATTTTCGTCCTGCGGGAAAATCAACCGAAGAGGAAAAAAATATTTCTTTTGAAGGGTTCGAAAAACGAGAGCAATCGCCTAATCTGGCCGACGCCAACCTGCTGCAACCTGCCTTGCAGAATATTCTCACTCCTTTGACTTCCTGGACTAGTGGAGTTTTCTTTTTTTTTTCTCTTCCTTTTCTTTCCTTCTTTCTTTCTCGCAGGAGCTCGCAAGGAAACTGGCAGGCTCAACATATTTTATCCTTGGACCCTAGTCATTACCCTTCTGCATTTGCCCACCTGGTTCTCATCTGATCAATGTCACTTTTCACGTTATTTATGGACACATGTACAAACGCCATTGGAACCGCGGGAGGCGAAGGCAACGGGAAAAAATCTTGAAATGAAATTGAGAGAAAAGCCAACCAGGTTTCTGCAGGACCACGAGCTAGTGAGGAGGGCTACTCGGTTTAGCCAGCATGGCAAATGCTTCCCTGGTCCTCCCAGCTAGTCTTTGTCCTACCTGCATCACTTATAACACCCCGCACTGCAATTAATGAAAATCTGCTGGATCCTGAGAAGCCAATTACAAGGGCCAATTGAAACGAAAAAATTTATTAGGCGTTGCACTAGTCGCCCGGCTGTACAAAATTCCTGATATATGCATATGCTCATGTTTTTTACAGGCGGGAGATAAGTGGGGTTAATGCAGGGACCTCCCTTTTTACAACTTTTCCAACACCATGACCTTTCAAGGTTAGAAAGTTCCCTCTTTTTTTTGTTTTCTTCTTCTTCCCCTGCCTAGTGTCTGAAAAGATTTTTCTTCATGGCCGTACTCCGAAAGGTTTTAGTTGCACCTGAGACCTCGCGACTCAACGCTTAAGTTCAG